>CM040239.1:4603157-5074660 GCA_022545495.1 Chrysanthemum lavandulifolium | reverse complement strand
GCCTAGTTATGATTCCTTAATTGTTTTGTTTGCGTTTACCTTTACTTCCGCACAATTATTTCTAAGTGTATGCATGCATAGTTCTTTGGTAGTCACACCGGTTCGGTAGTTTTGAATGGCGACAGAGGCCAATTGCCTAGGAGATATGACCAACCGACCCTAGGTGAGCGGATCGAGATGGGAAGGGTAAGATATGACCAACCGACGACCCTTTCTACTTGTGCGATTTGACCAACCGATCACCTATCGCTTGATGAACTTAAGAATCGGGGGTGTAGTGTCTAAGTTCCTAAGCGCTTGGGCACTCACTATTTAGAATCTAGCATGTAGCGGTACTTAATGACTCGGCTTAGGGACCAGAACAACAGGACTTATGACGGTGCTTTGATTTCTCTGTGATGGCATCTTTGCCGATAGGTTAGGCGAATTGACCAAATGCGCCCTCTCGAATTTGACCCCACCAAGTAATTGGAAGTAGGTAGATGTAGACATAACTAGTTAGGAGGATTAACTAGGTTAGCACCACTATTCCTCTATTGATTTCCCTTTACACATTTATTTGCTTTACTTTATATTCGCATTAGTAGTTTAATTAATTAAAACCCTATCAAATCATTAATATTATGTGACAATTAGACTTAGTAATTATCCGACACACATAGCTCTTGGGACGACCTCGGCTTTACCATTTACTACACTACACACGACCGGCACACCGCCTGTTAGTGCATTAGGTAGACCATAGGTATAGCGAGACACTATAAATATTAAGACACGGTCAAGAAACTCGCATCAATGTTCCAACAACGCCAAGGTGAATCTCTACGAAGCATGGACTCGATTCAAGGACTTACTCCATAGCGTCCCTCATCACGACATTGATCTTTGGCTTCAAGTCCAACTCTTCTACGATCATGTCAACTTCCCCACTAAGTGATCCATTGACCAAACGGCCGGTGGAATACTTAGTGATCTCACCACGGAAGAATCATAGGGTATAATAGAGGACCTTGCTCTCTATGACAATGAAAGTTGGAATGACCCCCGTGAGTTGCCCAAAACCGTAAAGGCAATCTCCTTGCCTCCCATTGACTCACAATCTTCCGACCGTAGGATGCTCGAGCTTGAAGATTGTTAGGAATTAGAAAATTCCATAGTGAAGAGTCGGTCACCCTAATATTATCTAGCATAAGTTAGCTCAGACATATCGTTATTTACGTTATTTAGTAGTTTATTTATTAGTTTGTAGCGTAGTATAGCTTAGTGCAACACCGTGGAGGAAGGACGGTCTTTACCCACTGTATGCTCGATCCACAACCGATAGGAGGACGTTATGTTTGTAGATAAATACCCTTCCATCCATGGAAGGGTGTGGCTCGCAATCTAACCTTTACATTTTATTGAAACAACTCTACCAAGAACACCTCTCTACTTTCTCTCTCTAAAATATGGCTAACATGTATTTTGATCATCCAAGACCACCCGAATCATCAAACACAATAAATATAACGATCCTTCAATTGGTACCAGAGCCAAGGTTATTGTGTTATATTTGATTTGTGTGGTCCTTACCATGGTTGTTGTTTGTGGCTTTTGGTTTATGTTGTTAACTGGTTTGTACTCTTTTGGTTGGAAAGAATGTTAAACTGTCTATACATGTTTTTACATGGTTGTTTGGTCAAAAAATGTTGTGAACTGTTTATACAGTTTATACGTCTTTGGATATTAAGTTTTATCTGGTTGTGTTAAAGGTGTCCAAACAGTCCTTATACAATTTTTTTTGTTACCATATCGTGAAATATTGTGGTCAATGTCACATTTTTATGGTCAAAACTGGTCTTAACAGTCATAAGAAGCAGTTGTTATGATGTGTTTCTGGGTTTATTATGCATATGGTCGGAACTTGGTCGGAAAAACTCATCAGAAAACTCATATTATCATGCTAGCGAGTTGATAGTACAAGATGTCCATATTCACTGAATCCACCTAGCGACTTGTTATTGAACAAGTTAGCGAGTTATGTACCCAAAAACAGACCTGGCGACTTGTCTTTACAAGTCGTCTAGATCCATTGAATCTGAGTAGCGAGTTGAGACATGTAGCGAGTTGATTCTTTAATCAACTCAAGTCAATAGCGACTTGTAAAAGTCAATAGCGACTTGTCTAACTCGCTAGCAACTTAGGAACTTTGACATAGCGACTTATGACTCAAAATGGCTAGCGACTTGCTTAAGAAAAATGTAGCGACTTATATTGGTTTGACTTTTGAGTCAAACTGAAATGGGTTAGCGACTTGGTTTGACTGAAAGGATGAAGAAGATTCGACCACATGACCACAACCACAATATCTCATATACCAAATACCTAAACAAACCTACGAATGAAGAAAGACTCATAATATCAACCGATCTCACTTGTTTTTCTTGTTATCTCGTGGTTATCAAAATGTTGCATAAAGACTTTCAAACGCCTCACTCACTTAAATGGAAAAACTTCATCACCGATCAAAGACCCATGACTCAAACATGTTACAAGCTTCAATCTCACCTTGTACCTTATGTGAATGGTTTGTCAAACACATAGATCTCAAAAGATCTATTCACATCAAGACATATGCCTCATAGATCTAGGTTTTAATGATAATATCCGAACATCTTGAACTAAGAACAAAACCAAGAAAGGGTTTCATCCTCAAATTCATGTTCGATTAAAGGGTGTAGTATGGTTTTGTCAAGGTCTCAGATTCGTTTCTCGTGCCATACAAAGTATTTCTATGCCTTAAAGGCCTTGCACATGAGAAGAACAATAATCATCAATGACCGGAGTGATTATGTACGAATTATAAGAAAATGAATATAAAAAATGCTAATTCATGTTTCTTGGTTCGATTTTCATTTATAATGGGGAACAAAGTTAACCTACCTGTGCTCATTTCAATATATTTCACGAAAGGATACAAATTCACGGCTTGTACGAAAAAGTGGAAAATGACTACGGGGTTTTTGTACGGTATTATTAACGCGAAATGTTATCCCATATGTGGTCATTACTATTAGCCGGAGAATCAAAGGAGGTTCAATTTCTGCAATTCCCATGAGATATTCGAAGCCACAGAATGTCAATGATACTTCACAGTCTAAGCAAAATCTTTCAAGAATCTTCAGCGTCAGTTATGATTTTTCAAGATGTTTACTTATGACATGAACTTTTCGTGCAAATGGTCGTACACGTTATGATGCTTCCGAAAGTTCGAAACCATCATGGGGGAGAAACGTGTACTTTGATGTGTTACGGTCAACCTCCAGGGGAAGTAGTGTATACTACTTGACTTAGTATGGTTTGTGAAGCTGTCTACATTTGGGTATATAATTGTTCATGGTGAAGAAGAATCGTTGAAGAACCAAGGCATGTTCCCCTAAAACAGATATTCTCCAAACCAAAGTTGTCTTAACACATTCAAGTCGGCATTGTTTATGGTTTTGTCTTGATTTTGTAAAATCCCCTGAAAGAATTATTTCTGTTTAAATCATAGACTTGTAAAATCCGTAACAATGGAAACATCCCCGTTAAAGTAATGAGCATTTCGGATCTATCTTGCGGTTTATTCTTGGTTTTGTAAAATCCGCTGAAGAAACTATTTCTCGGTTTAAACCATAGAACCTGTAAAATCCGTATTGATGGACCATCCTGGAGAAAGGAATGTGTATTTCTGGATCTTATCTGATGCTGGTACTACGGTTTCTACTTCGAAGAAGGGATAAAAGGGTGTACTTCATGAATTGGATGTGTGTTTGGATATTCGTTATGGCAGTTTGGCTATTTCAAAGTTTTACGGGGTTTTGTGCTTCTAACCATGGTCGGGATGGAAACCATTATCATAGTTCACTTAAAACGTCAAAAGAGGCTAGATTGGAGCGTTTAATCAAAAGATGTGACAACGGCGTTAATTCAGTATTATTTATTTGAGTTTGAAGTGAAATATCACGGGCGAGTGTACTTAGTATCTGAAGGTATCGGGGATGGTTGGATGAAGATTCTTCGAGATCCTTGTTCGAGCTTATTTTCAAAAACGAAGACTTGGAAATCTAGTTATTGTTGGGTGTCTTTACCTTTCTTTTACCACTTGGGGAATTGGGCTCATACCACTACAAATTAACTATCACTTTAAGGAGTTACGTTGTAGTGCTCAAGGTCACATTCAATTGTGGATTTTCAAGAGGTAATGTACGCCTTATACTTGATGGTTGGTTGGTTGAAGAGTATAGAGTACATAGAGAGTACTTAGAGATGCTAATGGAAATCGGCACCGCTCTTTGTTACACATGTGCAAGCTTAAGTCACGAGTTCGGGTAGTTTACTGTGGTCAAATTCATCATATTGGTTATCTCCATCACCGTCACTACAAAGAGCCTCTTGAATGATAATGGGATGATTACATGTTCCGCCAAGAGAGTCGAAAAGAGAGATTATGACGCCCTGCTCACATCGATTCAGCCTCAGACTTCAACATAATGACGTATGAGCACAATGCTCATGCCTCGTACTTAAAGAAAAGAAATGTACGCGTTCAAGGCGCATTATCTTCCAAGAAGAGAAATCTTCTTATTATGACCATTCTCATCAACATGCTTCATACTTTTTCCATGCGCTTCACCATCAAGTGAACCGGCTACCACCGATTGTTTTTCTCATTCCACTTGCTCGATTATAATGAAGATGGCGACATCATGTGCTTATTTTGCGGGAGAGAAGTGTGAATAGAACATTCGGATGATTTTCACTTATTTAATCAAGAATGGCAACTCCGCTTGCAATTCTTGAGGGGAGAAGAAGTGTGAAATTATCGCATGGTTGTTTATTATTTGAGAATTTAAATGGTCATACGGCTCTAAACTCATGTAAGAACCGAGCTTCTTCTTATCGGGTAATCTTCACATGGAGTTTCTTCATAATAGCCGTTAGTTGACATCTTCACAAGTCGATATGAGGTTATTGACAAAGTGCTTCCGTTAATGCTTCACGTGCACATCAACATGATGATTCCGAACAACCTTCGTTCTTGTTTGATGTGATTGTTTGCTTGGTGTTACCATTTCGTGTGTTCGCTGCGGCCCGATTGTCGATTTCCTTGATGAACATCTTTTCGTTTTGTTTGATTGGGAGGATTTTAGTTAAGGGATTTGCAAGATGTAAGTTGATTGGGATGCTTTTGGTGATGTTCTTGTTTTGGTGAGTTGAAGATGTTAACTATCTATTCCCAACGGACAATCTTGAAGAAGGTCGAGTCTACGCCTATTCTACATTTTCGCTACATGTTAGAAGACTAAAAGACGAGTTGCGCTTGATTATCAAAAGACTTCTTCTTAATCGGTCATTCATCATACTGATTGTCGGTTTAGGGAGAGCACTAATTGGGGAGAGTGATATGTCGAATTTAAGCCCCAATTAGACTTGCTCATATTCTTCAAAGAAGTTGATTCCCACAAGAGTTCAAGTGTTCTTCTCAACAAATTTCTAGTATACGGGCTTACAAAGTGTTGCCGATTTCAAGTATCAAAACTAGCAAGGGGAAGGAGACCCGTAATCTAAACGCGAGTAATCTTGATGAGCTTAATACTTCCAAGTGATTGAAGATATCCCGGAAGACTATTGTCATTACCGCAGAAACTCAAGGTTTGACTCATGGCTTTGTGTTTATTTCAACTATGTGGGGAAGAGATGTTAGAGAATGTTTCAAGATATAAGAGGTACATTGGTGTGTGATGATCTCGATGTTATCGCAATCATCGAGGAGAGAGAATTGTGTACATTGGGGATGCTCAATTGCTTTACTTGAGGGCTTAATCTGTGATTCGTAGATATAATCACTTATTCCGTGTTGACATCCGCAGAGATTGTCACCCGCAGAGATAATCGTGATTCGGCCCGCTTCTTCAATGTTATTGGTTGTTCTATCTTTGGGGAATGTGTGTACTTGGTCCTTGAGCTTCATACACGATCATCGTGGAAGAAAGCCATTGTTTACCACAAACATTGGGAGGTGTTTTCCTTCCGGCATGATGTGTATTCGGAGAGTTCTTGGATATTGGTGTACTTCGGGTTCTTGAGCTTCATACACATTCATCATGGACGAAAGATGTGAACATTGGGAGTTGTTCTTCATTACCCTCATGATGTGTATTCGGAGAGTTCTTGAGCATTATACAAAGAGACCGATCGCATCAATTCAACTACTAGGGGAATTGTTCTCTTGACACCTTTTGGAATGGATCGCCTCAGACGCCGGTTGAAAAGGAAATTTGAGAAGATTGTTTTATGTGTGGGATGATACGATGTTGTTCTTCTTGTTGATGATATAACCTCGAACGAAGAATCACGGTGATTATTCTTGAAAGGAGCAATGGATTTATGATAATGGTGTGCTTCTCTGCACTGGCTAAGGCAAGCTTGAAATAGAGCTTCAAATCGCTTTCACTATAGGATTTTCGGTTTGGGGAAGTCGCCAAAGTCTCACTTTCGATGGTTCAATTTCTTTCTTCAATGCAAGAGCCTCGAAGCTTTGGTGGTGAAAGTTTTAGGATGATGACTTCTATCTTCTACAACGGGTCGCTTGATATCCTTATCTCGGTATCAGATCATCATCTTCTTAAACTATATCATCTACTCTATCCTTGTAAATACTTATTCGAAAATCAAAATACAAAATATAAAACCTACAAAAGAAAATAGAAAAATATAAAATCAACAAAACCCATAAAAATCGAAAAATTTCAAAATACCAAAATATGTTTTCTATGACATGTCTTCGTATCGATAACATCTACGGTCTTAGAAATGTCATTCAATAATGGCACGGGACCATAGATGAAGTTCGAGCAGAGGTGTAAATATTCTTTCTATACATGTCTCAAAATATGGCTTACAGAATTTCGATGATCAGAACCCGGCTTCAAATAATGGCTTGCGCTATTTCGATCAGAACCCGTGTTTTAAACTATGGCTTGCTATTATTTCCGATAGCAACCCGCTTTTCAAAGAAGGAAAGTGCTACGCTTAATCGATTTTCAAAATTTTCGTGCACTTATCCTAAAACAATTTAAGGAAAGTATGTCAAGGATCATTGCTCCTACACAAATGTTTTTCCGTCTAAAATTCTTCAGAAAATATTTGTTGTTTTCAAAAATTGGTGGTAAATGAGTTGCTTTAAAAACAATCGATTCGTAATTTTATAAAAATTGAAAACTCAATCAATGACTTCGCTTTTAAAACTTCTTATAAAATGAGTCATTGATTGAGGGGAGAATGTTTTCAAATCTATATCATCTAATGAGCTTTCTTAATTATCCTACGTGCTTAATTAAAATGATAATTGCTCGTGTCAAGGACTAGGAATTTAGGATATGATTGTTAGGTTTAGATGATTAGAGTTTGATTAACACATAAACCCCATGCCATATATGAATTGATTGATATGTTGGATTGACTTTTATTAGTCGACATCGTTTGGGTGATGTCGACCACCATATATCTGTATGTATGTTCACTAACGATGCGGTATATTGGTATAAGAATGTTCCCGATCCGGATCCCACTATTGATGATGATTGGATGCCGAAAGGAAAGGGTAACTATATCTTGGGTTGACATATGAAGAAACGGAGCTTAACGGACTTCTATGGAGAGTTGGCATATATGCAACGAAGAGGTCTCACCGCATCGGCAGATGGTTTTCTAAGTGATTGAAGAAACGGAGCTTAATTTGACCTCGTTGGCATTCAAAATGCAACGTAAAAGAAGTCTCACCGCATCGCCAGATGGTTTTCTTCCAAGCCCTACAAAGAACAATGTAAGCTTCTCGACCACCTAACGTATCTTTGTGCAGATACCATTTTAAACAATTTTGGAATAATTTGATTAAATTGTTTTGAAAATGGAAAATATTGTTTTGAAAAATATATTGAACTAATTTTTGAAAATCACCGGACTTCATGTTATCAAAACCTAAGTCACTCAATTATTGACTTCTGTCATGGATTGAGGGGGAGTGTGATTTAAAATAAAATATTTTCAAACGATATTTCTTCACAAAAGTTCCGGATTGTACAAAATAAGTGGTGATCTAAAGATTTAATGTTATGTCATGGTATGATTTTTTCTTTAGAATCAAGGTCTTTCAAAATGAAATTTTTTCTGTTCTTGTTTGATTGTGAAATTGTTTTGTTTTACTTAAAAGATCTCTTAAAACTATCATACCGACACTAACAATCTTTAATGTCTAAATGGTCCTTATCTCGTCATTTTTCAAAATTAAATCTTGCCACGTCTTTCCCTAAACTTTCTAAATAATTTAAATCGGATGGGATCACAAATCTCAAATGGTTTGATATTTTGATCAAGGGAGAGATCGTGAGTTAAATCTCTTATCTGTTTAAATGGAATTGGTTTTAGTCCTTTAAAGGCACTCCCGCCTCCATGTGCCAAACAATTTCATACACAATGCACATGTTGAGGAGGAGGTGTTATCCAAAAACATGATGAGTATTTAAACCAGCCACATATTCTCCCATGTTTTATAAACCGATTAAATCACTTGGGATCCAAAATCTCAAAGGGTTTGATATTTTGATCGGGGAGAATTTGTGATTTAATAATGAAATTTGATAAAGGTGATCGTTTGATTCAATTGTGCAGTCGCTTCTCTCATATGTGCTAAACGCTTTCGAATCTCAAGCACATATTGAGGGGAGCAAAACCATCGAGGTACAAAAGTTTTTAAAAGAGATTATAAAGTACCTTGATTGTGTTTTCAAATGGTTTTCTTAATGGATTTTGTGATTGTGGATGTGCTTCAAAAGAACTCTTGCCTCTATATGATAAAAAATGTTTTCAAATATCCTATGCACATATTGAGGGGAGAATTTACCAATGAAAATCAAATGGCTTTTTCGTATGAAAATTGTGATCAAAGAAAATATTTCAAAGTTCTCTTGCCTCCTTGTGCTAAACAATTTCTAAATCATATGCACATGTTGAGGGGAGGTTTTCTAAATGATCAAACTATTAAGGTACAAAATGCTTTGATCTCGTATCACAAGTACCTTGATTGGTTTTCCAAATGATTTTTCAATTGGTTTCATGAAGGAAAGAACAATACCAAAAGACCCACCAATTTACTTTATGCATGGAGTTATAAGGATGGTTAGGTTAGGTATTCGTTCCCACGATCCGCCGTAACCGGAGGGATCTACCAGGACAATCCACTAGATAGTGTAGAGTCCTTAGGTATATTGAAAAAGGAGAAAATGAGGAATGGGAAAAGTGCGGATCGAGACCGAGCTAGTAATGGAATAAACCCAACAAGGTTCTAGTTATGAAGTCTCGGTAAGCATCAAGGGGTTGAAGAATGAAAAGAAATGAATGATAAAGGGTGAAAAGAAATAGCCTCCATCAATTCAACCTTAGGCGTAAACCGGGTTCAATTCATATGCTACGGTGGTTACTAAGGTAACACCGGTATTGAAGACAAGACATCATGGACCCAAGTGATGCACCGCACTAAACTTCCCAAACCACTCAAGTTCCTCTTAAAAGGGCTTGTTTCATTCTCACGGGAACCGACATTATCTATCGACTTTCTCTTAGAGATTGTTGATATTGAAGAAGGAGACCCTTTCCCTAGTCTCCGACAGACAGAACCAAAATGCACTATTGAGTCTAGAGCCAAGAGATCATCCACAATATCTCGTTAGGACACTAAATTCTTGAAGACTTGCTTTTCACACAATGTGGAAAGTAAGTATATATTAAGAGTCCCACGATTATCCTTGTGGTATTGCGTAACATCCGAGTGATATGTAAAAATATTCACAATGAAGATGGAAATCCTTCTAGAGCCAACATCAAACAAGCTCTTGATGGGTGACATGTGAGATCTTCTCGAAGATCAAACTTGTGACCACCGGATAGAAACAATGGGCGATTAGGTCTTGAATCAACCTTGGTCCAGAATGGAATTGACGAATACTTTTGGTAAAACCGCTCGATGTGCAAATCTTCTTTTCTCTAGCACGTCGAATGTGTACTTATGTTTTCAAAATTCAAAAGTATCTCCGATTGAAAATACTTTTAGAAAACCAATCGATGTGCGAATCTCTTATTTTCACTAGCACGTCGATTGTGTACTATTTTCAAATACAAAAGTGTTTTGATTGAAAATTGATCTTTCTCATAAAACCTTCGTCGATTGCAAAACTCTTTATTCTAAGCAATACGCGATTGTTTTCAAATCAATTTTTCATCAATCGCTGAATCTTAATTACCGGGTTCACTCACTCCGTGTTGTCTTCTTTGAGACGTTCGGTTTGAGAACAACTAGAACAAACGCGAAACCCCGTCAAGGAGATTCTTAGGAATCCTACCGATCACAGGCAAGATTGTAATCGATCAACGGGAACCGTGGGCGTGTACCTCAATTCAACGAAGTGATCAAAGACACTTTCGTGTGTTTTATTGCTAATCGTTGTTTGCGGTACATTTGGACGGTTGCAAATGATCGAATTGAGAAGTCAATCCAATGCCGCATGCTCACAAAGATCCACACTTAATTTGAAGAAATCATGACTGGTGCATATCTACATAACCCGGTTCGATATTTTATACTATGCTTCGCTACGCCGCAAATATCATGAACCAAGAAGGCTTCCGCTACTCGTTGGAAAGATGTCATGATTCAAAAGTGTGAGCATGTCGGTCCAAATGTCACAACTTCACATGAAGGCAACACTACTATGGATGATCCGGAGAGATTTATCGTGGTCGATGATCTCAAAGAAAGCTCAAGATCATTAAAGATGTGGATCATTAAAGGCCTCCACTAAAAGTACAAATCAATGCGGACTTTGAAGAATCGCTACAAAAGCACAAAGATTGTTGAAATGAAGAATTGAAGTCTACGAGCTCAAGAACAAAGACAAGAATAGAATGCTAGGATTCAAATGTATAACATGGGGTGACCTCCTTGGGGAGATTGTTAGGAATTAGAAAATTCCATAGTGAAGAGTCGGTCACCCCTAATATTATCTAGCATAAGTTAGCTCGTAGACATATCGTTATTTACGTTATTTAGTAGTTTATTTATTAGTTTGTAGCGTAGTATAGCTTAGTGCAACACCGTGGAGGAAGGACGGTCTTTACCCATCGTATGCCCCGATCCACAACCGATAGGAGGACGTTATGTTTGTAGTATAAATACCCTTCCATCCATGGAAGGGTGTGCTTGGCAATCTAACCTTTACATTTTATTGAAGCAACTCTCTACTAAGAATACCTCTCTACTTTCTCTCTAAAATATGGCTAACATGTATTTTGATCATCCAAGACCACCGAATCATCAAACACAATAAATATAACGATCCTTCAAAGATCGAGTTAAATTCCTAATGAGCTCCTACGAAAATCCTAAGTCTTCACGCCAAGTGAACAAAGTTTCTTCCGTGTGTGAGCCGTGTAGTGGTCCTCATAACACGCGCACTTGCACAAGACTCCCGAGCAAGATTCCGTTGACTACACATCCTTGCGTACCAATGGAACGGGAGGAAGATTCCCTACAACACCCGGACCTAGGACTTTTAATGACGCCCGGGAAGCATGGAAGGGCAAGCCCGAATTTTATTTGGGACAAACCAAATAATGTACATCTAATGATTTCTCATGGCCCCCATCTCACGGCCCTAACTAGCAAAACATAGAAGGGATGTTGCAACACCTAGTCACATCCCAAGAAGCTCAAATAGCTAAACTCTCGGACCGTTTTAACCAACAACAAGCCAAGATGGATAGGAAGATAGATAACCTCTTGAAAGCCATGACCAATAGTGATAGGAAGGTTAATGCTATCTCAACTCCCGAAGCCTCCGTGTAGAGATTAAGGACCCAAGTAAGTTAGCTAACACGCTCAATTCGTCAATACCATCGTCTTAGTGAAACCTAATAGAACAAATGACGAAACGGACCATGAGACGGTACTTGAGGTTAGTGAAACTCCTGGGAATGAAACAACCGAGGAATTAGATGAAGTAGGCGATGACTATTTCAATAAGTTTCCTACAAAAGAAGAACTCTCTCGCCACCCACACTTAGTACGAGACCTCCGTCACATGTATGTTAGGAGAAGCCCTAGGATCAAGTTTGGGAACCCTTGAAATCTTAACATACCATGTTGCATAGGACACCTTTTCGTGGTAAAGGCCTACATTGATCGCAAGTCCCCGATAAATATCATGACTAGCACCTACTATAATTGGGTAATGAAGAAGCCTATCCCAACTAGGCAAGATCCCGATAATCCTAGGGTTAGTTGCAATTTTCTTGGTAGAGTTAAGGGATTGCCCGTTTATGTAGGAAGTTTCACTTTTCCTATGGACTTAATACTTATGGACGATATTAGTACGGCCATAGATCCTAGCTTGTCCTACGTTATTCTAGGAAAGCCTTTCATAGAAAACACCCGGATGACTTATGATTCGTCATTAGGAATAGTGAGATTCAAAGATGAGATCGATGATGTAGCCTACCAAATGCCCTTTAAGATTGAGAAATTTTCATCACTATCCAATCTTGAAAAAGAACTTAAGCCATCGGTCTACTATAGGAATGAGGACGATAAGGAAAAGGGAGTTGATTATGTGATGAATAAGATTTTCGGGTTCTATAAGGATTGCTTGAAACTGGGACCATAATATAGAACGGATTGGGGAGAAGATGACTTATTAGAAAGATGCATAACAGGGCATTACTATAACATGGAAAACCCCAATAGAGACCGTCATGAGGAAGAAGGTGACGGTAATGAAGTCACGTAGGGGCACGACTTCGAGTCTAGCTACAAAACTAATAAATAAAGAAAAGCGCTTCGTGGGAGGCAACCCATGCTTAATTGTTTGCTTGTTTGTGTCGTATATCTTTTATTGATTGTTTATTCTCATGTTTAAATTTGTAAAAATGCTTTATTTTGTCTTTAACCTCGTCTTAATTACATATAAAGGTATTTTACATAAGGGAGAAGTGTAGGGAGGATTACACACGTTTTCAAAAAGAACGTGAACATGAGAATTACAATTATTTAAAAGATATATATGTGTGTGTTTGTTTGAGTCAAATGCTTGTATGAGTCATAATGGATGTTTTGCAGGAAATTTTTCCAGATTCTAAAGATAAAAATTTTCTAGAATTTTTTCCAGAAAATCGCAGACTAGTTTCGTCTCGATAACCCGATGGCGTGGTCGCAACTCGACGGCCGAGGAGGAGAAACCGCTTACTAGTTTTTCTCATTTTCAAAGCTACTTATAAATTTTGGAATTTTCCTGTGTCTTAATTTTTCGTAAAATCAGTAAACATCCATTCCACAAGCATTATATCCTAGTTTAGTAGAGTCATATATATATTGTTACCGCCAATTTTACGAAGGTTTCGCTTTGTTTTTTCAAGTGTGCGGTTTAATTTATCAAGAAGAAGATACATAAGATTGGAAGGAGCTTTTAACGCAAAAACTCTTCTTGAAGAAAGATTTAACCACTACTTCACACGGATCCTACCGAGCTAATCAGAGAGTACTAGTTTCTTTCGCTTTTAATTACCTTCCATTATCATAACTTTGATACTTTGGGAACATTGGGGACAATGTTCGGTTTAAGTGTAGGAGGAAAATAAACGGAACTTTGAAACTACGCTTATCCTTGACTATTTTCCTTGTCCAATTTCATTTGTGTAATAAACCATGAGAAATATCGGTTAGGGTAATTTTGGCACCAAATTTAAAATTTTTCATGACATGTAGGAGTGGGCCATTAGTCTTAATAAAGCGTCTCATGGATAGGGAGTTATATGACTAGCACAAAAACCCTTTACCACTTAAATTCCATCCAAAATGTGAGGATCGCCCTTAGATTTGTAGGAATTAAAGCATTCCACTTTAATGCTTCGAGTGTGAACCGTGTGGAAAACTAGAAGGGGGGGTTGAATAGTTTTACCAATTTAAAACTTCCTTTTGAATATTTAGATCGACTTATGTCAATCTATTTGGTTGTTTATGTTGGACGTTGATAGATATATATATATAAACGTGTAATGAAAGATAAATAGTAAGAAGCACATCACCACGACACAAGTATTTATAGTGGTTCGCCACAAGGACACCTTCCTTGCCCTACTCCACCCCGAGTCACCTACGAGAGTTCGTAAACACTACACCAATCTCCTTATGGCGGAGAAGCCTTCACAACGCCGCTTAACCTTTTCATGTACAAAGCTAAATACCGAGTTCTTTCACACCAAGGCGAACCACACCTATCACAACGTCGCTTACCCTTTATACGGTGCTAGGCTAACCACCGAGTTCTTTCACACCAAGGAGAACTAATCCTATCACAACGTCGCCTACCCTTTATTAGGTACTAGGCTAAGCACCTAGTTCCATTGTAATGGAGGAACTACTACCCAACACTACACCAACGACTAATCCCAAAGGAGATCTACTCCTTTACAACATCATCAAGGATATCAATATCCTTGGATCTAGTACTAATCTATCTTGTACATCGAAACACACCATATCGAATGTACATCTAAGGCACCTTTCACTAATGCCTTTAGCTAGATCTTCAAGACACCTTTCACTAATGTCTTGTGGCTAGATCTTCAAGACACCTTTCACTAATGTCTAGTAACTTGGCTTCTAGGCACCTTTCACTAATGCCTACAATATGGACGATCGACACCTTTCACTAATGTCTTCGTCTTGACCCTTGAGACATCTTTCACTAATGTCTTCAACACTACACTTCTTAGAAGAAAGAAAAGAATCATCAACAAGAGGACTTCAGTAGCCTTGATGATGAGGAAGCATGGCAACTCATGGACTTGAGCTTGCTCGACTTCAAAGGTGGTGATCTTGCCTTTAAGAGGAACCTAGAAGATCACACAAAAACAAAACTACAAACATAGATCTCTTGGATATGAGGTTAGAAAGTTTTTAACTCTAGAGGAAAGTATGTTAGAAAGGGGTGAGAAATAATGAAGAAATGGCTCACTATTTATAGAAGAAAAATCAATCGTTCCCCGGATCCCACGGATCCCTTCCACAAGGGATCCGTCTAGCGTTAAGCTAGGGATCCGTGGGACGCCCTTTACCCATGGGTAGTTTGGTTATCATGGGTCATGGGTTGAACCATGGAGCTTTAGCTAGATACAATGTATCTTTGAGTGCAATGCACTTAGTCACTGGTATGGGTTGATCCATGGGTTATGGATATTATCCATGTATGATATAAGCATGATGTCATGCAATGGGTTATGGGTCAAGCTCCATGGGTCATGGGCTTTGGGTTGTACCCAACTACATTCAATGTATTTGCTCAATGGGTTGTGATACTTAAGTTTCTACCCATTTATATTACCCAATATACTACATACTAGTTATGTGTATATTATACCCAAATATGTAAACACTAGTTGTTGTACATATGTAATATTAAATCATAAAATCACTTATACTTGTTTTAATGTTTTATGTGAAAAGGTGAATATGTTAGAAACTATTAGTTCAAACCATTTACGTATTTTATTTGTTTCATTAAAATGATTTTACGTTTGTTATCGACAAAACATTAGAAGATCGTAAAATATAAATAAACTTTTTACGCTTATTTGTATTAACAATATCCCCTTTTGTTGATGACAAAATATAAAATTATTTTAAGGAAAAGCTAAAATTGTAAAAGTTTGAATTTGTAGTTTTACTTTTTTTCTCCCCTTTTGTCGAAACAAAAGAGCCTTGAAGAAAGCAACACATTGTTTTTAAGAAAACATGTGAAAGAAATAAAAAATAGAGAGCAAGTAACGGAAAGGATCTCGTCTTTACTCCCCTTGACGAGTCCATCCCTATGTAAGGCGCCAAGAAAGTGATACTAATCTAGTTTGTTTGCAAGTAAGTTTGCAAAGATTTCATCTAAGTGACGAATGTGCTCCCCTTGATGATTTCAATTTTGCAAGGGGATGTCACGAAATGTAAACCTAGTATTGCAAGTAATTTGTAATGTATTGCTTTGGCATAAAGCTCCCCCTAGCTTTGGGATGTCAAAGTCTTCATGTGTAAATTGAATAACTACAAAACAAAGGTTAGAAAGCAAGTACAATTCACAATTTCCTGCAAATGTGGTCCAAGTTAGTAGAAAATAGCCTTCTGTCTCACGGATCTCACGGTTCCCTATTAGTAGGGATCCGTCTAGGCAATTCTGAGGGATCCGTATTAGCTGATTAATTTCAGAAAAGGTGATATAATCAAGTAATGTTATCACAAAAATGAGATATGAATACAATGTAATCATATGCTCAGAAATATAACAAGTAGCATGTGATTTCATTTAATAAAATTAGAGTTATGATATACATGACTCTAAAAACTAAGAAAGTAAGAAAATACATGACTAGGAATTCCTAAACCAACTATCGCTTGATGCAAAGACACCACTAAAATCTTCTAGCTCATATTTTAGGTTTAATCTTGTCGAACGTTCGATGAGATGATAGAACTGAAACGTTGGTCTTTTCGTACTTCATGTATCAAACTTTCAACATGTTGACAATGATAGCAATCTTTGTCATGGCTAGGTAGTGGTGGTGGAAGAAATGAAATGGCTTGATGCGAAGGATCAAGTGAAGCGGCTTATGGAGCTTCAAACGATGGAGGGATTGGTGGAGGCGCATTTGAGAATGGCTCAACCAAGAATGATGGTGGTGGTAGAGAAGTATCAACTTCCATATGGTTGGATGGTTGATTTTGATGATTTCTCATAATCCAAATGGGATTATATGATGGAAACGGCGAAAAGGAAGCCGGAGCAAGTGTTGACTCAACACCTTGATGTTGTACCATTATTCCTCCTAATGAGGAGAATGTTGTCATGGAGGCGGATGAGACGGCTTAGAGGCAAATCCTCTAAATTGTAGAGGTGTGGTGATGATAGTGGAGATGTAAAAGAAATAGCTCTAGGAACCAATGGTGATGGTTTAGTGGAGATGATATTTTTGGCCTAGGAGGTATGGTGGTGTTTGGCATAGGTAGTTTTGTGGGTACTATCCTTTTAGGAATTGGTTTGATTGGTTGAGGAAAGATCCTATCATTTGTTGGCTTGACCGGAGATGATTCGGTTGAAGAGATTTCGTGTATAACACGAGCCTTTTTCTTAGGTGGTTCTTTGGTGGATAAGTTACTACTTGGGGTTTTCCTCATGATGAGATGATTTCAAGAGGTTTGTAAGGGTTTCTAAAGTGCTAAAAGTTAGGATGAAGGTGATGACTATGGAAGTCCTAACCATGTGGTTTATAAAGCAAGAGATTTGGCAAGTGCATTTAAGCCTTGAGCCACTAAGATTCATTGGAATGTGATGATTAACATACACAAGAGTCAACTTCAGAGTTTGTACTGATCTAGGAACTCATTTAAGATGAGATGAAGTGTTTGAGTTAGAAAGATGAGTTGAAATGATTGTTTTAGCAAGATTTGACATAAACTGTCATACGGATCCCACGGTTCCCTCTAATGAGGGATCCGCCTAGGCTATTCCTAGGGATCCGTCTATCAGGGGCTAAGAAAGGATAGCAATGATGCTTGTAAGGTCTAATGCCTATTTCTTCTTGTGTGTTTCAGTTAATCTAAGTGTCTTAAATGAAGAGGTGTTTGGATACTTAAGAGTAATGAGTGTTGTAGCAAATGATTGCCTTTTATGGAAGAAATTGGAACCTTCATGAGTACCAATGAATGAACAAGGATAACACTAAAGATTTTGAGGATGTCAAATGGAGCTAAATGATCCTAGTGATCAGATAGTGACTTAGGATAATGTCTTGGAGAAGATCCTAAAGGTTTAAGGTGGAAGAACTAGAATTTGATCAACTTTGACCAATTTTGAGGTAAGGATGATTATGACCATTTTTAGCCATATTTGAAAGATTTCCAAAGCTAGATGTGAGGAATCATGTGAAAGATGATGTGTGAGCTTGATAGCGGAAGAGTAATGGTTTTAAGTGAAACGATAGATCTACAAACGTCTTGAGTGTGATCTAGATGAGTTATGTGTGATTAGAAAAGATCTACTTAACTTGATAAGGACTTAATTTGCCTTAAGGCACTATGTCTAGCTTAGTGTGAGGTGTTCTAAGGACATGTTTGAAATACAATGATTGCAATTGCATTTTCTGTTTGCCGGATCCCACGGTTCCCTAAGGGTAGGGATCCGTCTAGTACAACTTTTGGGATCCGTCTATCTGCTAAGCAGAACCTTTACAAAAGGTATGCAATGACTTTGACAATGCATCATATTTCAAGTTTAAGAGGTTCTAACACTAAGATATCGAATGAGATCGAGCTCACAAATAACAAAGAGGTTTATCAAACTTAACAAGCACTATTCAAGAAACTCAAAACATATTTACGATCTAGATTAGTAAATCGTTTGTATTAACAATGGCGTGCAAGGTATATGTCAAGAAAGAAAAGAGTAATTGATAGTATTCACGACAATAGAGTTGTGAGGTGCTAGTTCAAGAAAATCCTATACTTCATCCGGAGTTGTTGTTTTGGTCAACGGAAACAATGAGCTATGTATAGTCATTGCGGATGGTGATTAGCATACAATGAACTTCATCCGTGAAGTCATGTAGCTCTTCTCGATCAAAGCAAGATAATCGCTTGATGAGGCAAGTGGTTGTGACTAACTAAAAGAAAAATTAATTTTACAACTTGTTTGATTAGTAATCCTAAGACAATGCAAAGTATTTCCATTGTAAACTTACTTTAGGAAAACATAGGAGTATAAATTTCTCAAGTGAGAGAATGAATATGAGATAATTAATAGCGGTGCTCAATTATGGCTAAACACGACCATTTTTACGGGCGATTCCACATACCCAACTTCTATCAAGGAATCAATTCAACCGTTAGGTCAAATTGAGTTTATAGTGCAATAATTTCTCCAATATTCATTCTCAAGTTAGGAAAATTTATATTCCTACAATGGCCTATCGAAGAGTAACAATGATGATACTTTGCTTCATTTTTATTAATATTATCCTTGAAACAACTAAGGTGACGAAGGTGTAAAAAGAAATAATTAAAAGTTGTCCATATGGTGAACAAAAAAAAATAGTTGGATGAACTAGTTCAACATATGTTGTTGGAAAGCTAGAGTTTGGACTTTCAGATATGAACAATTATATTTGCGCTGCAAAATAATTTACTTGAGTATATCGGATGAAATAATCAAGTTGTCAATCCTACTATGAAGCTTGGAGAGCGATCATGAAAAAGAAAACGGGAGAGTACATCATCAACACAAGTGTAGGTTATGATCCGATGTACATTCTTGTTGTTTTAGAAAACGATACAAGAAAATATGAACTCAAGAAATCATATAAGCACATAAAACATTTATGTTGCACACATGACAAACTCAATCAAAAATCCATTTAGTGTGTTATATGTTTTAAACATTTTTCAACTTATAAAACTAACATTTTCGACACAACTAGATGTTATCCCAAAACACTCCTTCAAGTAGCACATTGATTAGTAGAATATTACTAAATCGACAAGCAAGAGAATGAATAGCAAGGTAAGGAAACCACATATGTTATTCAATCAAACAAGCACAAAAGCTATTTGAGATAAGCAAATAATCAAGTAATGCAAGGAAGACAATTTATCATTTAGCATAGCATACGAAAGTTCTTTTCATCGCTTTGTGTTAAACATGTATACCAAGCTTGATTAGTTTCTTTTATAAATGTGATCAAAACCTTAATTTGAAAAGAGGACACATTGTTATTCAAAGATGAAAACATCCGTCTCCAATTAGATCAAAAGTTTTGCAAAAGTTATGACCAAAAATGACTTTCTATTATAAATCAATGATTCTGTAAATTTTGTTTTGAATCAGTTTATGAAATCATTTTAAATGAAAGTAGACTCAAATACCTTTAAAACGATAGGTGGCACGACTTCTAACGACTTACGGTTAATTAGTTATGAATTTTGAAATTCGCACAAAATTGTCTTCGTACCACGGATCCCACGGATCCCTTGCTTGAGGATCCGTCCATGTAAACCGAGGGATCCGGATCGACACAAAATTACAAAATGCATGTTTTGACCTGACGAAAAGGTTTAACCTTTGTAGACTTTTTAGTGAGGTTATATTACCCATTCCAATCTTTATTCAAGCTTGAATGAACATATATTAAACACAAAACTTTAAAGAAAAAATATAATCACTAAAACACTTTTCATATTATGCTTATTATAAGATAGAAGCATATATTACCATTTTATTCACAAACAATTTAGCACGTCTTTGACTAGTAATTGTAACTAAGAGAACATACCTTTGTTGTATTCCCTTTGTATGATTTTAGAAACCATAGGCGCGAAATACTTCATGATCTTCTAAGATACCCACATCCTTTGTTATATTCCATTTTTATGGTTTTAGAAACCATAGACACGAAATACTTCATGATCTTCTAAGATACCCAAATCCACGTATGGAGAATACTTAACAAGAAAAATGTTAGAACATTCTATCATTGTCCAACAATAAACATTATAATGATTTTTAAAACATGACTTAAAAAAAATCCTTCTTTGTAGTTTTCAAACATACACGGATCGTATCAAGTTTTTAAAGTACAACATACTCTAAAAAACTTGGTAACGAAGCTCTGATGCCAATTGTGGAAAACTAGAAGGGGGGGTTGAATAGTTTTACCAATTTAAAACTTCCTTTTGAATATTTAGATCGACTTATGTCAATCTATTTGGTTGTTTATGTTGGACGTTGATAGATAGATATATAAACGTGTAATGAAAGATAAATAGTAAGAAGCACATCACCACGACACAAGTATTTATAGTGGTTCGACTACAAGGACACCTTCCTTGCTCTACTCCACTCCCTGAGTCACCTACTAGAGAGTTCGTAAACACTACACCAATCTCCTTATGGCGGAGAAGCCTTGACAACGTCGCTTAACCTTTTTCCGGTACAAAGCTAAATACCGAGCTCTTTCACACCAATGCGAACCACACCTATCACAACGTCGCCTACCCTTTATACGGTGCCAGGCTAACCACCGAGTTCTTTCACACCAAGGAGAACTAATCCTATCACAACGTCGCCTACCCTTTATTAGGTACTAGGCTAAGCACCTAGTTCCATTACTATGGAGGAACTACTACCCAACACTACACCAACGACTAATCCCAAAGGAGATCTACTCCTTTACAACATCATCAAGGATATCAATATCCTTGGATCTAGTACTAATCTATCTTGTACATCGAAACACACCATATCGAATGTACATCTAAGGCACCTTTCACTAATGCCTTTAGCTAGATCTTCAAGACACCTTTCACTAATGTCTTGTGGCTAGATCTTCAAGACACCTTTCACTAATGTCTTGTAACTTGGCTTCTAGGCACCTTTCACTAATGCCTACAATATGGACGATCGACACCTTTCACTAATGTCTTCGTCTTGACCCTTGAGACATCTTTCACTAATGTCTTCAACACTACACTTCTTAGAAGAAAGAAAAGAATCATCAACAAGAGGACTTCAGTGGCCTTGATGATGAGGAAGCATGGCTACTCATGGACTTGAGCTTGCTCGACTTCAAAGGTGGTGATCTTGCCTTTAAGAGGAACCTAGAAGATCACACAAAAACAAAACTACAAACATAGATCTCTTGGATATGAGGTTAGGGAGTTTTTAACTCTAGGGGAAAGTATGTTAGAAAGGGGTTAGAAATAATGAAGAAATGGCTCACTATTTATAGAAGAAAAACTCTACTGTTCCCCGGATCCCACGGATCCCTTCCACAAAGGATTCGTCTAGCGTTAAGCTAGGGATCTGTGGGACGCTCCCTTTTACCCATGGGTATTTTGGTTATGGGTCATGGGTCATGGGTTGAACCATGGATCTTTAGCTAGATACAATGTATCTTTGAGTGCAATGCACTTGGTCACTTGGGTATGGGTTGATCCATGGGTTATGGATATTATCCATGTATGATATAAGCATGATGTCATGCAATGGGTTATGGGTCAAGCTCCATGGTCATGGGCTTTGGGTTGTACCCAACTACATTTAATGTATTTGCCCAATGGGTTGTGATACTTAAGTTTCTACCCATTTATATTACCCAATATACTACATACTAGTTATGTGTATATTATACCCAAATATGTAAACACTAGTTGTTGTACATATGTAATATTAAATCATAAAATCACTTATACTTTTTTTAGTGTTTTATGTGAAAATGTGAATATGTTAGAAACTATTAGTTCAAACCATTTACGTATTTTATTTGTTTCGTTAAAATGATTTTACGTTTGTTATCGACAAAACATTAGAAGATCGTAAAATATAAATAAATGTTTTACGGCTTATTTATATTAACAAACCGGTAGTATAATAGATTCTAGAACTTGTTTTGTGATGCATTCCGAGATCGCTAGTAAGACTACACTTGTGTAGTTAGGAATAACTAAATGATAAGAGGCATTATGATAACCCTTGTTTGATACCCGTAACATAATTACTTCTTCCACATCGGTTGAGTAATTCCCCCACACCCTTGCGTTGTACTCATCTTTAGTACACGATTAACCCCTCAGAGCCTATCCTTTTCGCGGTTCTCGTGATGTTTCGGTTTTCCGGAATATCAATGAAGAGCATTGTTTACAATCCACCCCCAAATGTACACCCAAATCGCCTTAGCCTACCTTGTGTGCACTCACTTTTAGTGCATTATTGTTATCACACTAAACCCTTAGTTCAATTATCTAGTTGCTTGCATAAGTTGCTAAGTCGAGTCATATCCTTTGTACACAGTTTTGGGACGATTGGGACTCATGGGAAAAGTTAAATTTTATGAAATGACGGGAAGGGAACGTTAAATTCAAAGTCCATTTATTTGCGTAATAATGTACTCCAAGTATTTTGATCTTTTCAATTCGGGTCAAATTAGTGTTAGAGTAATAAAAACTAAAGTGTAGGGATGTGCCTACAAATCCCTATCATTTTGATGTTATCGTAGAGGATGGTAGAGTAAAAGTGTAGTAAAAAAAATGAAAAAAACATACGGGCTACCATCCTACATCTATCTTTAAATTTATGTTTGTTTGTTTCAATTTATCTAGAGTTTAGAGTGTCAAGTCTTGGCTTAGCAACGCCATTCTTCGTGATGCTTGTAACATAAAGATTTTGGCTTGCCACCACAAAATCGCCTATCCCACCAAACCCTTTGTTTCCCTACCGTAAGCCTAACATTACAACCCTTTAAAGACCTCTTGGATAGTCTTTCCTAGGTGCTTACGCCAAAGCGATGGAGGTTTGATCTAGTCTCAAGCCTATGGTAATCTATGTACTAGGACCGGTTAATGAGTGTTTATTTTCCATTTCCAACTTGTTATATTTCATTACACCCGAGAGATGTGACTATCCAAACACCCCATGTGAGGTGCTAGTATGTAATTTTCGTGCTTGTTATGACTTTTGCGGGGATTATATGTGTTGTGAATCATTCTAAACTAATACTTCATGACACCTAACTTATAAATCAATTGGCTAAAATCACATTTGCTTGAGGACAAGCAAATACCAAGTGTAGGGATATTTGATAAGGATTTAAAAGATACCTTTTTGAGGGGTCATTTAAGCCCTTAATTGATCACTTTTGTATCCGTTATTACTTAATTTTGTTCCTTTTCACTTTTTAGGTCTCTTGAAGGCAAATTAATGGAATGACACTTATTCAGACGAAAAGGAGTGAATATATGAAGAAAATGGCCAAAGTCAAGAATCGAGACACTCAAGTCATTGGAATTGAAAGGGACGGCGTCGCAGGCTTATTTGCGACGCCGTCATGACACATCTTGAGACGACTCAAGAGCCAAATTGCTAATTTACAAGTGACGGCATCAGGTTTAAAAGAGTAGGGCGTCCCAACTCAGAGGGCCTAGATTTGGATCCAGACGGCATCAGAGGTTGAAGCCGACGGCGTCACGAGCATAAGGTGACGACGTCACAGAGTTGACGTAGCTAAGACGAAACCCTAATGGCGGCGACCCGACGACGTCACAATTAAAGAGTGACGCCGTCGCATTTTGTAACACTATATATAGATTCCGAATGTTTTAGTTTTTGGGAGGTAGTTTTGTGGAGTAAAAACCTAAACCGAACCAAGGCTGTCTTGTACAGTATCTTAGGGTTCCATACCCTATTTTACAACAAGATAAGTGTTTTACTTCATTGATTTAATCATGTCTTCAATTGATTATGTGTATGCTTGCATGTTCTCCATGTCCGGCTAATTTACTTGTGTGTTTGCTTAGATAATATGAAACCTAGTTATTGAATATTGATTGGTTGTCTCTTATCTTAATTGTGATTGACCTAGTATTGCGATTGGTCATTCGTTGTGCTATTAATGCTTGATTAATCTTTGTTGAACCTTAGCTTATAGTTACTAGTGGAATTGTAAGCTAGATATCTAAAGATAACCTTAGTGTTAAGTTTATGAATCCTAGAGATTTTGTAGTCATTAACCTTTGGTAGCTTCAAAGAGTTAGGGATAAACGCATACCCTACGACCTTAGAAACACAACGGGTTATCATCAATAGGAGATAACTAGGGAGTAATAACATCTAAGTTAACACATTTTTAATCATCATAAGAGCACACAACAATAGACATAGACTACACTCACTTTAGCTTAGATAATTAGATTAGATAAGTAGAGTAATCGGTAGAAGTACCAACCCCCAAATCCAAACCCCGAGATTCGTACCTTTTCATTTTCTAAAAAATATAAAAAAGATAAAAAAAAAATAATCTTCCTCAACCCCAACCTTAGCGTAGTAATTTCTCACTAGTATTCCTATTCCCCTAGAGAACGATATCAATTCCCGAGGGTTACCCTAATACTACACTACAACGATTAGGTTCACTGCCTAGGGTGTTGAAAAACTTGCTCGACGAAAAGGAAGTTTCTTTGACCCCGAACGCGCGTTGTACGTGTATCAGTGAAAAACTTAAGGGTGCAAATTTGCTATCAACCCTACTTGGCCGATTTTCTAGTCCTAGACATACCGGCTGATAAGAGTCTACCTCTTATACTTGGAAGACCGTTCCTACGCACATGTGGTGCAATCATAGATATGGGGAGGGGTACGATGACAATCGATGATGGGATCTCAAAAGAAACCTATTATCCCAAGCTGAGGGGACCAGTTTTGGAATTCATGGAGGATTTATAATTGTTTGATGGGGAAGAAGATTTGACTTGTTTTGAAATTAGACGTGATGTCCATGGAAACCCCATGTATGGACCACTAGCTCCACCATACTTTGATATTGAGGATGAGATGGAACGCGCACTCGCGGTGGAAGCATTCTACAATCTATTCAAAAACATCCTTGTTTACAAGAAACTCACAGATTTCTTAGGTTCTCTACCGGTTCAACTCAAAAATTTGGAATGGGGACCCGAGGGGTCAAGTGTTTACAAACGAGAGGATGGAGACGGAGAATGACACGTCAAATTTGATATACTATGCCCGGATGGGAGAAGATTTGTAAGGAAATTCAAAACTCATGAAACACACCGTGAATTGACCGGGAAATTTCTAAGTGAGGACATCTTAAGGCATGAGTATTTCGAGGAGTACTAAGGAGAAGCACAATATCATAATAACAAGCAATTGTTTTCTTGGTTTTCATCTTTGTGATGAACTTTCAATTTTTAATTCATTTAGGATTTCTTGTTTTTCATTTCATTTTTATTTTCTCTTATTTTTATTTTGATTTGAAGTTATTTAATTAATGCATTTTGAGTTTTAGTTTAAGTTATAATTTTAAGTAAGATGATTTAGTTTTTGAGATTAGATGTTGTCGAAATTTGCAAATGGTTGGATGAATGTTGTGTGCATCTTTAATCGGATTTTTGAGTAAACATTGTTGCTTGGAAGGTAAAATGCCCAAGTAAAGTGAAAAAGGCAAAATTCTGCAAAAATACAAACCGAAACGGTTGTGTCCATGACTAAAACGGTTGCATGCAAGTATAAATACCAAAAATTTATTTTTCTAGAAAAACACACACACACACTAATCCTCCATCTGGGTTTCGCAAAATTCGACCATTAGAAGTTGTTTGAAGATTGTAAAAGTTATAGAAGATCATCATGACACCTAAGCAAGTAAGCATCTGCAATCAATTAACTTAATTAAGGTTTAATTAGAGTATTTGATTCGAATTGCAAATTAGGTCACTAATTTGGGGGTTTTTGATAGAATTCGAATTAAGTTGTAATCTTTTTGGATTAAGTGGGTAATTGATATAGGAATGCATTGCAAAAAGAATTGTAGTGATTGATTCAACATGGAATGAGTATTAGATGATTGAATTTTCAGATTTAATTAGGTTGTGCCATTGAGTCAAATTAAGTTGCAATTGCTGATTCCCAGTTGGTAGATGATGCGTTTTTAATGAATTTTAGATGCCACATTGTTGATTAGAACAAGTAATTGAGAATTGAAGTTGAGATTGTTAAGTTTTAAGCAAGATGAATATGTGATGATTGGAAGCTTTGGAAAGCGAATTAAGAGCAATTTAAGGATGTGGGAATAATTGATAATGTTAGAATGCAGTCTAAGAGTGAATTGGAATTAGAAGAATCTAGTAGGAAATGGATTTGAAGGCAAAGCCTTCTGCAGGATGGAGTAACCGATCCGGTTGCGTATCGTAACCGAATGGTTGGATTGAGGTCGCAAGTGGAACCGATACGGTTGCCACTCAACCGATCCGGTTCCACGTTCTGTTTTGGAAAATTTCAAAAATTTGAACTAGACCCTAGAGGCTTCTATGAACCTTCTCGTTTGTTCTAACACTCTTTTATTGACTTATATTTATGATTTCTTCAGAGAAATGTTGTAGGTTGTTCAAGTTCGACACGGGTTCCACTAAACCCGATTGTTACCAAGTATTGCCAAAGGAACGCTAGGAAGAAAGTCACGTATAGCTTGAAGGCTGAAGGAAATGCAAACTTGAAGTTCAAAGATCTCACAAGTGAGGAGAAACATGCTTTTAGGGAATGATTATCAAAGTTGCAAAATAGGACAATTTTTGTTCCAAGTTTGATTGATTGGGATTTGTTTGCCGAATATGAGTGTGAAAATGAGTTGCGTCATATGATGCGGATATCTTATGTCTATCCGGTTGATGGGGATTCGTTTGATGATTTGTTATGGGAAAGAGCATTTAGCATAAATGAAGAGGTTTATCGTGAATGGTTTATGGAGTTCTTTTCGACCATGTACTTTGAAAGAAAGGTCAATGTTCGAAACATCATGGAAGAAGTTTGTGTTTGGTTTAGGCTTTGTGGGCAGGATCACGCCTACACTTTGCCGGATTTTGCTGTTGCTCTTGGCTTGTATGAACCGAATGAAATTAAGCATCGATTGTTTGAAGCTCATTTTTTTAGGCTTAAGATGTTTGAAAAAGAATACCCTAGTATCCCTCGCCATCGAATCGTGGGAGATCCTTCTTGTACTAGAAGGAATGCTGCAACCATTAGGAATCCGTTGATGAGAGTCCTACACAAGTTGCTAGTAACTGGGCCGTTTCATAGAGTTGGAAGTAGGGGAAAATGCCATAAGCCGAACTTGTGGGTTATGATGTTGTTGGAAGAAACTAAGGATGGAAATGCGGCTTGGCTCATAGCCGAGTATTTGTCTAGGAGAGCCCCGAGAATCAAAGGTAATAGCAACATTTATGGAGGCCATTTTGTGATGAGGTTGGCAAGGAATCTTGGGTATTATAATAGCAATGAGTTGGCTAATTGTGGAGAGCCAAAGATTAGCGAGATTTGGAATGCAATTGGTTTTGGTAATGCCTTGAATAGGAGGACGAAAACGTTGGGAGCATGGATTGAACCACAACAACAACAACAACAACAACCACAACAACAACAACAACAACAACCACAGTAGCAAGGAAATGTGCCAATGGGCAATGTATCAATGGGAAACGTGCAAACGGGTACGTCTAGTAGTTTAGACTCAGGTTGGGGAGAGTGGAACCAACATTTGAATGAAATTGAGTGTAGGAATGTTTGGAGAGACTCGATGATGTTGAGGAACAATTATATCAATGATTATTCGATGCCGATTTTTCAACACTTAGCTCAAGAAGCCAATTACGAGTTGCCACCCTACAACCCACCCAATGTTCCACCATATCCTTTCCCCTACACCTCTTATCCTGGACCCCTATCCGTATCCATATCCTGGATATGCACCATTTTCCGACCCAGTGCCTGCATATGGTAGATTACCCGAGGTTGGAGGATCTAGCTATGATGTTGGAGGATATTCATCGGGAGTTGCAAAGGAGAAGAAGAAGAGGAAGGTTTACATAATCTTTGATGAGGAGGAGAACTATGAAACTGAAAGCGATGATGATGATGATGAAGGTGATGAGATGAGTGAGGATGACGAATGATCGTGGATCAATCTTGATTTATGGTTTCAAAAACAATGGTTATTTTTTGTCGAACAAAATTATCTCTATCTCTATCTCTTAACTATTTCTTTAGGATGATTATCATACTTTGTTTATTTTCATATTTTAAGTAGCGTTTGGATTGTTTGTTTGTGTATCGTGTGTTTTGCAGTTTTGTTTGCAGGATGGATGTGTCGGAAGCTTATTGTTGGTCAATATTTGGAGTTGGATAACTCACATGCTTGCTTATGACCCAATATGCATATTGCATATTCTATCCCGTGGTATCTTTTGACTATTTATTTTTCCTATTTTCTTTACTTTGAAGTTCATTTTTATTACATTGAGGACAATGCAAAACTTAAGTATGGGGGAAGTAAGAAAATAGGAAAAATGATACGATTTTTTAATTTTTAGTTTTTAGTCTTATTTTTGATTTTTTTAGGTAAAGTTTTTGGATTTTAGTAATTAGCAGGAAATCGCCTTTGGTTGTCTAGTTATTTCAATGGTAAAATGAGGTTTTTGAAAATTTTTGATTTGAACCAAATTACGGAAGTAATTCGTTATGAATTCGATAACATTTTCTAGCATGCATTATAGCCTTTTTCCACTTAATTGAGAGGTTTCTTTTTGTATAAAAAACATATTTTGTTTTATATTTGCTATGAGTGTGCCGGTAATTATGTCGATTCTAGAACTTGTACTTGATTATGCATTACGGTTAAAATCACTCTCGAGTGATAAAAATATGTTCAAATGATAAGAGGCATCGTAGGATTTAACCCAAATGGCCTTCCATTTTACATCTAATTGTTTTTGCTAACCACATCGGTTAGTTAACCACCTTATATGGACCCATTTTTAAGCGCTCATTTTTAGCGCTAGATACCATTAGTTACTGTAACCACCCGCATTTTTAGGTTACTTTTTATTTTCGAGAATTTACTATTCACTTTTACTATTTAGATTCACTATTCATCTCGTAAAATTTTTAATCCACATTCTCGTAAGATAAATTATTCTAGTAATGATCTGAGAATTCGACCATCGTTAGATCATTTTCGCAAAAGTTATTAAGTAAATATCGTTTTGAAGTTTCGCTTTAGACGGTCCACCGCTTAAACATCACGCTAACGAAAATCAACCCCGATAATTTTCCTCGCATCGATAAATTTTAGATCCTTCATGATTAATTTGAGAATTTTTAAGAATTATTATTTTAATATTACCAAATAAGCCCAACAATGAACAAAACTAAACTTATGTTTTAAACAATTCTACTTACATCCGGACTTAACGATTCTCGACCGTGTTTCTAATATGTTTTGACACTTTTACATTTTGGAAAAGTCAAACATATTTCCTCCTCCTTGACCATAAAGGAATTAACCTTGTACGTTCTACATTTCGCTTAAATCACAGAACTTTTAAACTTCACGAATAATCGAAGTTATCCCGCGTATGACGAAAACCACATTTTGACATCTCATATCACTTTTAGACTAATTTTAGTCTACTCTAAATAAATTCACGGTCATTTCCCGAAATTTCGTTCTTTTCGATAAAGCTGCGAATTACGCGCTTTTGACCAGATTTCCGACTTTAAGCAAGATTTTTGCACCCAATGAGACTTATCACCCATTTTATATTTTTATATGGAGTATAATGATGAGTTTCATCATTCCTACAAATTTCAGATTTTTACGATACCGATTTTACGTTTATGGCTTCGGTTAGCGATTAACGGAACCAAAACTCACTCCGTAACCAAGATAAGATCAAAACTAACCACATAATTCATCTTATCTCTTCCATGACAGAACTTAGGGGGGGATTCATCATATTGGTGGCATCATCCTAACCTTGGTTCATTAAGATCATTACAAGTGTCCTAAACCTAACCATGGTTAATATTTAACCCAATATATGGTTAACCAAACTTACCCTCCTATAAATAGCAAGTGATATACATCCCAAAGACCTCCACAAACTGAATTGGGTCGTTCATACTCTAAAATATCCATATCTTCCATCATTTGATCCATAAACTCCAAGTTTATGCAAGGAAGTTCCAAAGATCAAGCTACTACATCAAATCTCTAGCAAGTTTAAGTGATCTTCTTGAGTTTAGATCCACTCAAGTCACTTAGAACTTCATCACCAACTCTTCATGTTTGAAAGGGTGCCAAGGTGTGGAAAGCTAGCTCAATCCGAAGTCTTAAGCGATCAATCAATGTCCGATCCTTACTAAGTTACTCCTTTCTTATTGAAAGCCAAAAGTTGTAAGCAACTTATCACCACCATCATCTCATCTTTATTATTCATAATCTTAACTATTTCATGCTATATATATAGTTACTATGTTGATTCATGATGTACATATACTCAATCACTTGTTTTAATTCACATATGGTCATAAAAGTAACAAACTAGTAAACTAGTCATAATCTACACATGTGAGACCATTAAAAACAGTAATATAAGGACTTTATAACTTACATAATATGGTAGACAAGATAAAAAGGTAAACATAGCAACTTGAACCACCCGAAACGGACAAACGAGTCAAAAGTTATAGGCAAAAGAAGTTAGCGAAACCAAAACGCCAAAACTGCCATTTTGAAACTGTATGGTTTCGCCATTTTGAAAGTCATACTCGGTCCGAATCATAAAAAGTTAAACACGAAAGTTGTCCGAACGACGTTTTCCTTCAATATGAAAGAAGCTCGGACCTTGAAAACGCATAACAAAGCCATAAATCTTTCAAAACAGAAACGCCAAATATAGTCTCATAACTATATCATCACAACTAAAGCAAACCAAGAGGCCTAATGGCCATAAACCAAGACCACGGCTACGGCTAAGACCAAATTTGAGTCTCAAGACCATGGTAGTCAAGACCAAAGTCACGGCAAGGCCATGGCTAAAGCCTCAAGGCTTGTTTACCCAAGATCGTTAACTAAGGTAATCATATATATGAAACGACGAGAACTTGTAATAACCAACTTTACAATTTAGAAACTTGTAAGCTTTTCTTTAAACACTTGTGATATAAATTATGACGATATTTGTAATAACCAACTTTACAATTTAGAAACTTGTAAGTTTTTCTTTAAACACTTGTGATATAAATTATGATGATATTTGTAATAACCATTATGATTCCTAATCAAAACCAAACAACCTTGTAACTTGTGTTTACAAACCATATGACACTTATGATATATAAATAAAATTATGTTTTATCTACTAAGTGCTACAAAACTAGGGAGCTTCATGTGAGGGGTTTCATTTGAGTAAAACGATCGACGAGTTCTGGATTTACGATTTAAAGTGTCCTAGCTCCTCGAACGCTTACTACATGACCTCTCGAATTATGATGGCCCGAACGGTAGTACGATATATATAAACTAAACATGTTTTCACAGACTAGACCATTTCTATAAATGACATACACAAATACCATGTACTACATCATGATCAACATAGAGACGTATATAGGATGGTTTATGTTTTCCTAAACATTATTCCAAACCTAAGTCGCAACATCCTATTCTAGGTTGCTCGTAGAAGTTCTCACGGCATATCCATCATTCTCATTATACATTTGATATCATTTATTAAGGTGAGTTCATAGCCCCACTTTCTATTACTTAATTGTTTTACAAACCCTTGGGGGAGATACATGCTTTATTTTAAACCGAACACATTGCTTTTAAACTATATACTTATCTCGATTGTTATTAGCACTAAGTTTCCGATTTGCCAAACATAAGTCCCTTAATCATGAATCATTAATCACTATGTGAGAGGGCGCGAATATTGTGAATAGATCTATTGGGATTGGCGAATCCCGTTTGTGTTGGCCCCATTAAAGGCAAACAAACGCACTATATTTGAGTAACATTGGTAAAATGGCAATTTTACCGGATAGGCACGCATCGACATTTTCTCCAATTAATTTTGGAACACGTTAACGCCTTGATTGCATGATGCTTAGTCTAATAATAATCTGCTTTTGGTTTTCAAACCATTGGTGTGAATCTATAGCTCACACTACAAACATAATGTGTTCAACCATCAAACAAACTCTATGAATTTCACTCAACCTTTGTGTTGTGATTTTAAGCATGTATTTCAGTCCATAATGTCGGAAGCTGGCACGGAGAAGCACGGATACTCAAGAAGGCTATAAATTTTATTATCATTCGAAAACCTATTTAATATGTTTTGTAAACAATGAAACCAATTGGGACCTCATTTTTGTAAACTCTGATATTTATATAAATCGAATGATAAATCTTTTAAAACGACTCCATTAGAGTACATTTTCTATTGTTATGACTGTTGTGCCATGAAGTAACACCCAATTTGAATTCCGCTGTGTATCACGAAATTGGGGGTGTTACAGTTACACCCTTCGAGCCAATCTTTTCATTCTTGTTTAAATCCAGAAAGATACAAAAAGATTTTACACCTTAAACCTTAGCCAACCCATGTCATGTCTATTGGTTTGTTGCTATTTGTTTGGAGTGTTGGATTGTTTTTGATGATTATGAAGAAGCTACACTTTGTCTATAGTGTCTACCATTCTCCAACAAAGATGAAGGAGACGTCTTTCTCATTTGTACTTTTTGTGGTGTATGCTTACACTAAGTGTGGGGGAACTTGTTATGAAAAAAAATGGTTATAGCCAATGAGCTATATGAAGAATATTGATTAGCCAATGAGCTAAATTGAGTTATATGTTTGGAGATCGATATGTGAAGAAGAGGAAGATATAATCATTTTCAGGATTGTGGTTTGTATGATGGCTAGCAACATGGAGGTTTAGACTTGACTTTATTTTTCTTTTAACACCAATTTCATAAACAATCCCATGCCTTATTCATACCATTTATTAACCCGAAGCCTTAACGTTATAACCCGAATAAAATCCCTCTTTGATGAATTTATTTTCTTTGTTTTGATACTTGTAGAAGCTTATGGTAAAAAGCATTGATCATGACTAGGCACTGAGTGATTTACATATACCCACCAATATATGAGTGTTGAGTGAATTCTTAAAATCATTTGTGAGGTGTTTAGTTGTGTTATCTTAAGTATTTGGTTCATTTTAAAGTTTTCACATAATAAAAGCAAATTAATAATTATTTCTTTTGAGATGATTGTTAAAATTTTCGGAACCACGGTATCAAGACCATTGAAATCGATTTTTGTAAATGTTAGACCTACTCGAGGGCGAGTAGAACTTAAGTGTGGGGGAATTTGATAACGCTCAAAATAAACATGTTTTTAGTAGCGTTATTGTTGGTTTTGTGTATGATAATCGGCTATATACTAACATGCAATCTCAGCAACAACCATCAACGGGACGGAACGTGCCCACGATCCAAGTTCAACATAATTGGGTAATCATTACCCTCCGATCGAAATCACACAGAAAAATACTGGGTAGAGTCACTAGCCTCCAATTGGAACACATAGACGAATAGTGGGTAACATAGCTACCCTCCAATTGGAATCACACATAACAAATAAATACATGCAGTATGCATACAAGAACCACTTACAAGTCCATGCACTAATTAAACCACGTCATCACAGTAAATTAAAACTTAATTCAACACAAGCATCATTTCCATCCCAAGTTCAAAACAAAGAAAAATGGGACTATGAAACTCACCTGAAAACTCCGCATCTTCAACAAAAACCTAACACAAATCTAAACAAACAAAAATAGAACCATGTTACACGCGACCAAGCCAAAAGCTTAAGTTCATGTAACACACATATGATGGATGTCTAAGGGTTATATTAACCACCATGGGTTACCTCGACTCCATACCCAACACTACTAATTGCTTACACTCACTAAACCCCTTGTTTACTTTTTACCAACAAACGCAGATTTTTGGGGTACTTTTACCCACATAAAATCACGACCAAAAGAACTTCACAACTCACACAAAAAATTTAACATGGTCCCTCATGAGTCTAAAAGCCACTCACAGAAGGCCATGAACTAAAACACACACAAGTGTCCTTTAGAAAATCAAACACCAAAACTATCCAGATTCGAAACTGCACTCACACCAAAATGTTTTGACCAGAAAATCATACTTGCACAACTTATTAACGGCTATCCTTCGCGTGGAAGTCAAAGAATACATAAAACTCAAATTCTCCAGAAGGGCTACCCTTTATTACACTTTTAGACCCACGTTTTCCCTCTTTTGTTCAGACCTAAATCTGTCCCGGTTTAACAACTTTGACACATTTTCTTACAAAAATTGTTTGACACACTTCCCAGACTCGAAATCAATCGAGGCCGGACTTTTGGAAGAAGACTCTCTGAACTACTATTTGGACCAAAAATCATCAATTAACTCTTTACCATCCATGAGAAAACATTGCTTTACTACATCCCTACAAATCTGCCCAAACTTAACTCATTAACTCGCATGTTCTAAACCCTAATTCTTTCACCAATCATTATAACATCACTAACTAATGACCCTAACATGTATTACAATATTAAATTACAGATTTTAAGGTAAACCCTAATCCACCATAACATGTATTACATGAATCAAATCATTAATTAGATGAATTAGGAACCTTGTTAATTAAAAGTTATATTTGGACTCAAATTTGTTTCCTTTTCCCTCTAAAACCCCAAAATCGACCAATATATATATATATATATATATATATATATATATATATATATATATATATATATATATATATATATATATATATATATATATATATATATATATATATATAGTTAGGATCAAATAAGAAGAAAAATTAAAATGAGAAGAATAAGAAGAAACCACAACCACACATTTTAGATGCACTTACAAATATTGATGCATCTCCCCTTAAAAATCTCACTCTAATTTAAAATATGTGGCTAGAAAATCTTCTTATTCTTCTCATTTTAGTTTTTCTTCTTCGATCCTTATCCTATATATATATATATATATATATATATATATATATATATATATATATATATATATATATATATATATATATATATATATATATATATATATATATATATATATATATATATATATATATATATATATATATGATGCATGTTTTCTCGACCGGTTTTAACATTTATATAGTCTCGTAATACTTATGGTCTACCCTAATGCACTAACGGAAGTGTACCCGGTCGTGTGTACTGTAGTATTCGGTAAAAACGAGGTCGTCCAAAGAGCTATGTGTGTTGGATTATTACTAAGTCTAGGTGTCACAGTTTTTTAATATGATTTCGATAAGGAATTAATCAATTAACTACTAAAGCAGATAAAAGCCAAAGGTTTAATCAATAGAGGAGAGTGGTGCTGACCTAGTTAATCCTTCTAGCTAGTAATGTCTACGTCTACTTACTTCCAATTACTTTAGGTGGGGTCAAATTCGAGAGGACAACATTTGGTCAATTCTCCCTAACCTATCAGCAAAGATGCCACCACTGGAGAAGTCAGGTGTCCCTTCATAAGTCCAGTTGTTCCTGGTCCCTTAAGCCAAGTCATTAAGTACCGCTACATGCTAGATTTATAATAGTGAGTTCCCGGGCGTTATCAACTTAAACACTCACCCCCTAATTCTTAAGTTCATCCAAACGGTGGGTGATCGGTTGGTCAAATCGCACAAGTAGAAAGGGTCGTTAGTTGGTCATATCTTACCCTTCCTTCTCGCCTACTCACTTAGGGTCAGGTTGGTCATATCTTCTAAGCAACTAGCCTCTACCGCCATTCAAAACTACCAAACAAGGGTAGCTACCAATAAACTATGCATGCATACACTTAGAAATAATTATACGGAATTAATGTAAACGCAAACAAAACAATTAAGGAATCATAACTAGGCCAACACCAATAAACTATGCATGCATACCATCTGGGCATGATTTAAAAAGGAAAGGATCATCCGAGAAGTAATATTTAAGATCTGAGAAGAAAATTTTCTTTTGATCATAAGTTTTGTTGCTCGGCAATACTTTGGCCGCGAGGTAATTAGCGAAATCTGCGTACCATGGTTCGGAACTGGAATCTTTAATTCTTACTGCCATGAGATGCTCATCGGAGAAGGAGTCCCGAATAGTTTCTTTGTCAAGTTCTTCAAGCTCAGGGTTTTCTAATCGTGAGAGGTGATCAACAGCTAAGTTTTCTGCCCCTTTCTTATCCTTGATCTCAATTTTAAATTCTTGTAGCAGCAGTACCCATCTTATCAATCTTGGCTTGGCATTCTGTTTATTGAATAAGTACTTCAAAGCAGAATGATCAGTGTAGACAACAGTTCTTGACATTACTAAATAAGAATTGGACTTATCAAAGGCATAAACCACAGCCAGGAGTTCCTTTTCGGTGGTTGTGTAATGCTCTTGTGCCTCATTTAAGGTTTTACTAAGCGTAATAAATGGGTTTAAATTTTTATCTACCCTCCGTCCTAAAACAGCCCCACAAGATAATCACTAGCATCGCACATAAGTTCAAAATCGTTTCCCAATCAGAGCAATAATAATAAGGCGTGAGTCAATTTTCTTTTAAAATATCAAAAGCTTTTGCAATCGTCATTAAAATCAAATTTTGCATCTTTCATGAGGAGTTGGGTCATAGGTTTGGCGCTTTGGAAAAGTCTTTTATAAATCTTCTATATAATCCAGCCCAAGAAAACTCCTAATTCCTTTCGATTGGTTGGATAAGGAAGTCGAGAAATAACGTCAACCTTAGCTTTATCAACTTCGATCCTGTTGGGAAATCTTATGCCCCAAAACAATCCCTTCTCTTACCATAAAATGACATTTCTCCCAGTTAAGGACAAGGTTGGTTTCTTCACATCTGGCAAGCATTTTAGATAAATTATTAAGACAAGATGAAAAAGAGTTATCGAAAACTGAGAAGTCGTCCATAAAGAATTCCATAAAATCTTGACACATATTCGAGAATATTGCAGTCATGCACCGTTGGAATGTGGCGGGAGCGTTGCAAAGTTCGAAAGGCATCCTTCGGTAGGTGAATGTTCCGTATGGGCAGGTGAAAGTAGTCTTTTCTTGATCCTCAGGGGCGATCAGAATTTGAAAGTATCCAGAAAATCCATCAAGGAAACAATAATACTCATGTCTAGAGAGTCTTTCTAGCATCTGATCGATAAATGGAAGGGGGAAGTGATCCTTTCGTTTTGCGTCATTTAATTTCCTGTAATCAATGCACACCCTCCAGCCAGTGACCGTCCTAGTAGGTATCAGCTTGTTATCTTCATTAGTGACTACTGTCATTCCTCCTTTCTTTGGCACAACATGAATAGGACTAACCCAAGGACTATCGAAAATAGCGTAAATTAGACCTGCATCCAGAAGTTTAATGATTTCGTCTTTTACCACGTCTTGGACTTTTGGGTTTAATCTCCTCTGTGGCTGTACTACTGGTTTAAAATCATCTTCCATTAGTATCTTGTGAGAGCAGTATGAAGGGTTGATCCCTTTTATGTCAGAGACTTTCCATGCAATTGCCTCCTTGTGCTTGCTTAAAACCTGCAATAGCGACTCCTTTTCTTCGTCAGATAACAAAGAAGAAATCACAACAGGAAAATTATGATCCTCATTAATTAAGGCATATTCTAAATGTGAAGGGAGCTCCTTGAGTTTGGGGGTAGTATCAGCTTCTTCTGGGGTGTTTGCTGAACATAGCGTTTGATTGTTCACAGCCAGTTCTTCCGTTTCGCTTTCTCCATCGCTAGATATCCCATCATTATCTTTGAATTTCAATGATTTCAAAGGGTCGGGCAGAAAGCATTCCTGGGCATGTTTCTGAGCATTAGCTTCGATAAGGTCGAAATCATCAAGGTTGTCGTCAGTGAAAGAAGCATATCTCATTGATTTTTCAAGATCGAAGGTAATCTTGTTATTTCCAATCTCCAACGAAATCTTCTTGTTAAAAACATCAATCATAGCATGTGCGGTGGCAAGAAAGGGTCTCCCCAACAAAATTGGGATATCATCCTCTTCCATTTCAAGGACTACGAAGTCAACCGGGAAGACAAATTTATCGATCTTAACAAGAACATTTTTAGCGATTCCTTTAGGATATTGAGTTGTTTTATTAGCTAGCTCAATGCACATTCTAGTTGGTTTCAGGTCCCCCAATTCCAGATGCGAATAGAGAGAGAATGACATAAGACTTATGCTTGCCCCAAGATCGGCAAGGGCCTTGTCGAACATAATTCCCCCGATTGTGCAAGGTAAGGTGAAACTCCCTGGATCTTCTTCTTTAAGAGGCATATCTTTTAGAAGGGCTGCAGAGCACCTTTGATTTAAAGTTATCTGCGTCCTATCAGAAATTCTTCTATGGGTTAGGAGATCCTTCATGAATTTAGCATAATTGGGCATTTGCTCAAGAGCTTCAACGAGAGGAATATTAATGCTGAGTTGTTGTAACTTTTCCATGAATTTCTAAAATAACATTCGTTCCTGTTCCTTCTTAATTCTTCCCGGAAATGGTATTAGAGGAACGTAGGGACGGACTTTCTCGACAGTTGGTTGAGCCCCCTTGGTTTCTTTGTTGTTGTCTTGAGGCGTTTCTTCACTTAGATCATTCGAGTTTGAAGGGTAGGCTGGTTCCTTATAGTTTAATCCACTTCTGGTTGTAATAGCATGTGCTAGATCTCGAGGATTTGGTTCAGTTGTGCTAGGTAGTTCTCCTTCATCTCTCATTCTGATAGATTCTGCGAGCTTTCTGACTTGATTTTCAAGTCTTCTTATAGCAGCTGCTTGTGTTCTCAACACATGGTCGTAATCTAGCTTGATATTCCATACCAATTTTTCGCTCTCTTCTTGTTTTCTACTGGATTCCTTAACAAGCTTCTTCACAGCCTTTTCGAGATCCGTTACTCTCCCATCAATGGGTTCATCTCTCCTTCAGATTCTTTATTACCGATTGTAGCTCGATAGGGTCTTCATTCCAATCTTCATTCCAAGACGACGAGTGGAGAGCTACTTCTTCAACTCTTGTCCATCCTTTATCAGCAGTCATTAACGGGATAGGTTCTTTTGAGTCTAATAATTGCCGAGTTTTTATGTTCAACCCGTTGTAAAATATTTGCAGTTTCCCGTGCTTGTTGAGTTTATGCTCGGGGCACTTGAGGATGGCTTCGTTGAATCTTTCCCAAGCTGTAAACAGTGGTTCATCATTGAATTGGCTAAACCTCTTAATTTCATCAACTTGCTGGAGGATTTTTGCAGGGGTTTGGTATTCCTTAAAAAGGCCTTCTTAAATGCACTACACGTTGTGATAGATCCAGATGGAAGTTTCTTTAACCAATCTCTAGCTCTTCCTTTTAGGGTAAAAGGAAATGCCCTCATCATAACATGATCTCGGAGACCCAGTAGCGTGGAATAAATCGGTGATCTCACATACTTTTGCGATGTGCTCGTGTGCTTCTTCATCCTTGGTTCCATAAAAGCAAAGATCTTTTAGTTCTTCAAGACATAGTCCCCTTAATTCAATTTTACATTTTCTTCAAGAGCCGGAATGGTGATTCCTGTTTACTTTTAGAGGTGGTGAGATAATCATTCATAGTGAGAGACATAATATCATAATAAAACTAAAGACTTAATTAAAATCCTAATATAACTCCCGGCAATGGCGCCAAAAACTTGATGCGAGTTTTCTCGACTGTGTTTTAATATTTATATAGTCTCATAATACCTATGGTCTACCTAATGCACTAACGGGCAGTGTACCCGGTCGTGTGTAATGTAGTATTCGGTAAAACCGAGGTCGTCCCAAGAGCTATGTGTGTTGGATTATTACTAAGTCTAGGTGTCACAGTTTTTTAATATGATTTCGATAAGGAATTAATTAATTAACGACTAAAGCAGATAAAAGGCAAAGGTTTAATCAATAGAGGATAGTGGTGCTAACCTAGTTAATCCTCCTAGCTAGTAATGTCTACGTCTACTTACTTCTAATTACTTCAGGTGGGGTCAAATTCGAGAGGACAACATTTGGTCAATTCGCCCTAACCTATCAACAAAGATGCCACCACTGGAGAAGCCATGTGTCCCTTCATAAGTCCATTGTTCCTGGTCCCTTAAGCCAAGTCATTAAGTACCGCTACATGCTAGATTTATAATAGTGAGTGCCCGGGCGTTAGCAACTTAAACACTCACCCCCTAATTCTTAAGTTCATCCAAACGGTAGGTGATCAATCGGTCAAATTGCACAAGTAGAAAGGGTCGTCATTGGTCATATCTTACCCTTCCCGTCTCGATCTACTCACTTAGGGTCGGTTGGTCATATCTCCTAAGCAACTAGCCTCACCGCCATTCAAAACTACCAAACAAGGGTAGCTACCAATAAACTATGCATGCATACACTTAGAAATAATTATACGGAAGTAATGTAAACGCAAACAAAAAAATTAAGGAACCATAACTAGGCCAAGACCAAGAGGTGCTTAGCACTCATATTAACCATACAAATCAATTCAATATTCAAAGTTACGAAATACATGAATCGAAAGTAAAGAAAGATAAAATGCTAATGCTTATCGTGGGGAGTGATTTCTCCATAGAGATAGCTCAGATGCTCCTCTAGACCGCCTTTGGCTTCTTCCCGTTCTTTGGTTGTGGTGTGTGGGGTATTTATAGGCGGATTGGGTTACTGGCATAACTAATATAAGAGTTCTGTTGTAATCTTCAATTCCTTCGTATTTTGCACTAGATCTGCTGGTTACGGCGTAACCTTATGAGTGGTTACGCCGTATCTTCAATATTACTAGGTTACGCGTTGTTGATGAAATAGTTACGGCGTAGTTATCGGCGTAGAACCTCATTTGACCTAATATAGTTACGTCGTAGTCTTTGGGGAGAGTTACGTCAGAACCTTCGATGAGTTGGTTTTACGAGTCACGCTTTAGTTACGGCGTAATGTGAGAGATGAGTTACGCCGTAACTTCTTCAAAGTCAACATACTATGATAAATCTTTGATATTTCTCCAATTCCGCCTCTTTAGCTCCAATGCTCGTAATTTACCTGAAAGTGGAAAACTAGAGGTGGCTAAATGGTTGGGTTGGGTTGAGTCGGGCCTTGGGTCTTAGATGGGTATGGGTCTATATGGGTATGGGTCTAGATGGGTATAGGTATAAATGGGTAAGAGTCGGGTCGGGTCGGGTTTTTTTGGGTTTTGCTAGTTTTTTTATTTCATCATGGAACATAATAATTAATTATTGTAAACAAAGACAAAAAGTATTCAATATTTAATGTTTTTACGTTTTCGTCAGTTTTTATACGTTTTCGTCCGTTTATTTACGTTTTCGCCCGTTTTTTCACGTTTCGTTCGCTTGTTTACGTTTTGTCCGTTTTACGTTTTCGTCTATTTTTTCGATTTCGTCCATTTTAATGTTTTTTACGTTTTTCCGTTTTGCACGTTTCGTCGGGGTTTTACGTTTTGTCCGCTTTACACGCTTTCATCCGGTTTTACGTTTCGTCGGTTTTACGTAAAGAAAGTTAAAATACGGGCGAAAACATAAAAACATACAAAACGAGTAAAACAGAGAAAACGAAAAAACAGACGAAAACGTGAAACAAGCAAAACGTAACAAGCAGATTTAAAACGTAAAAAGGACAAAACCTTAAAACGGAAGAAACGTAAAACGGACAAAACGTCAAAAAATGCATTTAAACGTAAAACCGACGAAAACGTAAAACCAAGCTAAAACGTGTAAACGGACAAAACTTAAAAACCACGGCGAAACATGCAAAAGAGTAAAATTGTAAAATCGACGAAACGTAAAACGGACAAAATCATAATAAATCGATGGAAACGTGAAAAAGCGGGCGAAAACGTAAAATGTAGAAAAACGTAAAAACGGACGAAAACGTAAAACAAAAAACGTAAAAGCGGACGAAAACGTAAAACCGACGGAAACGTAAAACCGACGAAACGTAAAAAGCGGGATGAAAGCGTGTAAAACGGACAAAACGTAAAGAAACCCGACGAAAACGCAAAAGCGTAAAAAATTGTCAAAAGCGGACAAAAACGTAAAAAAAGCAGAAAACGTAAAACGGACAAAGTCGTAAAAATAGACTAAACGTGAAAAAAAAGGAAACGGACAAAAACGTAAAAACAGCATGTAAAACGTAAAAGCGGACAAAACGTAAAACCGTTAAATAACGGACAAAAGCGTGTAAAAACGGACGAAAATGATAAAATTAGACTGTGAGTGATTTTTATAATTTTAGTTAACAATCAACTTAAACCATGTAAATATTGTACTAGACCCATGTGGGTATATTATTAGACCCAACTAGACCCATCAATATTAATTAATTAAAATAAACTATACTCAACTAGACCCATCTATTAAAATAAACTAAACTCATTTAGACTCATCTCATTAAAATATTTTACCCAACTAGACCCAAATTTAACCATTGAGTCTTAAATTGCCACCTCTACGGAAAACAATGGAAAACAAACGTAAATCCATATAAATGATATAAATTACAAGCATTATCGGGGAAAATTGACACTTAATATTCAGGACTATTTGTGTTAGGAATTAGAAATTCCAGGTATTAAAGAGTCGGTCACCTCAAGTATATGTAATCGTTAGAAAGCTCGTAGTCGTAGTTATTTTAAGTTAAGTAGTATTTAGTTAAGTAACACCGTGGAGGACGGACGGACTCTTTACCCATCTGTATGCCCGATCCATGACCCGTTGTGTGGCGTTTTATTGTAAGACTATAAATACTCTCTACCTTCCAAGGTAGAGTTGGAGCTCATAATAATATTTTCTTTCTCTCACTATAGTTCCCAACTCTCTTCCTTTCTCTCACTAGAACTTTCTCTCTAACATACTTATACGCCTACTTTGATCATGGTTTAGAGTGATTGTGAAATCCAATATCTAACAATTGGTATCAAGAGCCATGGTTTGATCACTCATCTTTCATGCTCTTTGTTTTGGTGGATTTCATAAGGTTTTGGTGTATTAAGGGTTTAGGAGAGTTTGATTCATTTGAACAAATTCTAGTGTTAAAGTTTGAATTTTGCTTGTACTTTTGTGTTTAGGATCATCATATGTGTTTATGTTTTGAATTGAAGGCTTAAATCATTGTGGTTTGGTTGTTTTGGATTGATAAAGTGGTTATTTTTGAAAGAAGGACTGCTAGCGAGTTGAGTCTCGGACTTGCTTTCTTCAAAGCGAGTTGCTTTAGTTATTTTATGCGAGTTGGTACATGCGACTTAGCTGTTTAGCGAGTTGATCTTTATGCGACTTGGGTTCTAAGCGAGTTTTTTCTTTAAGCGACTTGAAATCTAAAGCGACTTGCTACTTAGCGAGTTGTAGCGTTAGCGAGTTGCTATTAAGCGACTTAGTGTTCAAGCGAGTTGATTGTATTGCGAGTTGAGACTAAAGCGAGTTAGCTATTTAGCGACTTGATTAACTAAGCGAGTTGAGTGTGTTGCGAGTTGATGCTAATGCGACTTGGCTATTGAGCGAGTTGGTGGCTTATGCGAGTTGTGTGTTTAGCGACTTGTTCATTTAGATTTTTTCTTCTTCGTGTTACATTTTTACGGTTGTTCTTTTGGTTTAGTAAAATCCCGTGAAAGAATCAATTTCCGGTTTAATCAAAGAATAGTAAAATCCGTGAGAGCTTGAAACATGTCTACAAACGTTCCGACTATCATCTCCACTATTGCCGAGGATGTTCAAGCAATGGTTCGAGATACTCGCCCACCCATGCTTGATGAATCGACTACGACTCTTGGGCTCAACGAATTAGATTGTACTTGTCTTGAAAGGAAAATGGAGTCAACATTCTCAAATCCATTGATGAAGGACCGTATCGGGTTGAGACGACTAGAGATGTACTTGATATCTGCGAAGATGGAACTCGATTTACGGAATGGATGCACCAAAATGTATGATGAGCTTGATGATAAGGAGAAAAGAGATTCGATGTCGATATCGTGGCTTCTAACATTGTTCTTCAAGGTCTTCCTAAAGACATCTACAAGTCGATCAATCACAACACCGATGCAAAGGCGTTATGGGATAATGTCAAGATGCTTCTCTCGTGTTCGAATTAACTATGGAAGACAGAGAATCACAACTCTATGATGAATTTGAACACTTCAAGATGAAACCAGATGAGAGTGTCTATGAGTACTATGTGAGATTTCATAAGTCGGTGAATGATATGAGGAACATCGAATGACTATGCCTAACATTCATTTGAACTCAAAATTTGTGAACAACATGAATCCCGAATGGCACAAGTTTGTTACTCGTGAAGCTCACTAAAGGATTGAAGAATACGAATTATGAGCAACTCTATGCCTTCCTCCTTCGAATGAGAGGCATGCCATGTTTGAAAAGATGATTCTTAATCGTTCAAAACCAACCGTGGAGAGACAAGCTCATCTAATGACTCAACCGCCTTCTACTCAAACATCGAAATCACAACCAAAGCCTCACAAGTCATACCCATGGGTAATGGTAATCACAAACTCATTCCCGATCCTATGTTCAAACAAGTCGATGCCGATGCACACGTGGTAACATCATTAATCAACTAGCTCTTCCGATTAGTCAAAACATGAATTCTCCCACAAACCAACAACAACCTCATAACAAAGATCTAACCCACACAATCAAGCTACCGTTAAAGATGGGAGGATCGTGGTGCAACCGGTTCAGAAAGACAAGATGATCGGGGAAGAGGTGGAGTGGTAGAGGTTATGTTGGTAATCGAATCGAGGAAGAAATGGTAATCAAGGTCAAGCTAAGCCGATCAAATGTTATAACCGTGGGGTGAGGACACATTGCAAGGAACCGCACATCTCCAAAACGTCCACGAATCGTCGATTACTTGAGAGATAAGATGTCGCTTGTACAAGCTCGGGATAATGGTGCCTTTGGATGAAGAGGAATTGTTGTTTCTTGTCGAGGGCAATGCCAAGACCTATGATGCAGATGTGGATGAGCAATTTATTCAGAGATAGGTCACAATCATCGAATGCCTTTCAAGTCGCCGATTGTGATGCATACGACTCGATGTGGATGATGGACCCACCGCACACACAATTTTTATGGCTAGCATTTCTCCAATGGTTTCTCCAAGGTCTCATCTTTACCACAAGTGGCCCATCCAAAGACAAACTCATCTCGGAGGTATTAAAACTATACGATGATGTTGATGTGCAAAGATGCATGACAAAGTACAAGTAATCGAAACTATTGTATCAAATATTGAAAATATGGGTAATATCAATGTTGTCCCATATGATCAATATGTGAAACAAAGTGAAAGTGAAGTTGTACCAAGTGATGCATCTTCCGCATCAACAATGACTATATCTTTGATGAATACACCGCATGTGCCCTGATGATTCGTAATTTCTAAACTAAATGCCTATAAAGAACGTGTTGCTATTTATGAACAACGTGCAAAATTTGAGTTGACCACTCGTGAGCGGGAAATGGATGACCAAGTGCGCACAATCATTAGAAAAAGTAATTTTAGAGAAGAAGTATTAAAACAAGAGTTAAATTCCTTGCAAGAAAAGCTTTCTAAAAGCGCTAAGCAAAAACAAGAACTTCAAGAAAATGTGAAAATGCTTAAGCAAGAATTTAATACAAAGGAATCAAAACTCTTGAAAGATTTTTCTAATCGAAAACTTTGAAAAGCAAACTTGAAAACAAGTTGTACATACAGGGAACACCATTCGATCGCTCACATGATCACTAAGCATAGAGTCTTAAGCGATAAGCATAACATTCCCATTATTGAGGAACCAAATCCAGAGGTTATTAAAAAGCGAGAAATGCTCATAAGGTTCTTTATGATGGCAATGAAATCCTTAAACCTAGACAGAAACCTAGTTGCGTTGAGTGCACCGAGGAAGATAAGAAATCGATGAAGTCACTAGGGAAAAGATGAACAAGAAATTAGATGATCCTAAATGTAAAGAGAAGAAAATAAATATCACACCCCATGATTACAAGAAGGAAAACTGGATTTCCTTGAACAAGTTTAAGCCTCAGACATTGTTGACTCCCGAACAAGTTTTTGGAAAATAGATTTAGATAAGGTAAAGCGAAAATATTGTTGAAACAAACCCTCCCTTTGGAAAATGCCTAGAGCGATCGTGTATCCTCCTAATACACCAATGCATCTTGTTCCTAGAACAATTGCCACTAAAAGCAAGACCTTAATTAGCCAATATGTTATCCTTCAACTATTTGTTGATTTTGAGAAAACTTGCAAGAAAAGGATCACACCCACCTTGGTATAATCAAGGAGAAAGGGTTTTGAGCAAATGAAAGAATGCTATTTAAGCGAGGTCATGCCTTTCTTTAAACTTCTAAAAGATCACTTTGAGAGTCTTAAAAGGGATAGATAATCGATATTAAGGAATGGAAAAGGAATTTGATGCAATGATAGTTGAGGTTAGTGACTATGAGCGAGCACTAAAATATAATGAGATTGAGAGGAAGAACTTGCATACACTAAATGAGAACCCGATTTACGAATGTATTGCTCAAGATGTGTTCTTCATCGCTACTAATCGTTCTATTATCGCTTCTCGATTCCATGAATTATACGTTGCTTTGAAAGTCTCCCATGATCGTGTCATTGAGCTTGAAAATCTAATTCGAACTAAATGAGAAAATTGAACCGGATGATCACGACAATTTGGTCAAACATTTTTCTAAACTAGAAGTTGAGCATTTTAATTTACAACTAAAATATCAACATCTTAAAGAAAATGTCAAAACTTCAAATATCAAGACATCCTCGATGCTCCGTAGTTTGATGCGCTTTTCAAATTAACAAACGTGATGAACAGATTCAAGCTCATTGCAACACGATCAAAAAGTTGAAAGCCCAAATCTCTCAATTAAAGGGTCAAACGAACAATGTGACTGGTCTCCAAATGCCTCCTCCTTTAGATTCTCAGAGTTCTCAAAACTTTCATCTTCAAAACTTAGTAAATGCTTTACAAAAGGAAAATGAGGTCTTTCTTGAAGAAAATGAAAAGGTTAAACGTCATTTCAATGAATTATTTGAAAGTATAAAGGTCACTCGTAACAAAAATAACGAAACGGTAGCCTTGTTACAAAAAGAAATTGAGAATCTAAAGAGTCAGGTAAAAGGGAAGATGCCAATGACCAATGGGGAGAATGGTGTATCAAAGGTACATGTTTGTAATAAATATGCTTTGTCTATGAAATATGTTCCTCCTCATCTTAGGAATAACAAACTTGCCATTCAAACATATTTCTCATACCTTAAGGACAGCTTAGAATGTCTCCGAGAGATTGTAGAAGTGGATAAGTTAGAGAAACCAGATGATAATGCAATTGACCATGCATGCTTATATGCCAAACGATCTCAAGAACTTCTAGAATGCCTGATTACAATATGCCCTAAAACCTTAGGTGAGCAATTCAATCCATTGATACCGTGTTCTATGCCTAGTGCCAAGCATGCAATTCATTCAATGCCAAATGTTTGAATAGGAACCCTAATGTGCCTTTAAGTAGTTCGATTCCGGATCCATCAATGCTAAGAAAGAGAACTCAAGTGTGCCTTCTAGGAGTACAAATCCCAAGACTTCTAGTTTTAAGAAAGTGAACCTTAGTGTGCTTGCATGTAGTTCGATCCCAAAGACATCTAAACAGTGATGCAAAGAGTTGTAAAACCAACTAATGTTCCCATTCCTCTGTGAGTAATCGGTGACATTAAAGGGAGCGGTCAAAGTCTCAAGACAATACAAGGAATGATAGGACCTCGCAAGCTAAGAATGTGCTTCGAAAAGAGTAGAAGAACAATCTAGGAACTTTAAGTTTGAACCGAATAAAACGAATCGTGTTGATTCTAGTATTAGCCATAGGCGCATCGTAATTAATTCAATTTCGATACTATTTGCAAACCTTGTATTGATGTCCGCTTGAACTCGTTTCTAATCATGAATGTGGTGTTAATGTTTTGCCTAATGATGTTAATTGTCCGATTAATATTGTTAATGCTAAAATTCATGCTAAGAAGGCTAAAAGGCAAAAACGAAAGAAAGTTAGAAAATAGTGGAAACCCACAGGAAGAACATTTAGTAAGATAGGCTATTATTGGATACCGGTTGGTCATAAGACTAATCGACAATGCCCACTAGAAAATGGATGCCTACCGGTAGAACTATTCCCTTAAGAAGTGAGCACACTGTGAGCAGGCTAATCTGCACACTAGTATCGCATCTATTCACAATGATTCCATTGCCTTATTTTCGATATGAATGCTTCTATTTCGATGTGGGTGTTCCAACCATTGTTACTAACCAAATGGAACCCATTCTTGCATGGGGATCCCAATTATCCGCTTATCCATTCTTGTATGTGTTCAACTGGAGATCGTTCAAATCGCTCGTGGTACATGGACTCAGTCGTTCCAAGCATATGACCGGCGACCGGTCACGGCTCATGAACTTCGTGAGCAAATTCATCGGACGATTAGATTCGGAATGATCATTTCGGTGCTATCATGGGTTATGGAGACTATGTTGTTGGCAAAAGTGTTATCTCCGTGGTTTACTATGTAGAAGGTCTTGGTCACAACTTGTTCTCTGTTGGTCAATTCTGCGATTACGATCTAGAAGTAGCCTTGAGAAAACATACCGCTTCGTTAGAGAACTTGATGGTAAGGAACTTTTAAGAGGTTCACGTGGTTCAAATCTATACACCATCTCTATCAAAGATATGATGAAGTCTTCTCCAATTTGCTTGTTGTCAAAGGCTTCCAAAACAAAGTCATGGTTATGGCATCGTCGCCTCAATCACTTGAACTTCGCACCATCAATGATCTCACCGAAAGGACTTAGTTGTAGGTTTACCTAGACTCAAGTATGAAAAGGATCATCTTTGTTCAAGATGTCAATTGGGAAAAAGCAAGAAGTATGCCCATAAACCCAAACCTACTAACTCGTCACGAAGTTCTTCATATGATTCATATGGATTTATGTGGACCAATGAGGTGCAAAATATCTTTGGGAAGAAATATGTGTTAGTTGTGGTTGATGATTACTCTAGATTCACCGGTCAAGTTCTTAAGGACAAAGGATGAAACTCCCGATATCATCATCAAACTCATCAAACAATTGCAGTTCGACTTAACAAAACCGTCGAATTATCGAACAGACAATGGAACCGAGTTTGTCAACAAACAACTTAGTGAATTTTATGAAAGCGTTGGAATCACCATCAAAGAAGTGTTCCACGAACACCTCAATGTAACGGTGTAGTTGAAAGACTAAATCGAACTCTTGTAGAAGCCGCTAGAACAATGCCGATTTACTCAAAGGTTCCAATGTTTCTCCGGGTGAAGCTATTGCCACCGCATGCTACACACAAAATCGTTCCTCGATTCACACTGTTCATGGAAAAACTCCATATGAACTTGTCCACAACAGAAAACCTAATCTCTCTTTCCTTCGTGTGTTTGGTGCATTATGTTATCCAACTAATGAGGGTCAAGACTTAGGCAAACTTAGAGCTAAAGCGGACATTGGAGTATTTGTAGGATATGCACCAAACAAAAAGGATACCGAATCTACAACAAAAGAACCCGAAATATCATGGAAACAATTCACGCTTCGTTTGATGAGTCGACCGGTCAAATGGCTCTGGAAAATCCGATTCAAGACCCGCACTTCAAAACAAAGTTCCCATTGGTTCATTGATGAAGTGCTTATTTACTCATCATTTTACCCATCTAAGACCACAAAACGTCTAAAAACACGGAAATATAACCCAATTATGTTACAGATATCCTTGGAGTGTGTTTTTATGTATTTCAGGTACAAAGGATCGAAAAGAGGGCAAAAACGGACAGAAGTGAGCTTAGAATGGAAAACGTGCATTTGCGGACGGAGCCGGGAGTGGCTTTTCTACATTTTTAGATCCGGGGATACGTTTTCGGAGTGAGATTGGGAAAACAAACCGAACCCCGAACCCAATTTACCATTCTACCTTTCACCCGAAAACCAAATTACCTTTTTGTAAACATTTTTCAATAAAAACAATTATTTTTATTTAAAAACCTATTTTTATTTTTAAAACCAATTATTTTCATTAAAAACAATTATTTTTATTTAAAAACCAATTTTTATTTTTAAAACCAATTACTTTTATTAAACCTTACACTTTTAAATCTTTTTACAAAATACATATAATTATACTAAACCCTTAAAACCTTTTATTAAAACCCCATGAACCCCCTCCTACACTACCCTTTCACTTGAACCCCCCTTAAAACCTGTTTTACCCATGCCCTTCTTTTACCCATTCACCTAAACAAAGAAACCCATAACAAGAAACCTTGGCGCCAAGAAACTTTTCCCCCCTCCTGTCCCTTTCCCTCTCTCACTTCCTGTCCCTCTCACCCGAAGCAAACAAAGCGACATCACATGGGTGATGAATCCACCTTGGCAATCCATGTGTTAAAGCCAAGAATCTATGGCTGTGATGAATCCTTGGGCTCCAAGGATAAACCAATGGTTGAGATGAAGCTCAAACAAGCACACTCAAGTCTCTCACTTCCCTCTCACATAGAAGAAACACAGTTACAAGAAGACAGGAAGACCCAAGACAATTTTCACTTTAGTATAAATAGGAGTTGTAGGACATGTAAAAAAATTGTCTAGAAATCCTTGTTCTAGTACCATTTACTTTTAATGTCATTTAAATTTCCATGTAATTTTAATTTTCAGTGCAATTTAATTTTCAGTTTTTAATTCCTTTGCAGTTTATGAATTTTTCCGTTCTGTTTTTTTTTAGTCCCAAATTGTTTGCTGTGTGTTTGAACTGTTTGAGTTTTATTAATGATTTTTAAACTCAAGATTTCAAACCTTGTGTTGATTTCACCATTCCCGCTTTTAAGGGCGTTGGAATAGCCTTATTTGGTCAAATCTTTACTCACATTCATTTTCATAAATTAGTTTTAGAGTTCATGTGTAAGGTTTGGTTAAGTTTTACAAAAGTTAGAACCATGTTTCAAAACATTTTCAAGTGTTTTTTTTTGATTGCAAACCCATGTTTGGGTCAACATCGACTTTTTAATCTTTTTTTGCTAGTTAAGATCATTAGTAGGGTCTGATTTTTATGCGGTAGTAGTTAGTAGTACTAAGTTAATATGTTTTAGCTTATCTTTGGATTTAGTGCTTAATTGGTAGCTTAATCTCATAAATGTTGCCTCCTAGTAATCTTTGCATCTGGAATCAGCCCACAAGCTACTTTGTATGATGACCTCTTTTATGCCTTGTATCAAGTTCAATTTGGATCTCATTACAATTTAAGTACTTTGCCATATGAATTTTAGTTGTCTTAGATTTTGCTGTAGTTAGTGTTCAATAAAAGCTTAATAATAAGCTTAAAAGCCCCTCCGTGGGTTTTTGCCCACCGTTATGACAAAGCACAAATGACTACATAGGGCTTGATTGAGTTTATTTAGTGGATCCCTTGCTTATTAGACCTCCCCACTAGCTCTTATAGATACATTAGATTAGGTTCTCATTGGTTCTAGCTTATTTCAAGCTTTTGAAGCTTAACGCCTTAGTTAGCCATTGTCCCCATTAGCCCCATTCATATTTAGTGAGTAATTGTTGGTGAATAAGTCGCTTCTGACTTGTTTTCAAGTTTTCAAAGTTTGAATTTTGCCCAAAATAGCTTAATTTAGTGCTTAAGTTTGAATTGCAATAGAAAAATCAAAACTAAAAAAGTGATGAAGTGAGGTGGAATTGAACCCACGACCTTACGCTCAAAGACCACGCACCAAAGACCACACTCTACCATTTCTGCTACTAGGTGTCTTTTGTTATTGTTTGGCATATTTAATATTTAAGGTAGTTAGGAAGTTTTTAGCCTATTAAGTTTAGATCTTATTAACTGCTTATTTCCAGTAGTAGCCCCTATGTTTTTTAATTTTCTCTTACTTAGTTTCACTTTAAGTATTTTATGTATTTTTTTTAGATTTTTCTAAAAATGGTTAGTATATTTTTAATTAATTAATTAGTTTAAATTAGTTTTTAATTCGTAATAAATAAAATAAAAGTTAAAAAATACCCGGCTTTTTCCTAAAATTATTTTAGTCATCTAGAATGTAGGAAAATTAATTTTACCCGTGGGTCTTAAATTGTATTATTTTCGTTTTTGAAGCTCGGGATTAGCCAGGTTTTCACTTTTTTGTTTTAGCCCCTTAGGACTTAGTTTAGCTTTAAGTTTCATTGTTTTTTATGCTTAGTAGTAGTTAATTTAGTTATTTACTTTGTTCCCTTGCCTTAATTACTTTCCGTGCTTTAATTTTTAGAAATTCCAAAACAAAAATTCTGATCCATTCGAGCACTTTAATAACAAACCTCAAACGTCACCGTCAATTCCCACCTCGTTGGGAAACGACCCGGTAACACTTGCCCGGTATCACTTATCGAGTATTCGAGGGTTTTGCTTATCGATCTTTTTCCTAAAGGGTCGATTTGCTGATTCTCGTTTATCACGTATATATTTGGTATATTTCTACTACATCAATTTGGCGCACGCCGGGAGGTTGTGTTGCGACAATATCGTTACGGTTTGACGATTAGTGACTTGAAGAACCTTCCTCGTGAAGTTATTTACTTTCCAAAAACCCTAAAACACAAAAATATTTTCCTTTTCAAAATTTATTTTCCTTTTTATGTTTTTTATTTATCAAAACCCAAAAATATTCTTCTTTATTCCTCTTATCTGTTTAATTCTATTTCTCTTACCCTCTTTTACCGTTTGATTCTATTCTTCGTTATCCTCTCGATTGTTTAATTCTATTTCTTTAACCCTCTACAAGTTTAATTCTCATGGCGACGATCGATTATCGTCGTTGTTTTCACTGTAAAGGCCGTATGGAAGAGGATCAGCTTTATTGTCTCAATCGCGATTGTATATGTGAGCGGTGTGGAAGAGCTGGTGCAAGGAAATATTGCTATTGGTGCGAATTATCCGATAAAAACTCTCTCGATGATTCTCCAAGTTTTTCCGACTTCCCACCTCAACCCGATATTTGTTCTATTGTTTATGAGCCTAAACCACCTAGATTTGATCAAAATCTTTTTCGCGATTCAAGCCATGGAGAAAAGGTCGGTTAGAGTTGATCAAAGAACAAGAACCGTGAGGAGACCGAGACCATCACGAAGTGGTGGAAATTGCTAGCTCTAAGAGCACACCACTTGTCCCACCTCCGAATCTTGAAACCTTTTTCGAACAAAATCATGAACATGATTGAAAACTACTTAAATGAACTTCATCAAGATTTAAATTGGAAATACAATTACGACTTGTGATGTTGTTGAGCCTCGATCCCTATTCCCGAGCCCGAGATATCTTCTTTCGATCAAGATTATTGCTACCGTTGTGGAGACGTGTTACAAAAAGGATTTCGTTGTACAAATGTATGTGTGAGTGGTGTGGAAACTATCTTACTAATGGATTTTGTTCGATTTGTGCCGAGAATTCATTCGCTTATGATTCTAATCCAAATTCCTTCAATTATCCTCAAAATGATTTCAACTACCCTCCACAGAATTCATACGAACCACAACCGTACTATCAAGATTTCAATGATCCTTCATTTCATAATTTCTCTCCTCAAATTCCTTATTGTGCAAATTGTGGGGGTCCTCATTATGATTACCAATGTCAATCATGGAATCAAAATTACTATGGACCTGATCCTTGTTATAACACTTCCAGTTTTGATAATTTCCAACCCCCACAATTTCCGTCGTTGAACAATATCCCGTCATTGATCAACATCCTCGTGAGAAAAGTATGCTAGAAGAACTTGCCAAAGACCAAACGTCTCGCAACGAAAAATCTATGCTAGAATTACTTGAAGAAGAGGAACGAGCCGCTAAGATTCAAAGATGTCTTAAAGAAATACGAATCGAGGAGCAAGCACTTGCAAGACGTGCTCGATGGCTAGCGACTTACATTGACGATGATGAGGATTCCATTCAAATGAAGGAATATTATGAAAGTTTGTCGACCGAAACCACACACGAAGAGCCCATTAACTCTCTAAGTATAGAGGATGAGCATCTTAGCACTATTCCGGAAATGGAATCGTCTTGTGTTGAGAACCTTGTCCCAACCCCAAGTGAGTGCAAGGGCGTCTCCAATATGATGTGTGATGAGCCTGTTGATGATGATTCTTCTCCTCCCACCCCTAATGATTCTGTTGAGATGATCTCCGAGTCTGAAAATGACTATACGTCGTTTGACGATTCCTTATCATGTGGAGACATCGAGTATGTTGAGGAAGATCCTTCTGAGCTCGTCAGCTTAGAAGAAGTGAGAGATTTTGAACCTGAAGAACGAGAAATCGACACTGATTTTGATTCGGATGATGAAGATATTCTTGTTGTGTCCGAGGAACCTTTCACTATGGCATTCACTAATCCTCTGTTTGACTTAGATTCTGAATTCACTCAAATTTCAGATAACCCAATCTTTGACATTCAGAATGAGGATAGTGACCTTTACTTGGAAAACCCCGTTACCTCTTTACCCGAGATCGAGGATCTTTCTTCTGAAGAAAAGAGTAGTGGCAATCCCACTTCAACTATTAACCTTCTTCATGAGGAGTTCGCCGGTGAACTCGCTCACATCGATCCTCTTCCTCCGGGAATTGAGGATGAGCTTTTTGAGCAAAATGCTCCGCATCCTCTTCTATCCATGAGTGACTCATCCACCCATGAGGATTTTACTGTGGTTGACACTAGTGTTTCATTCCTCTCCGAGGACAAAGTGTTCAAACCCGGTATCTTACCTTTCAAGGGAGTTCACTCTCGGTCATTTCTTAAGTCCAACACGGATGTTGTGACTTCTAGAGTGGTTGATAAGATTGTTGAACATTCGCTTAATGTTCCTCAATCTAATCTTTTGCCCACCCGACCCACCCGTTGTCAATCCATTGACACTCTTCTTTCTTATCCCATTACTTCTCCATATCTGAACTCCTACGGGAGTGAAGATACCATCTTTGACCATGGCATTTCTCATTCTTTTGAGCCGGTTATATCTCATCGGAGTGGAACTTTCAGCACATTCAATGTTTCTTCAAACCATTTGAATGAAAGTCCGATGGAGATTTTCTCTTCCACTTGCTCCCCCATGGACCAATGAATTCGGGGTCGAGTCAAGCTAGCGACTCGGTTAACAAAAACAGTAGCATTTCATGGGTGTCAACCCATGTTTCTGACTTCTTCCTATTTTCTAACACTAAGTGTGGGGGAAATTCCCCCACTGTTGTTTGCTTGTTGTGTGTTAGCTCTCTGTTTTCAGGATTCCCGTAGATCGTGATGATTGATGCGCCTGTTTTCAATCCAGCCGCCCAATATCCGATCTTTTTCCTAACGATTATCTAGGGATATCTTTATTAATCCTTTTTGTGAAAAAAGATTTCGCCCACACTTGACTAGTAGTATTACCTTTTCCGTTCTATAGTTTCTTCACGGCCGGTACTTTGAATATTGAGGGCAATATTCAATTCTAAGTGTGGGGGGGAATTCTAAGCGAATTTTGATCACATGTTTATCTTCTAGTACCCTAGCACCCCCGTTTTGACCAAAAATTTTAAAAATTTTTATCGCTTTTAGTCAAGTATTTACATTTTCAAGAAGTGCTTTGCATAAAAATAAAGCGTTAATGCTTCGGTATTAATGGTAGTTTAGTCTTGATTAGGCTAGAACAAGGGGAATCCCGACTCTGCTAGAGTGTTGATCTAGCTGCTCTCTTAACATTTAGGCTAAGGTTTTACGCGTTGTGCAAATGAAAATGCTAAGCGTGGAGTAGTTGGTTCTCTTTAGAGCTTATATAAGTAATCTATGGCTTTTTCTCCCAGAAGCTAACTAATTGGAGTTAAATACGTGCTCATTGTCAAATTTTTGAACATTCAAATCGTCTTGTTACAATAAAAAGTTTTTAAGCAAAATTGATTTAGAGTTCGAGTTCAACTTTTTATTTAAATTTCCGAGAAAGCATACTTTCTTAAAATCTGAATAAAGTTGCAAAATGAAAGTATCGTAAAGTTGCTTGAATGATGCAAAAGTTGCAAGTTTAAAGTTCAAAGTTCAAAGTCAAAAAAATGAAAAAGTGAAAAAGAAAAAAAAAAAGAAAAGTGAAAAAAAAAAAAGTGAAAAAAAATGAAAAAAGAAAAAATATGAGTTGCGTGAATAAAAGTACTATGTTGCTTATGAATAAATGTGCGAAACTTGCTTTTTCTTAAATTTAAATCGGGAGTTGAACTCAGATTCGTCAAAGTTGTCTAAAAGTTTGACTGTAATTTGAAATCCTTGATTTCAAAGATCCCGAAGTCTGATACTATTCTCGAAGGTGAAAACCTAGCCTCCTTAAAAGGACAAGCCGAGAAGAAAGTCGCAACATGGAGTGATCTCACCTTTGAATCTCGAATTTCTAAATTATCGCCGGTTGTAATCCATTTAGGTTTAGTTTTAACTTAACGGTAGCTTCAGTAAATCTTTGGAATCGAATTCACGATTCCGGTACTATTCTCTGTGAGGATCAAAACCTAACCTCCTTATGTTTTGGGAAGTCGAGAAGAAAGTCTACATGGAAAAGGCTCTTTCGATCCTTAGACTTTCATCGCTTCCGGTGAGTTAGTACTTTAGTTAAGTAGATAACAACCATAACAAATGTCGATTTCAATGGTCAAACTTTTAAAAATGAGCACACTCACTTAAATTGTATAAATTGTGGGAGTAAAAAGTTAAGTCTCGACTTACATAGATTATTGATATAAGTAGTGTTAGCATTTTACAAAAACGTTTGCACAATAAGTTTAAGCTTGGTTTGAGAGTATCAAAAAGAGGATGACGATTACAATTCCCCGGAGACACCCATTTTGTGTGAATCCCGTTCCGTGATGCCATGTTTTGATAATCAAGCATTTTATTTATTATCGTTCAAGTTTAAATTTCTAGTAGTGGAATAAAAAGTCGAAACGGGGTATTCTTGGTATTTTTGATCCTTTCATTACTTCATATGATCGGATTGCTAGGGACTAGCAATTGATAGTGTGGGGGATTTGATGAGTGCTTATTTACTCATCATTTTTACCCATCTAAGACCACGAAAACGTCTAAAAACACTGAAATATACCCAATTATGTTACAGATATCCTTGGAGTGTGTTTTTATGTGTTTCAGGTACAAAGGATCGAAAAGAGGGCAAAAACGGACTGAAATGAGCTTAGAATGGAAAACGTGCTTTGAAGACGGAACCGGAGTGGCTTTTCTACATTTTAGATCCGGGATACACATTTGGGAGTGAGATTGGGAAAACAAACCGTAAACCCGAACCCAATTTACCATTCTACCTTTCACCGAAACCAAATTACCTTTTTGTAAACATTTTCAATAAAACAATTATTTTTATTTCAAAATCTATTTTTATTTTTAAACCAATTATTTTCATTTAAAACAATTTTTTTATTTAAAACCAATTATTATTTTTAAAACCAATTATTTTTATTAAAACCAATTATTTTTATTAAACCTTACACTTTTAAATCTTTTACAAAATACATATAATTATACTAAAACCTTAAACCTTTTATTAAAACCCCTTGAACCCCCACCCACTACCCTTTCACTTGAACCCCTTTTTCCCTTTTACCCATGCCCTTCTTTACCCATTCAACTAAACAAAGAAACCCATAACAAGAAATTGGCGCCAAATGAAACTTTTCCCTCCCCATCCCTTTCTCTCTCATCACTCTCACTCTAGAAGCAACAAAGCGACATCACATGGGTGATGAATCCATGTTGGCAATCCATGTGTTAAAGCCAAGAATCTATGGTCGTGGATGAAGCCTTGGGCTCCAAGGATAAACCAATGGTTGTGATGAAGCTCAAAGAAGCACAAACAAGTCTCTCCACTTCCTCTCACATAGAAGAAACACGTAAACAAGAAGACAGGAAGACCCAAGACAATTTTCACTTTAGTATAAATAGAGTTGTAGAGACATGTACAAAATTGTCTAGAATTTCTTATTCTAGTACCATTTACTTTTAATGTCATTTAAATTTCCATGTAATTTTAATTTTTAAATGCAATTTAATTTTCGCTTTTAATTCCTTATGCGCTTGTGTTATCAAATTTTTCCGTCTCAATTTTTTTTAGTCCCAAATTGTTTGCTCAAGTGTGTTTGAACTCAGTTTTGAGTTTTATTAATGATTTTTGTACTGGTTCTTAAGATTTCAAAACCTTCAAAGTTGATTTCACCATTCCTGCCCCCTTAAGGGGCGTTTGGAATAGCTTCTTATTTGGTCAAATCTCAGTTTTACTCACATTCATTTTCATAAATTAGTTTTAGAGTTCATGTGTAAGGTTTGGTTAAGTTTTACAAAAGTTAGAACCATGTTTCAAAACATTTTCAAGTGTTTTTTTACTTTCAAACCCCAAGTTCCATTTCGACTTTTTAATCTGTTTTTTCTAGTTAAGATCATTAGTAGGGTTCGATTTTTATTGCATTAGTAGTTAGTAGTACTAAGTTAATATGTTTTAGCTTATCTTTGATTTAGTGCTTAATTGTAGCTTAGTCTCACCCTTAAATGTTGCCCCTAGTAATTTTTGCATCGGAATGTCCCACAAGCTCCTTTTAGCTTATTTATGCCTTGTATCAAGTTCAATTTGGATCTCATTAGGAATTTAAGTACTTTGCCATATGAATTTTAGTTGTCTTAGATTTTAGTAGTTAGGTTTATAATAGCTTAATAATAAGTTTAAAAGTCCCCTCGAGGTTTTTGCCCAATCGTTATGACAAAGACAAGAGTGAGCTTAGATAGGGCTTGATTGAGTTTATTTAGTGTTTCCCTTTGCTTATTAGACCTCCCCCACTAGTGCCTTATAGATACATTAGATTAGGTTCTCATTGGTTCTAGCTTATTTTACAAGCTTTTTGATAGCTTATTAGTTCTAGTTAGCCTTTGATCCCCATTAGCCCCATTCATATTTAGTGTACAATTGGTGAATAAGTCGCTTACGACTTGTTTTCAAGCTTTTCCAAGTTTTAATTTTGCCCAAAATAGCTTAACTTGTTCCTTGTTTGAATAGAAAAATCAGAAAAACAAAACCAAAAATGTGAAGGAAGTGGGAATCGAACCCACGACCTTCTGCCCCAAAAGACCACGCACCAGCACCACACTCTACCATTTCTGCTACTAGGTGTCTTTTGTTATTGTTTGGCATATTTAATATTTAAGGTAGTTAGGAAGTTTTTAGCCTATTAAGTTTAGATCTTATTAACTGCTTATTTCCAGTAGTAGCCCCTATGTTTTTTATTTTTCTCTTACTCAGTTTCACTTTAAGTATTTTATGTATTTTTTTTAGATTTTTCTAAAAATGTTTAGTATTTTTAATTAATTAATTAGTTTAAATTAGTTTTTAATTCGTAATAAATAAAATAAAAGTCGAAAAAATACCCGGCTTTTTCCTAAAATTATTTTTAGTCGTCTAGAATGTAGGAAAATTACTTTTGCACCCGTAGGTCTTAAATTGCATTATTTTCACTTTTTGAAGCTCGGGATTAGCCCTAAATTTTCACGTTTTTTAGTTTTAATTAGGACTTAGTTTAGCTTCGTTTCATTGTATTTTATGCTTAGTAGTAGTTAATTTAGTTATTTACTTTGTTCCTTGCCTTAATTACATTCCGTGCTTTAATTTTTAGAAACCGTAACTAAAAACAAAATTCTGCATCCATTCGAGCACTTTAATAACAAACCTCAAACGCCACCGTCAATTCACACTCGTTGGGAAACGGAAATTTGCCGGTATCACTTATCGAGTATTCGAGGGTTTTGCGTGTCGATCTTTTTCCGGGTTTAACACTTGCCATCGGTATCACTTATCGAGTATTCTTGTAGAAGGCTTTTGCAAAGGTTATCGACCTTTTCCTAAAGTTCATGGTCGATTCAACAAAAACCTGATTCTCGCGTTATCCAACTAATGAGGACAAGACTTAGGAAAATATTTGGTATATTTCTACGAAATACATCATTCACGTTACGCTTGATGTTCGGTCAAATGGCTCTGGACTCTCAAGAAACTCCATATGTACTCCTCTCAAGAAACTCCATATGTACCTCCATCGAAGATGATTTAATGAAATTGTTTGATCCTATGTTTGATGAACTTTATGATCCAAGTACTAATGAGGTGTCGATTCTACAACAGAGGTCGCTCATATTCCCGTGAATGAAGTCAATCCCCGCCTCAATAACTTTAAGTCAAGATGCGCCATCACGATCCTTCGCCTCATCAACAAATCATCATTCTTCAAATGTACACCATGGAACTGTTTCGCATCATTGATGAAGTTAATCCTTTGCTACTCCTAAAGATGCTCCATTTGAAAACATATTTGCTCTCGAATCATCATCGAACCATCTTCTTCAGAGACATCGACTCGCTACCTCGCCCCTCAACAAGCGCCACATGAACACCTTAGAAAATGGACTCACGATCATCCACTAGACAACATCATTGGAAATCCCTCTCGTCTGTATCAACACGAAACAACTTGCTACCGATGCCTTATGGTGCTTCTTCAACTCTGTACTATCTAAGATCGAACCAAAAGATGTTAAAACCGCCATGAATGAAGATTGTTGGTTCAATGCAATGCAAGATGAAATTCATGAGTTTGATCGACTTGATGTATGGGAGTTAGTACCGCCCAGATCGTGCTATGATTATTGCTCTTAAATGGATCTTCAAAGTGAAACTTGATGAGCATGGTGATGTGTTGAAGAACAAGGCTCGATTAGTTGCTAAAGGATACCGTCAGAGGAGGGTATTGACTTTGAAGAATCTTTTGCTCCGCTTGCTCGAATCGAGGCAATCAAAATCTTTTGGCTAATGCCGCTAGTATGAACATGGTAGTCTATCGATGGATGTAAAGACGGCATTTCGAACGGAGACCTTAAAGAAGTCGCTCACGCCGCCCAACCTGAAGGATTTGTAAATCAAGAGCATCCTACTCACGCTTATCGTTTGAAGAAGGCCTTTACGGTTTAAAGCAAGCTCCAAGGGCATGGTATGATACATCGTCAAAGTTTCTTCTATCAACCGGATTTAGCAAAGGCGCAGTTGATCCAACATTGTTCACCGTGAAGTCGTGCAAACATTTAATTCATGTTCAAATTTATGTTGATGATATTATCTTTGCCTCGGATGACCCTAATGGAATGTGATCATTTTCAAATGAAATGAGTTCAAAATTTCAAATGTCAATGATGGGACAAATGTCATTTTTCTTGGGATTACAAATTTCACAAAGTCCCGGAGGCATTTTCATAAATCAATCTAAATATGCAACCGAGATCTTAAAGAAATTTGGATTTGATTCAAGTGACCTGTTGACACTCCCATTATTGATCGAACCAAACTAGATGAGGACCACTCGGGGATCATGATTGACCAAACAAAATATCGTAGTATGATTGGATCCCGATGTACCTTACGCTAGTAGACCGGACATCTTGTTCGTTGTTTGCATGTGTGCTAGATACCGTGCTAAGCCTACTAAAAGCACCTTGAAGCGGTTAAATGGGTCTTCGGTATCTCCAAGGAACCATCAATATGGGTCTTTGGTACCCAAAGGACACCGGTATGTCACTAACGACCTATGCAGATGCCGATCATGCAAGGTGTCAAGATACTCGTCAAGTACATCCGAGGTGCTCGGTTCTTGGGTGGTAAGCTTGTGAGTGGTCTTCAAAGAAGCAAATGAGTACTTCTATTTCTCTACAGAGGTGAATACATAGCCATGTCATCTTGTTGTGCTCAAATCTTATGGATGAGATCTCAATTATCGACTATGGCTTTGAATTCAACAAAATCCCTCTCGTATCGTGATAATAAAAGTGCTATTGCTCTCTCATGCAACAATGTTCAACACTCAAGAGCAAAGCATATCGACATTCGACATCATTTCATCGGGAACAAGTGAAAAAGGTGTGGTGGAACTCTATTTTGTGAGGTCCGAATATCGGTTAGTACATCTTCACCAAAGCTCTTCCAAGGGAACGTTTGAGTTTATTCTTCCACGCCTTGGCTTGAAAAGTCAGAGCCACTGTAAAATTTCACTATCATCAACTTTCATATTAATAAACTAGATCATTCATCAAAACTTGTTTGAGCCGAGTTGAGCATTTTGAGCATGTACGCCCATTTTATTGCATAAAAATTTACGCAACTTCGAGTAGTCTTATTTGATCATGCCCATATTTATCGATAGCGGATCGGCCTCACAAGAAATTTTCTTGTCTTCTGAACCACGTGCGCATTCAGACACTAAATTAGTTATGGCTAAAGTCGAATAAATATTTTTATAAATTAGAATTAATATTTTATTTATTTATTTTTACCTTTATAAAAACGTGCTCTAAATTATATATTACACGTTTCGCCAAAAACATCAAACCGGGACACCGCGACACACATTTAAGCTCAAACGGGACACGAAATACATAATGTAAAAATTTTAAATAATCCCCCTCCAAAAAATGCAGCCTTGCCGCCCCTATATAGATGAAAAGTCACATGATCACTTAAGTATATGTGACAAATCTCTTTGACATTCTATTACATGTATAATACAAAAAAAAGAAGAAAAAGAAAAGGACCATGCTTACTTCTATCCACTAGTTAATATAGGCCAAAGAGATTCCTTCTTTTTTCTTCTTTCGCATACCATCGAACCACTCACCACTTTTCAACATTTATCAAAGCAATTACTTTGCATAGTATTGCATGGTTCCTAGGAAAGAAAGTGTTGTGCATGCAATTATCCATTGAACCCAAGCATCACTTGAGATTCTTCTTGAGGATTTTAAAACCCAATGAACCATTAGTTAGACTCACCCACACATGCAAACTTCACTAAAACCTTTCACACATTATCTTGATAAGCAAGAAGTCTTGGTGTAATCTTGGGTAAACAAGCTAGCACTTGGAGTTTGGGTTATAAAATCTTGGGTCCTTGTTTTTCTTGGTCGACACAACACATCCCCACTGTAAGGATTTTGTTGATCTCATTTAACATGTGCTTCCATTTGAGTTTTCTTATAAGTACAAACATGTTATGCTTAATGTTTAACTAGACAATGAGTTCCTTAAAAACTTTTCTTGCTCGACATACATATACACGATTTATTTACATGCAAGGATAACTAAGATTTATGCTTAAAGCTTGTGTGGAAATCTTGAACTTGTTATTACTTGTAAGCATCTCGAAAAGAATATAAGCTAGTGCTTATTTGCTTGCTTATTCAAGACCCTTATGACTTGAGAATATTTTGAGTTTTTCGAACTAAAACGACTAAGAAAACATGGATCTAAAGTATGCTTAAGTATTGGCTCGTCATGGAAAGGTCTTCATTTTAGCTTAATTAAAGCTTGTTTTCGATTTTTATGTACTTCATTATTTACCTTGACTAAGGTTTCATGCATAACACAAACCATTCTCATGCACAAAGTGAAAGGATGGCATATGCATGTTCACTGTGAAAATTTATAAAGGGAACTACTAAGTCAAACTAGTATACATACCAACAGTTGCTCTAGTAAAACACAAAAGGTTGTTTGGTCCCTTGGTTTGGGCGCTGTCCTTGGATGGTAGGGATACAGTGTTCGAGCCTTGTGCTCATCACTTTTTGAGTTATTAATTTTCTAGTATTTTGAGTCCTTAAGAGTTAATAGTTTTCTCAACTAAATTAATACAAAACATATTTAATTGGGTAACTTATCATAACAAATATATTGACTTGAGTTATTTTTACAATACTTGATTTATAAGGGAAAACTAATATTTACGATCGGGTCATGCCAAATTTTTGTTAAAAACTCTAATACTTAGTTTATTTTCATATATATGACTAAAGGCACGAAAACTAGATAATAAATATAACATTAACATTTTTATATATCACCCAATAATTAAATATAGTACATATAAACATATATAAATACTTATCGTAGTCTATAAACACTTATATTATAAATACTTGATGTAAATATATATTAATTACCGACGCCGATAAACATCACAATCACTTTTTGCATATTTTCAATACCGTAATTGCTTACTTTCAAACCAAGGACTTTTTCGTCATGACTATTTTCACATATTTATAAACGTAAGCACTTTTCCAAGAGCCAAAACTTACAAACATTTCGAAATCTATTTAAACTTAACCATTGCCACACAAGCGATAATGAACACAAACTCTTGAGAATACTTCAACCGCTTTCAATACACTAAATTATGAATGAAAATAATAAACTAAGGCTTGCCATACTAATTATAGGTGCGTGACGGTACTCGTGATCACACTACTTGACCTTACACTACTCGGACTTTTGTTTGCCGAGGTGAGTTCATAGCCTCGCCTTTACTTATTCTTTCAAACCCCGCGAGGAGATGCATGCTATAAACTAGAACGCAAGTCTTTCTTAAACCGTATGCTTACCGATCATTATTATTATAGCCTAAGTTGCTCGCCATAAGTCCCTTACATCATGAACCATTAATCACTCATGAGTGAACGCGAATATTGTGGATAGTACTATGGGAATTGACGACCCGACTCGGTTATCTAAATAACCGGGCGCACTATATTTGGTTAACTATGGAATTGGCAATTCCATCTCTGAGGGCAAAATTATTACTTACATCAGTAATTAGGTGTATGCAGTTAGTTTGGTGTCATGAGCTTAGCGCATAATAATAATCTATGTTTTCCATGGTGATTGTATTCGAAGCAATTATCATCTCTTACTTGTGTTCAACTTATTATTTAAACCTATGAATATCACTCAACATTTTTGTTGATCTTTTTAAGCATGCTTATCTCAGGTACAAATTAGAATATCATGAAGGTGTGGAGTGGACGTCACGAGGCGCTAGAAGTGGTGTTATTTTAAATTAAAGTTATCATTTCAAACATTTAAACTATCTTTTATGTAACATCGAGACATGTGGTATCTCCTTTGGTGTTCGAACACCGAGTTTATGAAATGGTAACAACTTTTATTAAAACGCCTCTTTAGAGTCGTCAGAACTTATGACTATGATCCTCTATGTAATACCCCAATTAGTCTTCCGTCACTTTGTGATTTTGGGGTGTTACAAAAGCCTTCAACCAGAACACTCAAACGCCTTCGTGAGGAAGACGAGAGTAAAGGTCTATCTTCATCTATCTCTTGTATATATCTATTCGAAAAGCAAAATACAAAATTATAAAATCCTCAAAAAATCAAATAGAAAAATATAAAACCTTCAAAATCCATAAAATCAAAAAAAAAAAAAAAAAAAAAAAAAAAAAAATTCTAATTCTTAAAATATTGTCAATTTGTTAGGTCTTTCTCGGTTCGATAATATCTACGGTTTTTGTCTGTCATTCAAAGAATGACACGGACTTTAGATGTTGTTCAATTTTAAAAAAAAAAAATGTTTTGGGAGAAAGAGAAACATTGGTTTATTGTCATTTCGCACAAGAACCCGCTTTTCAAAGAAAGAACAGAGCCATGCTTTTCATGTTTTTCAAGATTTGAGAATTTGTTTGAACATTCATCAAAAGCCTTCTTATCAACCAAATTCCATGCTCGATTCTATTAACATGTTATCTCAATAAAACAAATTGTTATGAAAAATAACTCGGACTCTATTTTTGATAATCATCTGGACTTATTGGTCAAAATATCAATCTCAATCAACAACCTATGTCATTGATTGAGGGGAGAATGATTTCAATTAAATTAAAAGTTATTTGGCATTAAATTATTTTCAAAAGATATTCATGCATGTTTTATCAATGGAGTTTAAAGTCTAAAACCCGATCCTTATCGCTTAAAACGCTTTCATAATCAAGTCACAATTCCCTTAAAATCTTTCAAAATCAATTTAAATCAATAAGAGATCACAAATCTCAAATGATTTGATAATTGTGATCGGGGAGAATGTGTGATTTAAATTGGATTTAAACCGATAATCGGTAAATGGTTTATAAGGATGTACATGCTATCCTTCCCACATGTGACAAACGATTTCAAATTTTCCATGCACATGTTGAGGGGAGCATCTATCTTAAACCTATGATTTGAAACGTGATCATTTATCTCATGTGCGTGTTCCTCTAGTATGTGCAAAACTCTTTTCAAACCTCGAGGCACATATCAGGGGAGCGAACTTATGGAAACCTCATCTTTCCGGAATGCGTTATCTACTTGATTTGATCAAGGAAGTGATGGTGATATCTTTAGAAAATGGTAATCAAAGAAGTAATTTCTTCCTCTTGCCTCCGTGTGCAAAACGATTTCAAACAATTCATGCACATGTCGAGGGGAGCACTTATTCTAAAAATATCAAAACAATTCAGTACAAAATGTTTTGATAATATATCACAAGTATCCGGATTGATTTTCAAATGGTTTTCAATTGGTTACAATGGCGTATGAACAATACCAAATAGACCGACCAACTTTACTTTATGTACGGTGATATAAGGATGATAAGTTTAGGTATGTGTTCCCATGATCCGCCGAACCGGAGGGATCTACCAGGACTATCCACTAGTTAGTGTAGAGTTCTTAGGTATGATGATAAAAGGAGAAAAATGAGATATGGGAAAAGAGCGACCGAGACCGAGCTAGTCTTGAAATAAACCCAACAAGGTTCTAGCTATGAAGTCTCGGTAAGCATCAAGGGTTGAAGAATTAAAAAGAATTGAATGAGAAAGGGTGAAAACAAATAGCCCTCCATATATTCAACCTTAGGCGTAAACCGAGTTCAATTCATATGCTATCGATGGTAACATCGGTATTGAAGACAAGACGTCATGGACCCGTGACGACCGCACTTCAACTTTCCAAACCACTCAAGTTCCTCTTAAAAGGACTTGTTTCATTCTCACGGGAACCGACATTATCTATCGACTTTCTCTTAGAGATTGTTGATATTGAAGAAGGAGACCCTATCCCTAGTCTCCCAAGACAGATCCAAATATGCACAAATTGAGTCTAGAGCCACGAGATCATCAATAAATCTCATTAGACACTTTAATGAAGACTCTGTTTCACACAATGTGAAAGAGAGATTATATCTTGAGTCCCACGATTATCCTTGTGGTATTGCCGTAACATCCGAGTGATGTAAACATATTCACAATGAAGATGGAAAACCTTCGAGCTAACATCAAACAAGCTCACGGTAGGTGGCGGTAAGATCTATCATATAGATCAACCATGTGACAACCGAATGAAACAATGGGGCGATTCAATCTCTTGAATCAATCTCGTTCGAGTTATGGATTGACGGATACCTTTGAAAAACCGGTCTTTGTGCTTAATAACTCTTTTCTTTAGCACATCGTCCGTGTACTAATTTTTCAAACCAAAAGGTGTTTTATGATTGATAATTGATTTCAATAAAACCTTCGTTGTATTGCAAAACAAGTTCTATTGAGCAATACACGATTGTTTTTCAAATCTCTTCTCATCAATCGCTGGACTTAAATTGGCCGGTTCACTCACTCCGTGTTGTCTTCTTTGAGACGTTCGGTTTGAGAACATTAGAGCATTGCGAAACCCGTCAAGGAAATTCTTGAATTATACCTAATCACGTGCAAGACATGTAATCGATCAACGGGAACCGCGGGTCGTGTACCTCAATTCAACTAAAGTGGTCAAAGACACTTTTGTACGCTTTATTGTTAATTGTTGATGCAGTACGCCCGACGCTTGCGGTGATGAGAATGAAGCGGTCAATCCATAGCCGCATGCTCACACAATACATTCATCTCAAGAAATCATGATAAGTGCATCAATGACTCGATATTTACACTCCATGCTTTTGCTACTGCTGCGCCAATATCATGAATCAACGAAAGCTTCCGCTACTCGATGAGAAGATATCATAATCCGTAATGTGAGCATGTCGGTCCGAAGTCACAACATCACATAATACCAACACCACAATGGATGTCTCGTAGACTTTTGTTAGCCGATGGTCTCAAAAGTCGGCTCAAATTTATTATCACGTGGATCAAGAAATACCTCCACCGAGTAACCAAACATGCAATGTGATGAATCAATGACTACGAGCTTAGAGCAAAGTACTACATCAAGAATGCAAGAACAATTGTTAATGTAATATCTATTTGTATTCAATGTAATTTTAGTACATGATTGAGGTGACCTCCTTGGGAGATTGTTAGGAATTAGAAATCTGTGTATTAAAGAGTCGGTCACCTCAAGTATATGTAATCGCGAAAGCTCGTAGTCGTAGTTATTTTAAGTTAAGTAGTATTTAGTTAAGTAACACCGTGGAGGACGGACGGTCTTTACCAATCAGATGCCCGATCCATGTACGTTGTGTGGCGTTTATTGTAAGACTATAAATACTCTCTACCTTCCAAGGTAGAGAGGAGCTCATAATAATATTTTCTTTCTCTCACTATAGTTCCCAACTCTCTTCCTTTCTCTCACTAGAACTTTCTCTCTCTAACATACTTATACGCCTACTTTGATCATGGTTTAGAGTGATTGTGAAATCCAATATCTAACAATTTGATGTTATCAAATATCCCCCCACTTGAACTCTACTTGCCCTCAATTAGACCTTATTAGAAAGATTTCTAAAAAGATATCTCTCATAACCTGAAAAATATGAGTTTACAAATCTCTTATGCTAGAATAAAAATCATTTCAAAACCTAAGTTTCAAAAAATAAAATTTCACACTTATTATTAATATAACCCATAAAACCGAACACCACGTAACTTATTAATGCTCAAAAACTTGAACGAAACTAACCACGCAATAACCGCGAAACACAAAAACCATGCAAGTCATTTTCACGTCACCAAGGTGAACGAAGTGAATTTAACCAAAACCAACACTGCTCAAATTACATAAACAAGGTCACACAAAGGATTTATACCAAAACACACATATATATTTTTTTTTAGAACGACTTGTTAGTTGTTAGTGGTTCGTGTGTAGCAATGACATCCAATAGGCAGAGGCCGATTCGAACTCCGCCTTATCTCCTATTTCTCCCGAAGGGTAAAAGTCTCGGGTGAGACTGAACTGAGACCTCCCTCAGCAAACCTCCCTCCCCAAGCCCTAAGGAATCTTGGTGGCCAACTGAGCTAGCCCAGTTGGTTTAAACCAAAACACACATATAACACACTTATAAGTCACCAAAAAATAAATGGGTCGAAATTAACATTTAAAGTAACCTGCTAAAATCACGCTTGTTACATGTACAATACTGAATGTCGGCAACTCACTTTTTTTCACTGAATGCAATCCACGTTTTTTTGGGGTCCGACCTATATTGCAATTAATCTTTTGAAATGTACATTTCAACGACCAAAAGTTTCTTTTAATTTAAGTCCTCAATTATTAAGTTGCATGAATCTAATTTGCACGTGTAGAATTTCCTCTTTTCGGAATGTGAGATGATTTGTACACTCATCAAATTGATTGGTACACTTCATTTTAGAGTTTTTTTGACATTTATACCCTCACATTACTTTTACACATTTGTACTCTGTGAGGGTATAATTGTCAATACACTCTAAAATGGAGTGTGCCAATCAATTTGGTGAGTGTACAAATCACCTCCATTTGTGAATGGTTGTGTACGAAAATGCTTAACTGGGTCTGATCTTTGGGAATGGTTGTGTACGAAAATGCTTAACTGGATCTGATCTTTCCTCTATATATCGTCATAAAAATCAGACAATTTGTTAAACTAACCAAAGCAAATAACCCAAGAAATCAAATGTATAAGGGTTTTCTCCTGATCTTCCTATGGGTTGCTTCCTCCACTTGCATTTCGTCCCAGACCATTGTCGAAATGTTACCTGGTTATCCAGGTCCTCTTCCTATCAAACTAGAAACCGGGTGTGCTTCTCACCGCACCTTCTTTCACACACAACCGCAACATTATTTCTTGCAAGTTATATATTATTAGCAAGGTCGTCTCGTGAATTTTAGTGGCTCTGTGCTTAACTACATAAAGGCCCTATTAAACACAAGATATTTCAATGACTACAACAACGCCCATCAAACACGATAACCAACATATACGTAAGAAATAATCGAAGTTTAATAAGACGATTTTTAACATCATAATCGAGTAAAAACAAGAGTCACGTTACTCTTTTTTTCTCTAAGTCGCAAACCAATTGCATACTATTGTAATTTGTAAAACATATAGGTCTAATTGCACAAGTAGTTAATTTAGATGCGTGATTATTGATTGAACTATATATATATGGCCTAGTGATAGGATGAAAGATCTAAACAAAAAGTAAAAGCTTTAACTTATATGGAATATAATAAGCATAGATAAAAATTTGTGGCCCAAATGGGCGGCCCCGTGCCTCCGCAGTACACACCGCATGCACACCCTTAGAGCCGGCCTTGAATTGCTTAGGGATGTGATTCGTGAATACCAGGTATATTGGAGTTGGAGAAAATGAAGCCGTGCAGCTATTTTACTTCTTTGTGGAGTCTGAAGGGAACCCGGAGGACGATCCCCTCATCATTTGGCTTGCTGGAGGACCTGGTTGTAGCAATCTCCATGCCTTCTTTTTTGAAATCGGTACGTAATTAGTTCTCATCATGTACCTAGCTAGATCAATACTCCAATGCTATGGATCAAATTCTTATCATCAAAACCAAATCAATCATGACTTCATAAGTAGAAGTAAACATGACCAAGCTTGTGTTGTTGGTTTCTTTATTGCTTTGGATTGAGTATATATTATAAATGTTTGGATCAAATTCTTACATTTTTAGTTTTAATAGGTCCATTCAAACTTAAGAAAGGGATTTTCGTAGATGGTGTCCCAGCATTACAAATTGACCCGAATTCTTGGACAAAGGTAGGTGTAATTAAATTTGCTTTTCGTATAAACTCTGTTATATACGAGGTTGATTGTTTGTGCTAATCATTTTCCAATCCAATCTATTACGGCGTTTTAAAGCTAGCGAATATCATATATTTGGATGGACCGACATTAACTGGATACTCGTATACAACAACTGATGAAGCTGCTTACAGCAGTGATACGTTATCAGCATCACAAACTGCTGAATTCGTGAGAAAGGTTGTTGGAAGAATAAATCAATATTAGCATCACTTTTTATCGATGGCTTCTTACTAACGATTACTTACTATACAGTTTGTTAAGGATCATCCAAGGTTTTTAAAAAATCCTTTCTATGTCACTGGAATTTCTTATTCGGGGATTGTTATACCAATGGTTACCGAGAAGATATATGAAGGTCTAATATTTTTATTTTGCTACATCGCGATTTTCTATATTACGCTAATTATCTAACAAGTTCCATAATGCAGGCAACGAGCAAGATTTAGAGCCTATCATAAACATTAAGGCAAGTACATTATTATTATGCATAACAGATACAGTAATTGATTCTAAACAGGTCTCTAGTACTTGAAGTGTATTTTTTTAGGGATACATGGCGGGGAACCCACTGACCAATAAAAGTGGTGATATTAACTCTCGGTTTATATTTGCTAATCAAATGGCGCTTATATCCAAAGAATTATTTGAGGTAACACCAAATTTCAAGTTCATACTAGTTGCAAGCCTTTTCTTCATAACACACTAGCTTGAAAGGAAAAAGTAATTCACTCTTATGTTATTATAGTCAACAAAAAAAGCCTGCGACGGAGAGTATGCATAAGCTGATGATAGCAATTTGCTATGCATGTCACGTATGATAAGTGAACAAGGTACGGATAGTTCAATCTATATCTATACTTCTATATAGGGGTGAAAACGAGCCGAGCCGAGCTCGAGCTCGTTTAGGCTCGAGCTCGGCTCGTTTATATATAAAAAGCTCGAGCTCGAGCTCGAGCTCGTTTCGAGCCTCACATTTTGAGCTCGAGCTCGGCTCGTGAAATTTTTCACAACCTCGAGCTCGGCTCGAGCTCGGCTCGTTAATACAAAGCTCGACTCGTTAACACAAGGCTCGAGCTCGTTAACACGGTTATACATATAGAAAATATATATACGTATATATTTCTAGGGCTCGTTTAGCCATGAGCCCAAACGAGCCTTTGTATAGAGCTCGGCTCGAGCTCGATTATTAAATGAGCCCAACTTAGGCTCGAGCTCGGCTCGAGCTCGCTTAGGCTCGGCCGTTCGATTCGAGCTTTTTACCGATCCGATCCCGAGTTTTTCTAACCAAAATTAAGAGCAAGAAGCTCCAATCATGAGATGACATGTGTCACTTCTTAACAAATTCCAGCCTAACTTCTAACAAACTCCAAACCTAACTCCTAACCACTAAAAATTAAGATAAAGAGCCCAATTATAAAACGACGTCATTTCTCAACTAAAAATTCATCTTTATTTTTAAATTAAAATATCTTTTATCTACTTATTTTTTATAATCTAATTTCACCATATTTTCTAAAATTTTATGCTCTTTAATTCAACATCCATTTTGATATATTTTATGAGTTTTAGTTTTATATTTTTAATGGGTTTATTTTATTTTAATTCAAAATTTTACAACTTTAACCTTTATTTCATTTATTTCAATCAATATAATCTTGATTCATCAAAATCATATACTTTTGGGGTAGTGTTTGACGCGTAAGAGATTTCGAGGTATTTCTATATGCGGAATAATGATGTCATGAGAAAGTTACGGAAATTTACGGGTAACCCAAACAAACACTTACAACTAACACATATACATTCTAAGTGTTGTGAAACGAATTCACTAAACGGGTAAAGTTAAACACATATAACTATACTTATCGCCACTGCATCTTGGCACCCGCCAAGACTTTATAACGCATTTAGACCTTCTAAAATTAGAAGGCTTAAAATTCAGACTTTTTACTGCTTATTATGGAAATAGTTTTCTAACCAAAAATTAAGATAAGGAGCCCAATCACATTTACATGCCACTTCTTAACAAACTTCAAAGTTCTAACTTCTAACAAACTCCAAACCTAACTCCTAACCACTAAAAATTAAGATAAAGAACTCCAATTATAAAACGACATGTTATTTCTCAACTAAAATTCATCTTTATTTTTAAATTAAAATATCTTTTATCTACTTATTTTTTTATAATCTAATTTCACCATATTTTCTAAAATTTTATGCTCTTTAATTCAAGATCCATTTTGATATATTTTTATGAGTTTTAGTTTTTATATTTTTAATGGGTTTATTTTATTTTAATTCAAATTTTACAACTTTAACCTTTATTTCATTTATTTCAATCAATATAATCTTGATTCACAAAATCATTTACTTTTGGGGTAGTGTTTGACGCTGTAAGAGATTGTGAGGGTATTTCTATATCTTTGGAATAATGATGTCATGAAAGCTACGGAAAGTTACTTGTAACCCAAACAAACACTTACAACTAACACATATACATTCAAGTTAATAAGCGAATTCACTAAATGGGTAGAAACACATATAACTATCTTTATCGCCACACAGGCGCATGACCGACTAGTTCATAACAATTAATTTAAGTTTATTGCCATTATTTATGCTTGATAAATGATTCATGTAGATTTCACTATAACAAATAGTCAAATTCTACAAATTTTTTAACTAAAATATACCTTTTTAAATGTTTAAAATATCAAAGTCCACGCTTCCCTAGTGTGTGAAAATGTTGCGTAAATAAATCTCAACATTTGCAGATGTGGCCAAAATAATTAAATGTTTACATGAAAAAATGTGAAAAAATAATCTAAAGTGCACATATATAAATTTGTAAAAATAATATATTGTGAAAAGTTTATGTTGTCAAATTACCTAAAATACTCCCCAAGCCTATTTGTCTTTTATCTTTAAATAAATTTTACACGCTTGATAGTGTGACCTTTTTAGATAGTGTGATTGTTAGTTACTACACATTGATATAAGTGTGCAAGTTTTTCACACGCTTATAACCGTGGATAAAATCATGATTTTACATGTTTGTAATTGTGTTTATTTTTAACACATCTTATAGTGTGTAAATGTATAATAAAGTACACGCCCATAAGGCGGTAAAACAATCGTAAAATTTGACTTATCTTGTAGTGTGTCTAACAATATGATTGGAAACACATATCGAAATCAGTAGTTTGTTTTAAGAAAAAGAAAAGTAATGAGTTAATCAAAGAATGAATTATGCGTTTTTAGGTTGTTTTTAGGCAAGTCTATGATTTTTTTTTTTTTTTTGATGTTATTGCCCGACTAGCTAATAATTTGCTATATATGTTTATATTTATGTTTATTGTCATGAGTAAAAGACATTAACATGTCACAAATTTTAGAGACTAATTGTGAGGACTCTCCAACCAATATGTTTAAAGCTGTAAATCCGATAATAAGGGAGAACGTATATCAGTATGGGAAAATCCAATTAAGATGCTTCAAGAACAACCTTCACCAAATGCCGATAACTTCACCAAATGTCATGTATTACTCTCCCACTCTCCTCGTTCTGTCACTCATTACAGTTCCGTCATTTTGAATATCTAATCTTAAACACAATCTTTTCTCTGCAGGCTGACTATTATTATGCAACCGCTTGGGTTAATGATAAAAAGTTATGAAAGCACTTGATATTCGCAAGGTTTGTTTAGTAATGCATACTACATTTGGGAGAAAAGTTCATTTTGATAATTAGAGAAATATAACCAATATAAATAATCTTATGGGTAAATTTGTGATCTTATTCAATAGGGTAGGTGGATGAGCACTTGCTATGTAATAGTGACATGAAGTACCACTATGGATACACTACATTGCCATTGTATGAGTTCAATGTTCTCAGCAGTGTTGTGTATCACGAACAGCTAATTGCGCAACTGTCGAGCCTTAATATTTAGGTATTATTGCAAGTTCCTTGTCCCATTTTAGTTACCCTAATTAATTAATATGCATGCGTGTTTACATCAACATATGTGTAACTTCCATGAAACAGTGGAGATCACGACATGATGGTTCCACATGTGGGTACACTTAATGGATACAGTCTCTTAATTTGACGATCACAGAGAGTGATTGGGATGTATGGTATTCTGATGGCCAAGTAGCAGGATACAAAACAACGTATGCCCAAGCTAACTATTCTCTAGTATTTGCCACTGTAAAGGTAGAATAACTTATCACGAGACAACGCACACGATCTCTTACGTATATATATATAGTTTATGCATTATGTACGCAATTCACTATGTTTGCAGGGAGGAGGTCACACAGTTCCAGAGTACAAGCCCAAACAATGCTTTGACATGGTTAGCAGGTGGTTCGCCGATAAACCTATTTAAATATCGTTAGCGGTGAAAAACTTATTAATCGCTTCGGTGTATTGCTTTGTATTCATATCTAATATCCTTTATGTAAGGTTATTGAATCAATAAATTGCACATTTGCACAAGCAATGTCAATCACGATATTTCGCACTATAACAAAAAGCTACATAGCTTTACACATAAAATAAAATCAAATACTTCAGACTGGGTATGGACTGTAGGCCTGTAGCAGTTAATCAGTCCCTTGGAGTCTAGTACTACTTGTGTGGATTCAATTACATTATACACTTAAAAAAAGGGCTATAGTAATTTAGAAACGTGATCAAATAAAAAGACGTTATAATCATCTGACTAGGATCCACGGAAGTCATAAAAGAGTAACACAAAAGGATCCCCCTACACACTTTCTTTATCACCTACCTACCATTTATTATTACTACCATCATCATGTCAAGTTATTTTCTACGGTTTATGATTGCATCTTTTTTATTTTTATTGCATGTCTACAACTATAATGAGAAAGCAAAACAAAGTTGAAGAGTCACATACAAGAGGTAAAATGAATTTATATTGCTATTACAACTTTTGGAAAACTCAGATTTTGAAGATGATATCCGAAAATTATAGTGAAAATGATGATATTGAAAATTGATGGTGATGTTGGGATTTTGAACAAGTTAACCAAGAACTCTACGAAAGACGCGAATCGGATATTGAATCTAGTTATCGTAATTATGTTAAGCACGTAATTAATAAACAAATAATTAATACGATATTAATTAATTAAAAGGATATAGGAAAGCTAACCTTGCCTAGCAATTGATCTCAAGTAACGGAACAAGAAACCAAAACGAAACCTTAAGTATCTAAAATAGATTCCTCGAAGAGTATCACACACAAACCCGATAACGTATACGTTCGATATAAGGCTAGTCGAGAACGTAATATAAAACCCAATCAACCTTTTGACCACTTGAATGACTCGTACAAGAAAAGCCCAAGACCCCGTCTTATTTTCTCGTCTCGAGAACTAAAAACAACCAAGATTCTTTTTCCTTTTGTTACCCGACATCGGACATAATGGTCCGATAACTCTCCTTTGTTATCCGAGATATAACCCATGAACAGAACTACACAACCTCTTCTTTGCTACTGTCGATGACAAAGAACTAGCAAGAAAACCTCCAACCGATCCACTCCTAAAACTCTTGAATCACGAAGTTAGAACTAGAAAACCAAACACATCTTGATCGACTTTGAAGCAAGTCGATTAGGAATTAGTGGCAGTAACATACGATCAGTTTGGATAGGTTTTAGGGATTAGAATATATCATGTATCTAGTCTCTCCATGATCTGTAGGGTGCGTTTGATTTTATAGTTAAAACAAACGACCCACTGCCTTGGGTGAAAACTTGGTCGACAAGCCACCAAGCCCAAGCAATCCATTCCCTCACTTGACCGATCAGATGAGTACTCAAGGACCATGGCAACTCAGCTAATCCAAACGACCCACTTTGATACTTAAACAAGCACATGGATCGTCAAAGTAATCGGGTCAAGTAATATGCATACCGGGTAACATTATTCAAGTTATATTTACGTTCGACACGTGATACTCGTGTTTATCGTAGGCGCCCTATCTGTTCACACACTCTTAGTCGCTTTGTCGTGTTTATAACTCCCGTGGAAAACTAGAAGGGGGGTTGAATAGTTTTACCAATTAAAACTTCCTTTTAAACTATTTAGATCGACTTATGTCAATCTATTTGTTGTGTGTGTTGGATGTTGATAAACAAGCATATAAAGATATGTAATGAAAAGATAAGAGTAAGAAGCACAAAACCACAACGCGAGTATTTATAGTGGTTCGGCCACAAGGACACCTTCCTTGCCCTACTTCACCCCGAGTCACCTACTCGAGAGTTCGTAAACACTACACCAATCTCCTTATGGCGGAGAAGCCTTCACAACGTCGCCTACCCTTTTTCCTGCTAGGCTAACCACCGGTTCTTTCACCCAAGGTGAACCAAACCTACACAACGTTGCCTACCCTTTATAAGGTACTAGGCTAAGTACCTAGTTCTTTCACTCCAAGGTGAACTACACATTCACAACGTCGCTTACCCTTTATTAGGTACTAGGCTAAGCACCTAGTTCCATTGCAATGGAGGAACTACTACCACACTACACCAACGACTAATCCCAAAGGAGATCTACTCCTTTTAATATCATCAAGGATATCAATATCCTGGATCTAATGCTAGTCCTGTCTAGTACATCAAAACACACCATATCGAATGTACATCTAAGGCACATTTCACTAATGCCTTTGACTAGATCTACAAGACACCTTTCACTAATGTCTTGTGTCTTCACTTCTAAGCACCTTCACTAATGCTTCTAGTCTTGACTTCTAAGCACCTTTCACTAATGCTTTTGTCTTGACTTCTAAGCACCTACCACAAGTGCTTATACTATAGACGATAGATACCTTCACTAATATCTTCGCCTTGACACTTGAGACATCTTTCACTAATGTCTTCAACACTACACTTTGAAGAAAGAAAGGAATCATCAAGAAGACTTCAAGAGCCTTGATGATGTGGAAGCATGGCAACTCATGGACTTGAGCTTGCTCGACTTCAAAGGTGGTGATCTTGCCTTTAAGAGGAACCTAAAAGATCACACACAAAAAACTACAAACATAGATCTCTTGGATCCGAGGTTAGTAAGTTTTAACCTCGTGGAGAAAGTGTGTTAGAAAGGGTGAGAAATAATGAAGAAATGGCTCACTATTTATAGAGGAAAAATCCCATCGTTCTCGGATCCCACGGATCCTTCCACAAGGGATCCGTCTAGCGTTAAGCTAGGGATCCGTGGGACGCTCCCTTTTACCCATGGGTATTTTGGTTATGGGTCATGGGTCATGGGTTGAACCATGGATCTTTGGCTAGTGCAATTTATCTTTGAGTGCAATGCACTTGGCCACTTGGGTATGGGTTGATCCATGGGTTATAGATATTATCCATGTATGGTATAAGCATGATGTCATGCAATGGGTTATGGGTCAAGCTCCATGGGTTATGGGCTTTGGGTTGTACCCAACTACATTCAATGTATTTGCCCAATGGGTTGTGATACTTAAGTTTCTACCCATTTATATTACCCAATATACTACATACTAGTTATGTGTATATTTTACCTAAATATGAAAACACTAGTTGTTGTACATATGTATTACTTAAATCATAAAATCACTTATACTTGTTTTAGTGTTTTTGTGAAAGTGTGAATATGTTAGAAACTATTAGTTCAAACCATTTACGTATTTTATTTGTTTCGTTAACATGATTTTACGCTTGTTATCGACAAAACATTGAAGATCGTAAAATATAAATAAACGCTTTATGGCTTATTTGTATTAACAATCTCCCTTTTTGTTGATGACAAAACATAAAATTATTTTAAGGAAAAGCTAAAATTGTAATAGTTTGAATTTGTAGTTTTACTTTTTCTCCCTTTTGTCGAAACAAAAAGTGTTTAAAGAAAGCAACACATCGCTTTTAAGAAAAACATGTGAAAGAAATAAAACTAAAAAGAAATAGATAGCAAGTAACGGAAAGGATCTCGCTTTACTCCCCATTGACGAGTCCATCCCTATGTAAGGCGCCAAGAAAGTGATACTAATCTAGTTTGTTTGCAAGTAAGTTTAAAAAGATTTCGCCTAAGTGATTTATGCGCCCCCTTGATGATTGCAATTATGTGGGGATGTCACGAAATGTAAACCTAGTATTGCAAGTAATTTGCAATGTATTGCTTTGACATAAAGCTCCCCTAGCTTTAGGATGTCAAAGTCTTCATGTGTAAATTGAAGAACTACAAAACAAAGGTTAGAAAGCAAGTATAATTCACAATTTCGCAAATGTGGTCCAAGTTAGTAGAAAAATAGTCACACGGATCCCACGGTTCCCTCCTAGTAGGGATCCGCCTAGGCAATTCGAGGATCCGATGACACGATTAATTTCAAAGAAAGGTGATATAACAAGTAATGTTATCACAAAATGAGATATGAATACAAAAGTAATCATATGCTCGTAAAAATAACAAGTAGCATGTAATTCCATTTAATAAAACTAGAGTTATGATATACATGACTCCAAAAAACTAAGAAAATAAGAAAATACATGACTAGGAATTTCTAAACCAACTATCGTGAAGCTAGGACACCACTAAAATCTTCTAGCTCAAGTTTTGTTTAGGTTTAATCTCGTCGAAACGCTCGAGGAGATGATAGAACATGAAACGTTGGTCTTCTCGCACTTCATGTATCAAACTTTCAACATGTTGACAATGATAGCAATCTTTGTCATGGCTAGGTAGTGGTGGTGGAAGAAATGAAATGTCTTGATGCGAAGGATCAGTGAATCGCTTGTGGAGCTTCAAACGATGGAGGATTGGTGAGGCGCATTTGATAATGGCTCGACCAAGAATGATGGTGGTGGTAGAGAAGTGTCAACTTCCATATGGTCGGGTGGTTGACTTTGATGATTTCTCATAATCCAAATGGGATTATATGATGGAAACGGCGAAAAGGAAGCTGGGCAAGTGTTGACTCAACACCTTGACTTTGTACCATTATTCCTCCTAATGAGGAAAATGTTGTCGGTGGAAGCGGATGAGACGGCCTAGGAGGCAAGTCCTCTAAATTGTAGAGGTGTGGTGATGATAGTGGGTATGTAAATGAAATAGCTCTAGGAACTAATGGTGATGGTTTAGTGGAGATGGTATTGTTTGGCCTAGGAGGTATGGTGGTGTTTGGCATTGGTAGTTTTGTAGGTATTATCCTTTTACGAATTGGTTTGATTAGATGATGAAGGATCCTATCATTTGTTGGCTTGACCGGAGATGATTCGGTTGAAGAGATTTCGTGTATAACACGCGCCTTTTTCATGGGTGGTTCTTTGGTGGATAAGTTACTACTGGGTTTTCCTCATGATGAGATGATTTCAAGAGGTTTGGAAGGGTTTCTAAATTGTCAAAATTAGGAAGAAGGTGATGACTATGGAGCTCCTAACAAAGTGGTTTATAAACCAAGAGATTTGGCAAGTGCATTTAAGCCTTAAGCCATTAGATTCATTTGAATGTGATGATTAACATGCACAAGAGTCAACTACAGAGTTTGCATCGATCTAGGAACCCATTTAAGATGAGATAGAGTGTTTGAGTTAGGAAGATGAGTTGAAATGATTGTTTTAGCAAGAATTGACTTAAATCATTATTCGATCCCACGGTTCCTCCTCGAGGATCCGCCTAGGCTAATCCTAGGATCCGCTTTCAAAGAATTATGAAAGAGTGGAAATGATGTTTCTAAGATCTAAGACCTATAACATCTTGAGTGTTTCATTTTCCTAAATGTCTTAAATGAAGGGGTGCTTAAGTACTTGAAGGTAATGAGTGATGTAGCTAATGATTGTCTTTATGGAAGGATTTGGAACTTTCAAAGAGTACCAATGGATGAGCAAGGATGACACTAAAGATGAGAGTGTCAATTGAAGCTAAATGATCCTAGAGATCGTGTTGTGACTTAGGATAGTGTTTTAAAAAATATCCTAGAAGCTTTGAGATGAGAAAACTAGAATTTGATCAACTTTGATCAATTTTGAGGCGAGGATGATTTATGATCAATTTTGCCATAATCGAAAGATTTCAAAGACTAAGTAGAAAATGAAGTGTGAGTTTAAGAGCGTAAGAGTAATGGATTAAAATGAAACGGTAGATCTACTGTGCTTTAGAGTGTGATATAGTGTGTGAGTAGGAAGGATCAACCTATCTTGATAAGGACTTAATTTGCCTTAAGACACTATGTTTAGCTTAGTGTGAGGTGTTCTAAGGATATGTTTGAAATATAATGCTTGTAATTACATTTTCTGCTTTCGGATCCCACGGTTCCCTAAATGAAGGATCCGCCTAGCATAAACTTTGGGATCCGTCCATCTGCTCAGCAGAACCTTTACTAAAGGTATGCAATGATCTTGACAATGCATCATATTCCAAGGTTGGTTTAGAGGGGTTATAACACTAAGATATCAAATGTAATATGTTTTTATTTCATGAAGGAAATAGGATTACATTGATAAAGCACGAGTACAAGAGAATTGATCCTATTTTGAAATACTACTAGGTTTCTTGAGTGTTTTTGCTAGGAGGATCATTACGTGATTGATGAGTGTTGGTGGAATCAAGAATGAAGAAAGTCTTCATGAGAGATATGTTTAGCGGTTCCATCATCTTGTTCACAAGTACGCATAAACGAACTTTGAAATTGAGGATGGAAGTGCATAACATTATGATAGAGGCGTGTCAAGAACATTCCATAAGGGATGAGTTTATTCTTGAGCCTTGAAGATTTGCACCGCCTTCATAAGAAGTAGGCGAGATTGTATGGTTGTTGTGTTAGCAAACAAGACAACATGTGAGCACAACAAGCGGGAAGAATTTCTCGATTTCTAAGGCTCCAAACATTTTCACGTGGGATGAGTGCAAGAGGCTTGTACTCTTCTCGGATATCCCTTGTAAAGATAATGTTTGGATCGGAGTAATATGGTCGAGGTTTGCATATTATGCGATTTACATCTTCCTGAGAGGGTATGTGTGAACAATATGGACTATTTTCTTCACGAAAGTTGAAGAGAGAATCAAGAGACCAATCTTCGTGAAGGCACATTGTCCATGATTAGAACTGGAGGATGTGAGCAAATGCCCAAGGGTTAGAGTAAACTTTGGTTTTGATATAAAACCAAAGAGATGAGAGAGCGATCCTCGTTACGAACGAGTTCGACTTGACGGAAGAATTCCATTATGAACCTTGGACATATATTCTCATTGATTTCAAGAAGACATTCTAGTCCTATAGATCGGAAGGAGGTATTGATACCTTCTTTGAATTGTAGAGAGGTGTTCATAACACGCCCTTCGTGGAAGGGACGGTTTTGAGATTATTGAACCCACGCATATGATTGCGGTGTGTTGGGTTCAGAGAGATGTTCGGGAATAGACGCTAGTGAGTGAAAATCAAACTCATATTCATGAGTCATAGTTGAACCTATAGAAATGACAAGTTAATAAAAAGAGATGTTTGTGGTCAACCTATTATTTTCTAATGTTTTTACTAGATTTTTATTAAAAATGGTATTTAACACTTTAACTTACTCAAGATTTTGACTTTCTAGTGGATTATTACATTTAGAAGGATAGTGGTTTTAATTTGCATGAAAAACTGCTTTTCAAGAGGACGGATCCCACGGTTCCTTTTCAAAAGGATCCGCTAGTATAACTTCCGGATCCGTAGATCTGCTTTTACGTAACTGCATTATATGAAAACGCATAGGTTTTGGATCTCGTAGTTTTATACCAAGATATATGTTTTAACCTATATTTTCTTTTAACATGCATACATGACTTCTAATGTATCACGAAAGAGAAAGAAACAAATAAAACAAAGGAAATGACAAACACATTATGATAATAATAACCTAGATAACTAGATTATTAGTAATATTGCATTTCATTACTAAGAATGATACAAAGGATTGGGTATATGATCCCAATGTAGATTAACAACACAAAGTAAATGTCTCCATATGTGAACTTCATCATAGGGAACACAAGTGCAATGAGTGTTAAGGCGATAAGCACGAGTGCGATGCAAACCATGTTGATGACGAATCTTCTTGGTTTCGGTTGACATGGAATGAGGAGGAAAATGAGATTTTTGAATGAGAGAAATTTTTTGAAATTGGAAGATTTGAAAAAGTGAGGGTTTGGTAGAGTGGTCGACAGTGGGTTATTTATAGGGAAGGAGGAATTTTTGAAATTCGTGTTTTGTTTTACTATTGGATTAAAAGAAACAAAACATAAGTTATATATACCACAACTTTAGACGAGAAATAAAACACGTATGTGAGAAAAAGGCTTCCTAATGAAGCTTCATGTAAAACATGTAATTGCACAAAAGATAATCATATAAATACCTAAATAGGTATACTTAATTATCAAGCAAAGTAAAAAGAAAATCATACCTCTAGTGCACTTAGGAATGTCTTTACAAATGACACAGCAAATGTCACTTAGACTATCCCCGCTCCTTTGCTTTTAAGATACCTTCTTAAGAAATGTATTCTTGTTACCAAGCGACTCCTAAAGCTTGGTGGGTATGAGCTTTGACTAATCAACATGATAAAGAAGATTAGTACAATTAAATGAAAAAATAAAAAAATAAAAAAATGTTGTTATCAAATCAACATCCAAACGTATAGTTTTAAAAGACATGGTGTTTGTTTTTATGAAAAACCTTCTTTGTAGTTTTCAAATAACTATGGATCGTATCAAGTTTTTAAAGTACAATATACTTCAAGAAACTTGGTAACGAAGCTCGATGCCAATTTTGGAAAACTAGAAGGGGGTTGAATAGTTTTACCAATTAAAACTTCCTTTTAAACTATTTAGATCGACTTATGTCAATCTATTTGGTTATGTGTGTTGGATGTTGATAAACAAGCATATAAAGATATGTAACGAAAAGATAAGAGTAAGAAGCACAAACCACAACGCGAGTATTTATAGTGGTTCTGCTACAAGGACACCATCCTTGCCCTACTCCACCCCCGAGTCACCTACTCTAGAGTTCGTAAACACTACACCAATCTCCTTATGGCGCAGGTTTCACAACGTCCGCCACCCTTTTACGTGCTAGGCTAACTACCGGTTCTTTCACCCAAGGTGAACCAAACCTATACAACGCTCCTACCCTTTATAAGGTACTAGGCTAAGTACCTAGTTCTTTCACTCCAAGGTGAACTACACCTTCACAACGTCGCCTACCCTTTATTAGGTACTAGGCTAAGCACCTAGTTCCATTGCAATGGAGGAACTACTACCATACTACACCGACGACTAATCCCAAAGGAGATCTACTCCTTTACAACATCATCAAGGACATCAATATCCTTGGATCTAATGCTAGTGTCTCTAGTACATCGAAACACACCATATCGAATGTACATCTAAGGCACATTTCACTAATGCCTTTGACTAGATCTACAAGACACCTTTCACTAATGTCTTGTGTCTTCACTTCTAAGCATCTTTCACTAATGCTTCTAGTCTTGACTTCTAAGCACCTTTCACTAATGCTTCTTGTCTTGACTTCTAAGCACCTACCACAAGTGCTTATACTATAGACGATAGATACCCTTCACTAATATCTTCGTCTTGACACTTGAGACATCTTTCACTAATGTCTTCCACACTACACTTCTTTGAAGAAAGAAAGGAATCATCAACAAGAAGACTTCAAGAGCCTTGATGATGTGGAAGCATGGCAACTCATGGACTTGAGCTTGCTCGACTTCACGTGTGGTGATCTTGCCTTTAAGAGGAACCTAAAAGATCACACAAAAACAAAACTACAAACATAGATCTCTTGGATCCGAGGTTAGTGAGTTTTAACTCGTGGAGAAAGTGTGTTAGAAAGGGTGAGAAATAATGAAGAAATGGCTCACTATTTATAGAGGAAAATCCTCCTGCTCCCTGATCCCACGGATTCCTTCCACAAGGGATCCGTCTAGCGTTAAGTTAGGATCCGTGGACGCCCCTTTACCCATGGGTATTTTGGTTATGGGTCATGGGTCATGGGTTGAACCATGGATCTTTGGCTAGATACAATGTATCTTTGAGTGCAATGCACTTGGTCACTGGGTATGGGTTGATCCATGGGTTATGGATATTATCCATGTATGATATAAGCATGATGTCATGCAATGGGTTATGGGTCAAGCTCCATGGGTTATGGGCTTTGGGTTGTACCCAACTACATTCAATGTATTCGCCCAATGGGTTGTGATACTTAAGTTTCTACCCATTTATATTACCCAATATACTACATACTAGTTATGTGTATATTTTACCTAAATATGAAAATACTAGTTGTTGTACATATGTATTACTTAAATCATAAAATCACGATACTTGTTTTAGTGTTTTATGTGAAAGTGTGAGTATGTTAGAAACTATTAGTTCAAACCATTTACGTATTTTATTTGTTTCGTTAACATGATTTTACGCTTGTTATCGACAAAACATTAGAAGATCGTGAAATATAAATAAACGCTTTACGGCTTATTTGTATGAACAACTCCCACAAACCAACCGCTCCCACTGGGAGTTGGTGTGTCGAATGGCACACAAAATTAACGACGGAAACGATAGCAAATGCTCTCACCGCTTTTAACTAAAAGTGTCCGAGAGAATAGTTTTGTAAAAGTTTCTCAAGAGCATGGTCATTCAATGTCTTGCTCTAATCATCCTTTGTTATAGATACCTGTTAAACCATGGATTATGGATCTCAAATCATTCCATATAGTTTAACCATTTAGAATCTCGTTATAGATTTTAATCGATATACCAAATGTAATCAAGAATCATCTTGCATTACCCTTTCGGGTCCGCCGACAGCTTATCTCGATTAACTGGAGAGGCACCATGATATCTTTCTCACATATCAAGTGGAGCAACAAACTTTATTGACTACAAGTGTGGATGCCGCTTCACATCACTCCGAAATATAGCTTTTATAACTACCTTATTCGAGAGAAGCTACATGATACTTACAAAAATGATATCCACACATATGTAACTTGCTTGTATCTCAAGTCTAAGGACGAAGATAACAAACCATTTTCAATATTTTACTTATGACAAGGATCCAAAAGTAAATGTTTGAAAGTTGGGGAATCCATTATGCATCTCTAGTGAATACATGTGAGTTGGCGAGAACAATCCTCATTCTCGCTAGAATATAACCAACATCACATTTGCCTTTACATAACAATATTCTCATATTGTTAACCCAAGAATGGACATATTTAGAATAATATAATTATTCAAGGATTAAACATGCAAATATAGGATAACAATTATTATATGAATGAATAACAAATACCAAGTATCTTTATTCATCATATAGTAAAAATTGTCTTTCAATCCCAATTATCCAAATACTAAAACAAATATGCATGAAACTCATTTATTAAGTTGAACCCTAATGTTTCCAACATTCTCAACCTTTCTTTAAAAGAAAAACTAAATAGTCATCTGAGTAAACTTTCCGAATACTTGTTTCAAATTTCACATATAGTGAGTGATTTGAAATATAAGATGAGTGTCTTATCTCATATGCTCATACTATTGCAAGAATTATAGTATGGAGATGTCGCTTACCTTGCATGAGGTATTAGAAATCAACGACATATCGACACCATCTTTACAGCTAAAATTGTAAAGTATTCTCATTCCTAATGTAATGCAACAATGCTCTATGTTGAGCATAACTAGTTTACTGATTTATCCTAAAAGATGAAATCCTACCACAACCCGTATTAATAATCCTCTAGCATCATTTGTACTTATACAACACTATGCTTTATAATTGTGAAAATCTATATTAACAATAATTTAAACACTCTCAATTAGATATTGTTGTTGTCACCATTTTGTTCTTGTACAAAAGCAACAACCGCCTTATACACAATATAATATATATAAGATGAGACCTTAGTTAAAACAACATAAGGTTTCCATCCATGTAATAAATTACTCCAAGTGAAATATACCATTTAAGACTTGCTTGAATGATATATTGCATTTGTGTTGGACTTAATTTTTCGCATTTGTTTATTCCAGATAAACATTTATTCCAAGGTTGTTTGTTTTATTCCCCTAAATTCCAAGTGAAGTTTCATTCCAAACTTAAGGATTAATATCTAGCTTAATTGGAATGATATCTTCAACATGTAAATTTTAAGGAAAAACACAATGCTCCCACTTAATGTCAGATATACTTAAGAGTTGTCTTAATTTAATCAGAATCATATTGTAATTAAATTCAAGATCTCAGCTCTTAGATGCATGATTCAATCCAAACTTGGATTGCATAAATATTGTATACTACATAAAGATTATATAGATTCATAACCCTTTGATTACACACCGCCCTCGCAAAGGTAATTATAAAGAAAGAGTTACAAAATCTAATTGTCATATTCAACCCACGACTCACATGTATGACAATTAAATATCTTTATATAATTAATGTGTGTATTATATAAGAAAATTTAATCATAGTCAATTGCTTAAATATGATTAAAACTTATTAAATGCCATGCATTAACATGTATACAATTTTGTCCTTGTGAGTCATTCTTCAAAAGAAACTCATTCCAACCTCATAGGTTAACTGTTAGGCAAAATAACAATCAAGCTCAAAACTCGATTTGCCTTTTTAAAGGACTACATCTTATCATTCATAGTACTAAAACATTTATCGATTCAAGATGTGATAATATATTTTATTAGTTAGTCGATTTACAACAATCTTCTAACTTATATCCTCATCATTGATATAAAATATCACTAGTGACGAGGCATCCTTTCGGATTTATGAATGAGAGTAATCATTATACTTGTCAACATTTTCATGTTTAACCTTAGTATGACATTAATAAGTAGATTTTAGAAGGTTAAGTATTTTGTTCTCAAAACTTTGAGATTTGTATATGCTCCCACTTAATTTTGTAAGAGACAATTCTCTAAATACTAAGTATTTAAGAAAGAATAAATTGTTCTTTATGGAGAACCACAAAATACATTTTAAGTTCTCATCTCAAGATTTGTTAAAAAATGCTTCATAAGATTTTAACAAATTCGTAACTTAAATCAAGACATAATGGAATTCCTTCCATCAACTCAAATTAGGGTTTATAGAAAACTCTAATTTAGTATCACCTATCACCAAAAGTTCTAGCAATAGTTTTGTGTTTCTTCGCCGTGAAGAACACCAAAACTATAATCTTCAAGCTAGAAGTGTAGAAAATCAAAATCCAAAGGGTTTATGATTCAATTGGTTTGAGTGGTAAACCTCAAACCCTAATGAATTAGGGTTTTCAGCCATGGGTTGTCTTGAATACCTTCTAGGTTTGAACTATATTGAGTGTATCCATGACACGTAATTTCTAACCGATGCAGTGTTTATCCACTGTGTCTTAATATTTATAGTGTCTCGCTATACCTATGGTCTACCCTAATGCACTAACGAGCAAAGGTACCGGTCGTGTGTAGTGTAGTAAATGGTAAAGTCGAGGTCGCCCCAAGAGCTATGTGTCGATAATTACTAAGTCTAATTGTCACGAATATTAATGGTTTTGATAGGGATTTAATTAATTAAACTACTAATGCAAAATAAAAGCAAATAAATGTGAAAGGAAATCAATAGAGGAATAGTGGTGCTAACCTAGTTACTCCTCCTAGCTAGTTATGTCTACGCTCTACCTACTTCCAATTACTGTGTGGGTCAAATTCGAGAGGACAACATTTGGTAGTCAGTTTTTACTTGCTTTATATGAAATAGTTTTCTAACCAAAATTAAGATAAGGGCTCCGATCGTGAGATGGCGTGTAAACCTTATACAGCTGCTTCTAACAAACTCCATTAACTCAACAACAAAATTAAGATAAAAACTCGATTATAAAATGGCGTGTGTCGTTTGTTAAAATTCATCTTTTTAAATTAAAATATCTTTTTATCTACTTATTTTTTTATAATCTAATTTCACCATATTTTCTAAAATTTTATCTCTTTAATTCAAGATCCATTTGATATATTTTTATGAGTTTTAGTTTTTATATTTTTAATGGGTTTATTTTATTTTAATTCAAATTTTACAACTTTAACCTTTATTTCATTTATTTCAATCAATATAATCTTGATTAGTCAATCATTTACTTTTGGTGTAGTGTTTGTGTAAGAGATGTGATTTCTATATCTGGAATAATGATGTCATGGAAAGCTACGGAAAGTTAGTAACTTGACAAACACTTACAACTAACACGTATATATTCGAAGTGTTGTAGGCGAATTACTAAATGGGTAAGCAACACATATAACTATCTTGCCATGTGTCTTGGTACCAACAGTTCATAACAATTAATTTAAGTTTATTGCCATTATTTATGCTTGATAAATGATTCATGTAGATTCACTATAACAAATAGTCAAATTCTACAAATTTTTAACTAAAATATACCTTTTAAATGTTTAAAATATCAAAGTCCAACTTCTAGTGTGTGAAAATGTTGCGTAAATAAATCTCAACATTTGCGGATGTGGCCAAAATAATTAAATGTTTACATGAAAAATGTGAAAAATAATCTAAAGTGCACATATATAAATTTGTAAAATAATATATTGTGAAAAGTTTATGTTGTCAAATTACCTAAAATACTCCCAAGCCTATTTGTCTTTTATCTTTAAATAAATTTTATGACGATAGTGTGACCTTTTTAGATAGTGTGATTGTTAGTTACTACACATTGATATAAGTGTGCAAGTTTTTCACGCTTATAACCGTGGATAAAATCATGATTTACATGTTTGTAATTGTGTTTATTTTAACACATCTTATAGTGTGTAAATGTATAAATAAATCTACCGCTTCCATAAAGTGTAAAAACAATCGTGTAAAATTTGACTTATCTTGTAGTGTGTCTAACAATATGATTGAAACACATATCGAAATCAGTAGTTTGTTTTTAAGAAAAGAAAAAGTAATGAGTTAATCAAAGAATGAATTATGCGTTTTTAGGTTGTTTTTAGGCAAGTCTATGATTTTTTTTTTTTGATGTGTGCCCGACTAGCTAATAATTTGCTATATATGTTTATATTTATGTTTATTGTCAGCGAGTAAAAGACATTAACATGTCACAAATTTTAGAGACTAATTGTGAGGACTCTCCAACCAATATGTTTAAAGCTGTAAATCCGATAATAAGGGGAGAACGTATATCAGTATGGGAAAATCCAATTAAGATGCTTCAAGAACAACCTTCACCAAATGCCGATAACTTCACCAAATGTCATGTATTACTCTCCCACTCTCCCTCGTTCTGTCACTCATTACAGTTCCGTCATTTGAATATCTAATCTTAAACACAATCTTTTCTCTGCAGGCTGACTATTATTATGCAACCGTTTGGGTTAATGATAAAAAGTTATGAAAGCACTTGATAACGCAAGGTTTGTTTAGTAATGCATACTACATTTGGGAGAAAGTTCATTTTGATAATTAGAGAAATATAACCAATATAAATAATCTTATGGGATGGTTTGATCTTATTCAATAGGGTAGGGTGGATGAGCACTTGCTATGTAATAGTGACATGAAGTACCACTATGGATACACTACATTGCCATTGTATGAGTTCAATGTTCTCAGCAGTGTTGTGTATCACGAACAACTAATTAAGCGCACTGTCGAGCCTTAATATTTAGGTATTATTGCAAGTTCCTTGTCCCATTTTAGTTACCCTAATTAATTATGCATGCGTGTTTACATCAACATATGTGTAACTTCCATGAAACAGTGGAGATCACGACATGATGGTTCCACATGTGGGTACATAATTGGATACAGTCTCTTAATTTGACGATCACAGAGTGATTGGGATGTATGGTATTCTGATGGCCAAGTAGCAGGATACAAAACAACGTATGCCCAAGCTAACTATTCTCTAGTATTTGCCACTGTAAAGGTAGAATAACTTATCACGAGACAAGCGCACACGATCTCTTACGTACATATATATAGTTTATGCATTATATACGCAATTCACTATGTTTGCAGGGAGGAGGTCACACAGTTCCAGAGTACAAGCCCAAACAATGCTTTGACATGGTTAGCAGGTGGTTCGCCGATAAACCTATTTAAATATCGTTAGCGGTGAAAAACTTATTAATCGCTTCGGTGTATTGCTTTGTATTCATATCTAATATCCTTTATGTATTATTGAATCAATAAATTGCACATTTGCACAAGCAATGTCAATCACGATATTTCGCACTATAACAAAAAGCTACATAGCTTTACACATAAATAAAATCAAATACTTCAGACTGGGTATGGACTGTGGGCCTGTAGCAGTTAATCAGTCCCTTGGTCTAGTACTACTTGTGTGGATTCAATTACATTATACACTTAAAAAGGGCTATAGTAATTTAGAAACGTGATCAAATAAAAGACGTTATAATCATCTGACTAGGATCCACGGAAGTCATAAAGAGTAACACAAAGGATCCCCTACACACTTTCTTTATCACCTACCTACCATTTATTATTACTACCATCATCATGTCAAGTTATTTTCTACGGTTTATGATTGCATCTTTTTATTTTTTGCATGTCTACAACTATAATGAGAAAGCAAAACAAAGTTGAAGAGTCACATACAAGAGGTAAAATGATTTATATTGCTATTACAACTTTTGGAAAACTCAGATTTTTGAAGATGATATCCGAAAATTATAGTGAAAATGATTGAAAAAATTGATGGTGATGTTGGGATTTTGAACAAATTAGCCATAGCATACAGATGCATAGCGGATATTGAATCTAGTTATCGCAATTATGTTAAGCACGTAATTAATAAACAAATAATGTCTGATATTAATTAATAAAAGGGATATAGGAAAGCTAACCTTGCTTAATTGTTGATCTCAAGTAACGGAACAAGAAACCAAGCGAAACCTTAAGTATCTAAAATAGATTCCTCGAGTATCACACAAACCCCGATAACGTATCGTTCGATATAAGGCTAGTCGAGCGTAATATAAAACCCAATCAACCTTTGACCACTTGAATGACTCGTGCAAGAAAAGCCCAAGACCCCGTCTTATTTTCGTCAGGAACTAAAAACAACCAAGATTACATTTTCCCTTTTGTTACGATATCGGACATGGTCCGATAACTTCTGCTTTGTTATCGAGATATAACCCATGAACAGGAACTACACAACCTCTTCTTTTACTCTTTCGATGACAAAGAACTAGCAAGAAAACCTCAAGTGATCCTCCTAAAACTCTTGAATCACGACAGTTAGGAACTAGAAAACCAAACACATCTTGATCGACTTTGAAGCAAGTCGATTAGGAATTAGTGGCGTGTAATACGATCGGTTTGGATAGGTTTTAGATTAGAATATATCATGTATCTAGTCTCTCATGATCGTGGGTGCGTTTGATTTTATAGTTAAAACAAGCGACCCATGCATGGGTGAACTTGGTGAAAACCACCAAGCCCAACAATCCATTCCTCACTTGACCATCGAGATGAGTACTCGAGGACCATGGCAACTCGGTAATCCAAACGACCCACTGATACTTAACAAGCATGGATCGTCAAAGTCGGATCAAATAATATGCATACGGTAACATTATTCAAGTTATATTTACGTTAAACACGTATACTGTGTTTATCGTGTGTGCCCCGGGTTCACACACTCTTGAGTCGTTTTGTCGTGTTTATAACTCTGTGGAAAACTAGAAGGGGGAATAGTTTTATTAAAACTTCCTTTTAAACTATTTAGATCGACTTATGTCAATCTATTGGTTGTGTTGGATGTTGATAAACAAGCATATAAAGATATGTAATGAAAAGATAAGGTAAGAAGCACAAAACCACAGCGAGTATTTATAGTGGTTCGGCTACAGGACGCCTTCCTTGCCTACTTGCTCCCAGTCACCTAGGGAGTTCAAACACTACACCAATCTCCTTGGGCGGAGAAGCCTTACAAGCGTCTTACCCTTTTTCGGTGCTAGGCTAACCACAGGGTTCTTTCCTCAGGTGAACCAAACCTACATGGCGTTGCCTACCCTTTAAGGTACTAGGCTAAGTACCTAGTTCTTTCACTCCAGGTGAACTACACATTCTCGCCTACCTTTATGGGTACTAGGCTAGCACCTAGTTCCATTGCAATGGAGGAACTACTACCACACTACACCGACTAATCCCCGAAGGAGATCTACTCTTTACAATATCATCAAGGATATCAATATCCTTGGATCTAATGCTAGTCATCTAGTACATCAAAACACACCATATCAGATGTACATCTAAGGCATTTTCACTAATGCCTTTGACTAGATCTACAAGACACCTTTCACAATGTCTTGTGTCTTCACTTCTAAGCGCCACTTAATGCTTCAGTCTTGACTTCTAAGCACCTTTCAATGTTTGTCTTGACTTCAGCACCTACCACAAGTGCTTATACTATGACGATAGATACCTTCTAATATCTTCGATCTTGACACTTGAGACATCTTTCACTAATGTCTTCACCACTACACTTCTTTGAAGAAAGAGGAATCATCAACAAAAGACTTGGTGTTGATGATGTGGAAGCATGGCAACTCATGGACTTGAGCTTGCTCGACTTCAAAGGTGGTGATCTTGCCTTTAAGAGGAACCTAAAGATCACACAAAAAACTACAAACATAGATCTCTTGGATCGAGGTTAGTAAGTTTTTAACTCGGGAGAAAGTGTGTTAGAAAGGGTGAGAAATAATGAAGAAATGGCTCACTATTTATAGAGGAAAATCTCATTCCCCGGATCCCACGGATCCCTTCCACAAGGATCCGTCTAGCGTTAAGCTAGGGATCGTGGGACGCTCCCTTTACCCATGGGTATTTTGGTTATGGGTCATGGGTGTGGTTGAACCATGGATCTTTGGCTAGTGCAATTTATCTTTGAGTGCAATGCCAGCCATGGGTATGGGTTGATCCATGGGTTATAGATATTATCCATGTATGGTATAAGCGATGTCATGCAATGGGTTATGGGTCAAGCTCCATGGGTTATGGGCTTTGGGTTGTATGACTACATTCAATGTATTTGCCCAATGGGTTGTGATACTTAAGTTTCTACCATTTATATTATCAATATACTACATACTAGTTATGTGTATATTTTACCTAAATAACACTAGTTGTTGTACATATGTATTACAAATCATAAAATCACTTATACTTGTTTTAGTGTTTTATGTGAAATGAATATGTTAGAAACTATTAGTTCAAACCATTTACGTTATTTTATTTGTTTCGTTAACATGATTTTACGTTTGTTATCGACAAAACATTAGAAGATCGTAAAATATATATAGTTTATGGCTTATTTGTATTAACAATCTCCCTTTTTTGATGACAAAACATAAAATTATTTTAGGAAAAGCTAAAATTAAGTAATAGTTTAATTTGTAGTTTTTACTTTCTTCTCCCCTTTTGTCGAGAAACAAAGTGTTTAAAAAAGCAACACATCGTTTTAAGAAAAACATGTGAAAATAAAACTAAAAGAGATAGTAAATAGCAAGGGAAAGGATCTCTTTACTCCCCTTGATGAGTCCATCCCTATGTAAGGCGAAGAAAGTGATACTAATCTAGTTTGTTTGCAAGTAAGTTTAAAAAGATTTCGTCTAAGTGACGAATGCTCCACTTGATGATTGCAATTATGCAAGGGGATGTCACGAAATGTAAACCTAGTATTGCAAGTAATTGCAATGTATTGCTTTGACATAAAGCTCCCCTAGCTTTAGGATGTCAAAGTCTTCATGTGTAAATTGAAGAACTACAAAACAAAGGTTAGAAAAAGTATAATTCACAATTTCACGCAAATGTGGTCCAAGTTAGTAGAAAAATAGTTTTACATCACGGATCCCACGGTTCCTCCTAGTAGGGATCCGTCTAGGCAACCGAGGATCCGTATTGGCGATTAATTTGACAAAGGTGATATAACAAGTAATGTTATCACAAAATGAGATATGAATACAAAAGTAATCATATGCTCGAGAAAAATAACAAGTAGCATGTAATTCCATTTAATAAAACTAGAGTTATGATATACATGACTCCAAAAAACTAAGAAAATAAGAATACATGACTAGGAATTTCTAAACCAACTATCGCTTGAAGCTAGGACACCACTAAAATCTTCTAGCTCAAGTTTTGTTTAGGTTTAATCTCGTAAAGCGTTCGAGGAGATGATAGAACATAAACGTTGGTCTTCTTACTTGTATCAAACTTTCAACATGTTGACAATGATAGCAATCTTTGTCATGGCTGGGTAGTGGTGGTGGAAGAAATGAAATGTCTTGATGAAGGATCAGTGAATCGGCTTGTGGAGCTTCAAGCGATGGAGGGATTGGTGGGCGCGTTGATAATGGCTCGACCAAGAATGATGGTGGTGGTAGAGAAGTGTCAACTTCCATATGGTCGGGTGGTTGACTTTGATGATTTCTCATAATCAAATGGGATTATATGATGGAAGCGAAAAGGCTTGGAGCAAGTGTTGACTCAACACCTTGACTTTGTACCATTATTCCTCCTAATGAGGAAAATGTTGTCGGTGGAAGCGGATGAGGCGGCTAGGAGGCAAGTCCTCAAATTGTAGAGGTGTGGTGATGATAGTGGGTATGTAAATGAAATAGCTCTAGGAACTAATGGTGATGGTTTAGTGGAGATGGTATTGTTTGGCCTAGGAGGTATGGTGGTGTTTGGCATTGGTAGTTTTGTAGGTATTATCCTTTTAGAATTGGTTTGATTAGATGATGAAGGATCCTATCATTTGTTGGCTTGACGGAGATGATTCGGTTGAAGAGATTTCGTGTATAACAGCGCCTTTTTCATGGGTGGTTCTTTGGTGGATAAGTTACTACTTGGGGTTTTCCTCATGATGAGATGATTTCAAGAGGTTTGGAAGGGTTTCTAAATTGCGAAAATTAGGAAGAAGGTGATGACTATGGAGCTCTAACAAAGTGGTTTATAAACCAATTTGGCAAGTGCATTTAAGCCTTAAGCCATTAGGTTCATTTGAATGTGATGATTAACATGCACAAGAGTCAACTCAAAGTTTGCACTGATCTAGGAACTCATTTAAGATGAGATAGAGTGTTTGAGTTAGGAAGATGAGTTGAAATGATTGTTTTAGCAAGAATTGACTTAAGCGTCATTCGGATCCACAGTTCCTCCCGGAGGATCCGTCTAGGCTAATCCTAGGGATCGGCTTTCGGCAATTATGAAAGAGTGGAAATGATGTTTCTAAGATCTAAGACCTATAACATCTTGAGTGTTTGGTCTTCTAAATGTCTTAAATGAAGGGGTGCTTAAGTACTTGAAGGTAATGAGTGATGTAGCTAATGATTGTCTTTTATGGAAGGATTTGGAACTTTCAAAGAGTACCAATGGATGAGCAAGGATGACTAAAGATGAGTGTCAATTGAAGCTAAATGATCCTAGAGATCGGTTGTGACTTAGGATAGTGTTTTAAAAATATCCTAGAAGCTTTGAGATGAGAAAACTAGAATTTGATCAACTTTGATCAATTTTGAGGTGAGGATGATTTATGATCAATTTTGCCATAATCGAATTTCAAAGACTAAGTAGAAAATGAGTGTGAGTTTAAGGCGTGAGTAATGGATTAAAAAACGGAGATCTGATTTTAGAGTGTGATATAGGTGTGTGAGTAGGAAGGATCAACCTATCTTGATAAGGACTTAATTTGCCTTAAGACACTATGTTTAGCTTAGTGTGAGGTGTTCTAGGATATGTTTGAAATATAATGCTTGTAATTACATTTTACATTTCTTAGGATCCGGTTCCCTAAATGAAAGGATCGTCTAGCATAAACTTTGGGATCAGTCCATCGCTCAGTGAACCTTTACTAAAGGTATGCAATGATCTTGACAATGCATCATATTCCAAGGTTGGTTTAGAGGGTTATAACACTAAGATATCAAATGTAATACGTTTTTTTCATGAAGGAAATAGGATTACATTGATAAAGCACTGATACAAGAGAATTGATCCTATTTTGAAATACTACTAGGTTTCTTGAGTGTTTTTGCTAGGAGGATCATTCGTGATTGATGAGTGTTGGTGGAATCAAGAATGAAGAAAGTCTTCATGAGAGATATGTTTAGCGGTTCCATCATCTTGTTCTGAAATCGTACAGCGAACTTTGAAATTGAGGATGGTGCATAACATGATATGATAGAGGCGTGTCAAGAACATTCCATAAGGGATGAGTTTATTCTTGGAGCCTTGAAGATTTCACAATCGCCTGCGAAAGAAGTGGCGGATTGTATGGTTGTTGTGTTAGCAAACGGACAACATGTGAGACAACAAGCGGGAAGAATTTCTCGATTTCCCTAAGGCTCCAAACATTTTCACGTGGGATGAGTGCAAGAGGCTTGTACTCTTCTCGGATATCCTTGTAAAGATAATGTTTGGATCGGAGTAATATGAGGTTTGCATATTATGCGATTTACATCTTCGGAGAGGGTATGTGTGAACAATATGGACTATTTTCTTCACGAAAGTTGAAGAGAAATCAAAGACCAATCTTGGTGAAGGCGCATTGTCCATGATTAGAATCAGGAGGATGTGAGCAAAATACCCAAGGGTTAGAGTAAACTTTTGGTTTTGATATAAAACCAAAGAGATGAAAGCGATCCTCGTTACGAGCGAGTTCGACTTGAGGAAGAATTCCATTATGAACCTTGGACATATATTCATTGATTTCAAGAAGACATTCTAGTCCTATAGATCGGAAGGAGGTATTGATACCTTCTTTGAATTGTAGAGAGTGTCTACAATCGTCCGCCGTGGAAGGGCGGTTTTCGAGATTATTGAACCCAGAGACATGATTGCCGGTGTGTTGGGTTCAAGAGAATGTTCGGGGAATAGAGCTAGTGGTGAAAAATCAAACTCATATTCATGAGTCATAGTTGAACCTATAGAAATGACAAGTTAATAAAAGAGATGTTTGTGGTCAACCTATTATTTTCTAATGTTTTTACTAGATTTTTATTAAAATGGTATTTAACACTTTAACTTACTCAAGATTTTGACTTTCTAGTGGATTATTACATTTAGAAGGATAGTGGTTTTAATTTGCATGACTGTTTTCCGATGAAGACGGATCCCAGGTTCCTTTTCAAAAGGATCAAGCTAGTATAACCAGGATCCGTAGATCATTTTTGAGAACAGTTATATAAAAGCATAGGTTTTGGATCTCGTAGTTTTATACCAAGATATATGTTTTAACCTATATTTTCTTTTAACATGCATACATGACTTCTAATGTATCACGAAGAGAAAAAACAAATAAAACAAAGGAAATGACAAACACATTATGATAATAATAACCTAGATAACTAGATTATTAGTAATATTGCATTTCATTACTAAGAATGATACAAAGGATTGGGTATATGATCCCAATGTGATTAACAACACAAAGTAAATGTCTCCATATGTGAACTTCATCATAGGGAACACAAGTGCAATGAGTGTTAAGGCGATAAGCAGTGCGATCAAACCATGTTGATGACCGAATCTTCTTGGTTTGGTTGACATGGAATGAGGAGGAAAATGAGATTTTGAATGAGAGAAATTTTTGAAATGGAAGATTTGAAAAAGTGAGGGTTTGGTGAGTGGTGATGGGTTATTTATAGGAAGGAGGAATTTTTGAAATTGTGTTTTGTTTTACTATTGGATTAAAAAACAAAACATAAGTTATATATACCACAACTTTAGGCGAGAAATAAAACGTATGTGAGAAAAGGCTTCTAATGAAGCTTCATGTAAAACATGTAATTGCAAAAGATAATCATATAAATACCTAAATAGGTATACTTAATTATCAAGCAAAGTAAAAAGAAAATCATACCTCTAGTGCACTTAGGAATGTCTTTACAAATGACACGACAAATGTCACTTAGACTATCCCGCTCCTTTGCTTTTAAGATACCTTCCAAGAAATGTATTCTTGTTATAGCGACTCTAAAGCTTGGTGGGTATGAACTTTGACTAATCAACATGATAAAGAAGATTAGTACAATTAAATGAAAAATAAAAAATAAAAAATGTTGTTATCAAATCAACATCCAAGCGTATAGTTTTAAAAGACATGGTGTTTGTTTTATGAAAAACCTTCTTTGTAGTTTTCAAATAACCATGGATCGTATCAAGTTTTAAAGTACAATATACTTGAAACTTGGTAGCGAAGCTCGATGCCAATTTTGGAAAACTAGAAGGGGTTTGAATAGTTTTACCAATTAAAACTTCCTTTTAAACTATTTAGATCGACTTATGTCAATCTATTTGGTTATGTGTGTTGGATGTTGATAAACAAGCATATAAAGATATGTAATGAAAAGATAAGAGTAAGAAGCACAAAACCACAGCAGTATTTATAGTGGTTCGGCTGAGGACACCATCCGCACTACTCCTCCAGTCGCCTACTCAGGTTTCGTACCACAATCTCCTTATGGCGAGGCCTTCAGCGTCGCCTACCCTTTTTCGGTGCTAGGCTAACTACAGGTTCTTTCACTCCAAGGTGAACAAACCTACAACGTCTCCTACCCTTTATAAGGTACTAGGCTAAGTACCTGGTTCTTTCACTCAAGGTGAACTACACCTTCACAACGTCGCCTACCCTTTATTGGGTACTAGGCTAAGCACCTAGTTCCATTGCAATGGAGGAACTACTACCATACTACCGACGACGACTAATCCCAAGGAGATCTACTCCTTTACAACATCATCAAGGACATCAATATCCTTGGATCTAATGCTAGTGTCTCTAGCATAAACACCATGTCGAATGTACATGGGCACACTAATGCCTTTGACTAGATCTACAAGACACCTTTCACTAATGTCTTGTGTCTTCACTTCAAGCATCTTTCACTAATGCTTAGTCTTGACTTCTAAGCACCTTTCACTAATGCTTCTTGTCTTGACTTAAGCACCTACCACAAGTGCTTATACTATGAGCGATAGATACCCTTCACTAATCTTCGTCTTTGACACTTGAGACATCTTTCACTAATGTCTTCCACTACACTTCTTTGAAGAAAGAAAGGAATCATCAACAGAAGACTTGGTAGCCTTGATGATGTGGAAGCATAACTCATGGACTTGAGCTTGCTCGACTTCACAGTGGTGATCTTGCCTTTAAGAGGAACCTAAAGATCACACAAAAACAAAACTACAAACATAGATCTCTTGGATCTAGGTTAGTGAGTTTTAACTCGGGAGAAAGTGTGTTAGAAAGGGTGAGAAATAATGAAGAAATGGCTCACTATTTATGAGGAAAATCCTCCTGTTCCCGGATCCCAGTTCCTTCCACTGAGGATCCAAATCTGGCGTTGCTAGGGATCGTGGGACGCCTCACTTTACCCATGGGTATTTTGGTTATGGGTCATGGGTCATGGGTTGAACCATGGATCTTTGGCTAGATACAATGTATCTTTGAGTGCAATGCACTTGGTCATGGGTATGGGTTGATCCATGGGTTATGGATATTATCCATGTATGATATAAGCATGATGTCATACAATGGGTTATGGGTCAAGCTCCATGGGTTATGGGCTTTGGGTTGTATGACTACATTCAATGTATTTGATGGGTTGTGATACTTAAGTTTCTACCATTTATATTACCAATATACTACATACTAGTTATGTGTATATTTTACCTAAATATGAAATACTAGTTGTTGTACATATGTATTGCTTAAATCATAAAATCACGTATACTTGTTTTAGTGTTTTATGTGAGTGTGAGTATGTTAGAAACTATTAGTTCAAACCATTTCGTATTTTATTTGTTTAGATTAACATGATTTTCGTTTGTTATCGACAAAACATTAAGATCGTAAATATAAATAAGCGTTTTACGGCTTATTTGTATGAACAACTCCATGAAAACCGCTCCCGGGAGTTGGTGTGTCGAATGGCACACAAAATTAACGACAGAAGCATAGCAAATGCTCTCATCGCTTTTTAACTAAAGTGTACGAGAGAATAGTTTTGTAAAAGTTTCTCGATAGCATGGTCATTCGATGTCTTGCTCTAATCATCCTTTGTTATAGATACCTTTAAACCATGGATTATGGATCTCAAATCATTCCATATAGTTTAACCATTTAGAATCTCGTTATAGATTTTAATTCGAGATATACCAAATGTAATCAAGAATCATCTTGCATTACCCTTTGGGTCTGCGAACAGTTATCGATTAAATCGGAAGCGCCATGATATCTTTACACATATCAAGTGGAGCAACAAATCCTTTATTGACTACAAGTCTTTGTGGATCTTGCTTCACATCACTCGAAATATAGCTTTTATAACTACCTTATTGGGATAGGCGTTTTGCGTATACTTACAAAAATGATATCCACATGAGAACTTGCTTGTATCTCAAGTCTAAGGACGAAGATAACAAACCATTTTCAATATTTTACTTATGACAAGGATCCAAAAGTAAATGTTTGAAAGTTGGGGAATCCATTATGCATCTCTAGTGAATACATGTGAGTTTGGCGAGAACAATCCTCATTCTCGTTAGAATATAACCAACACTCACATTTGCCTTACATAACAATATTCTCATATTGTTAACCGGCAATGGACATATTTAGAATAATATAATTATTCAAGGATTAAACATGCAAATATAGGATAACAATTATTATATGAATGAATAACAAATACCAGTATCTTTATTCATCATATAAAAATTGTCTTTCAATAATTATCAAATACTAAAACAAATATGCATGAAACTCATTTATTAAGTTGAACCTAATGTTTCCAACATTCTCACCTTTCTTTAAAGAAAAACTAAATAGTCATCAGGGTAAACTTTCGATACTTGTTTCAAATTTCACATATAGTGGTGATTTGAAATATAAATGAGTGTCTTATCTCATGCTCATACTATTGCAAGAATTATAGTATGGAGATGTGTCTTACCTTGCATGAGGTATTAGAAATCAACGACATCTTGTGATCATCTTCTGGGTTTCTAAAATTGTAAGTATTCTCATTCATAATGTGTAATGCAACAATGCTCTATGTTGAGCATAACTAGTTCTGATTTATCCTAAAAGATGAAATCCTACCAACCCCGTATTAATAATCCTCTAGCATCATTTGTACTTATACAACACTATGCTTTATAATTAATAAAAATCTATATAACAATAATTTAAACACTCTCAATTAGATATTGTTGTTGTCGACTCATTTGTTCTTGTACAAAAGCAACAACGATCTTATACACAATATAATATATATAAGATGAGACCTTAGTTAAAACAACATAAGGTTTCCATCCATGTAATAAATTACTCCAAGTGAAATATACCATTTAAGACTTGCTTGAATGATATATTGCATTTATGTTGAACTTAATTTTCGCATTTGTTTATTCAGATAAACATTTATTCCAAGGTTGTTTGTTTTATTCCCTAAATTCCAAGTGAAGTTTCATTCCAAACTTAAGGATTAATATCTAGCTTAATTGGAATGATATCTTCAACATGTAAATTACAGGAAAACACACATGCTCCAACAATGTCGGATACTTAAGAGTTGTCTTAATTTAATCAGAATCATGTAATTAAATTCAAGATCTCGACTCTTAGATGCATGATTCAATCAAACTTGGATTGCATAAATATGTATACTACATAAAGATTATATAGATTCATAACCCTTTTGATTACACACCGTCCTCGCAAAGGTAATTATAAAGAAAGTTACAAAATCTAATTGTCATATTCAACCTCGACTCACATGTATGACAATTAAATATCTTTATATAATTAATGTGTGTATTATATAAGAAAATTTAATCATAGTCAATTGCTTAAATATGATTAAAAACTTCTTATTAAATGCCATGCATTAACATGTATACAATTTTGTCCTTGTGAGTCATTCTTCAAAGAAACTCATTCCAACCTCATAGGTTAGCTGTTAGGCAAAATAACAATCAAGCTCAAAACTCGATTTGCCTTTAAAGGACTACATCTTATCATTCATAGTACTAAAACATTTATCGATTCAAGATGTGATAATATATTTTATTAGTTAGGCGATTTACAACAATCTTAACTTATCCCTCATCATTGATATAAAATATCACTCAAGTATGAGGCATCCTTCGGTTTATGAATGAGAGTAATCATTATACTTGTCAACATTTTCATGTTTAACCTTAGTATGACATTAATAAGTAGATTTTAGAAGGTTAAGTATTTTGTTCTCAAAAACTTTGAGATTTGTATATGCTCCTTAATTTTGTAAGTAGAGACAATTCTCTAAATACTAAGTATTTAAGCGACAATAAATTGTTCTTTATGGAGAACCACAAAATACATTTTAGTTCTCATCTCAAGATTTGTTAAAAATGCTTCATAAGATTTTAACAAATTCGAACTTAAATCAAGACATAATGGAATTCCTTCCATCAACTCAAATTAGGGTTTATAAAAAACTCTAATTTAGTATCACTCTATCACAAAAGTTCTATGCAGTTTTGTGTTTCTTGAGGAAGAACACCAAACTATAATCTTCAACTAGGAAGTGTAGAAAATCAAAAATCAAAGGGTTTATGATTCAATTGGTTTAGTGGTAAAACCTCAAATCCCTAATAATTAGGGTTTTTCGGTTATGGGTTGTCTTGAATACCTTCTAGGTTCTTAGCCATTAGATCTAAAAAGGAGGGACTAGATGGAGGGCTATGATCTCTGCTCGCGTTCTCACCAAAATTTGACTTCTCACAAGAAACACCTATATATATATATATATATATATATATATATATATATATATATATATATATATATATATATATATATATATATAAAGTGAGGATCAGTGCGGATTTTTTTTAATTACGTGCGGATGTGCGGATAGATCTGGACCGCCCATTCAGTTTAATCTTGACTTTTTGTAAAAAAATAAGATCTACGCTTATCTTCACGGTGCCAATTGACCATATAGCGATTTTTAAAATTTTTTCCTTTTGAGGATCCTTACCATTGTTATCTTCTTTCATTTTTATTTTTTCGGTTTTTTAAGCACTTTTTAGTTTTTGATGATATTACGATATTATGAGTTCTCTTTGTGATATTAAGAGTTGTGATACTATAAAATGGTGATATTATAAAACTAAATGTGATATTAAGCTTTTTTGCATGTAAAATTGAAGCGTGATATTAAGAAACATATAATAGTTACTATGATATTAACAAATTTATTAAAAAGCGTATAATAGTTACAGTGATATTAACAATCATTAAAAAAAGTTCTGTGATATTAAAAAAAACCGTGATATTAACATTTTTATTAAAAAGTTACGGTGATATTAATAATATTAGTAAAAAACAAAAAAGTAGTGTGATATCAAAAAAAAAAAAAAAAAAAAAAAAAAAAAAAAAGTTAGTGTGATATTAACAATTTGTATTAAAAAAAAGGTTTATGTGATATTAAGATCGGATCATGACTTTTGTAAAAAGTCAAAATCGACTTAATATCACAATACCTTGATCGTAAACGATTTTTTTAAAATTTTTCAGCGATTCTTAATAATTTATCATCCTCTTTATTTTTTAATTTTTTGATTTTCTTGATTTTTTTTTAAAAAGCTCTTGTGATATTATCCGCACCATCTCTACTTAAAATGCAATCCGCTTTTGATCCGATCCTTTATATATATATATATATATATATATATATATATATATATATATATATATATATATATATATATATATATATATATATATATATATATATATATATATATATATATATATATATATATATATATATAGAAGAGATCACGTAAGAAGAATAATTAAAATAAGAATGGTAAGAAGTAATTAACCACACATTTCAAATTAGGAGGGAAAATTTGAAGGAAGATGCATCCACTTTGTGGGTGTATCTAAAATGTGGTTGTGGTTACTTCTTATCCTTCTCATTTTAATTATTCTTCCTATTGATCTAACTCTCTATATATATATATATATATATATATATATATATATATATATATATATATATAAATATAAGTTTGATTCTAAACTTATAACATTACGCTAATATTTCCCCTAATGTATAAGCTTCCATTCTAGCGACTTCTAAGCGATGATTATGTAATCATCCTTCTTCGATGTATCTTCTTTACCCGTCCTATCATCAACCATGTTGCCTTGTACCTCTTGAATATTCCTGAGTTCTCCTTGTGTGTTCTCCTTCACAGCATTTTGCCCACTTGACCCAACACCATCTTGTAGGTTCCTTCCTTAGCCATCCTTCTCGGTTGCCATTACAAGTCCATCCTTGTACCGGGCTCTTAAAGTTGTTTCATAGTAACACTTGATCAAATCGATGTACTTCTTGTAACATCCATTCAACTCTTCATCTTGTTCCTTGGCTAAACCATGTATCAAGGCAACATTTTTCCATTTGTTTCCAAAAGTAACATGTAGATAACCTCCCATGCTATCTGACCCAGATCGAAAGAGATGAGCACAAGGAGTTAGCAAACACAACACTTAACACACACACTTGGAGGAATTAAATTCAACTCACAAATTGCAAACACTCATTGTTTATTATATTTTTTTTTTGTTTAAGATCTGCCATACAATGAAATTCTTGGCCCTTCATATAGGCACAAAAGCATTGATTAGGATTACTTATTCATCTACCCATTCTATTATTATTATGGAAACACCCAACTTTATTGAAGAAAGAAAATGATCAGGTGTCACACCCCAAATTACATTTTGCGTGGAATGGAATTGTGGGGTTGGTTGTCATAACATCACGATTCTGATTATATTGAGCGACCTAAAGTGTCGTTTGCAAAACACATCGTTTGATTTAATAAAACATTCAAAGTTTACAAAATATAGGTCCCAAATGAAAATCATCAAGTGCGGAAATAAGTTTGATACAAGCCAAGCGATGTTTTAAAGTGCATAAATTCCCATGTGAGGCAGTCGTCACCACGACTCTATGATAAGTCCACATGCATGCCATGAAGTGTATGCCTTAGATACGAGATAAAACATGCTAAAAGTGTCAACACAAAGGTTGAGTGAGTTCATAGAGTTTGTGTTGCCATGAAGAAAACCTTTAAAGAATGTTCATGCAGCAAAGGCATTGTAAATCCACTCAGTTCCAAGTTCCGCCCATACAAAACTTGCAACTTGTGTGTTTACAACCCACTGCCAAAATGTGTATAGTTTATGTTCAAGCACATGATGTCAAATGAATTCAAAATAATACCTATCTCGACGTAGAACCATAGCACATAATCAATAGTACATGACTCAATGTATTAGTAGTCAACTGATATAGCACATTATTCGACGTAGAACTATAGCACGCAAGCAAGAACAATTGATATAGTACAACATTCGGTTTTGAAACGATGGTGATCATGATAGAAGTTATCCTTAAAAATCTAAAGTACTTGTGAAAAATAGTTAAGCATGTATCTCCCCCAAAATAGTTCAAAACATACAAAAGTAGGGGCTACGAAACTCACCTGATGCAATGATTATGAGGACAAAAGTGGATACACTGAAATGAGGTGCAATCTCTAACTGCAACCTAGTATGAATGATATGTTCTAATGTAAGTCATGAAACAATGTCGTACATGCAAATCCACATGTAATCTATTATCTATACCACTTGTGCAGTTTTGAAAATAGAGTTTATCGTCGAAATATATGTTTATGACATCTTGTCAAGTTACAAAATACTTTACAAGTATTTACGTTGAAACAACATCCTACGATAACCACTTAATGATTTATTAAAAATTATAGCGTTTCGTCGTAAAACAATATGATTTGACAATTCATGAAAGTGACTAAATGGCCTCGAAAAGCTAGTCGTAAAATAGTGAATATCGAGTTAGGAAACAAACTCAACGGTTTTGGAAAGCTTGTAGCATTATCTCAAAGTCTTAGCTTTTAAGTTTTGATCATAGAGGTCTCGATCATGGAGAAAACATAGGTAAAGTAGGGTACTTGTACCAAAAATATTGTTTAAGGTAGTTTTGGCAAAGTTTGGTGGCCAGTATATTACTCGTTACAACTCCGTTTGACGAGCGGTTGAACATTTTGGAAAATAGGCTAGGTGAACTTACTTTTACAAGAAGACATAGTTTTCTAAAAAGTACTCCATCGATGTTAAAAACGACTCTCAACATGGTCTTTAGCGGCAACTAGTTTTTGTCTAATAGGAAAAATATATGTTTTATACTTGTAATAAAAGTTACGACAACCTTGTTTAAAATGTGAATAACTTAGTCGTTATAAGTCCGTTTTCTACGTTTTATATGTCCCTAGCTTCGTGTTAAAGTATACTAATATATTTTTGATAAATCGACTCATTTAGATAAAGCTTGAAACTCATTTTTGACCCGTAAAAATCTGGATAACATGCTGAATTTTCCGGAAAATATAGTTTTCGTCGTTAAACTTGAAAATAGCATAACTTCTTCGTTATAACTCCGTTTTAACCCGTTCAAAGGACCACGTTTTCGTTTTAAAGTATATTTTCTGAATATCTAGCCAAAAATATTTTGTAAACTTTTGAAATTTCCAGACTTAGCAAAAATGATCAAACCCTTATTTATAGTTGTCGAAATTGATTTTTCTCGCGTAATACTTATTCTAACCACTTCAAATCAACACCAAAGCTATTCTAAACCTACCATACACCTTCTTAGGGTGTCATGGGTTCCTAGACATCATCAAAAATGATATGTTTCAAAGGATTAATTATAGGATGATATATATTCATTATAAGTACTTAAAAACAAATAAAGTGGTATAGATGATCATATAACTTGCATGTTTTCTTCAAGCATGATACAAATGATCAAAGTATGAATATGGAAGATAAAAATGATCATGAAATGCTTACTAGTAAATTGATGAGGTTTAAAGAACAAGGTTTTTCCTAATTACCCTAGGTTTTTATTTCAAACCTTAATTAAGAGTATGCTAGGGTTAATATTTTAGCTTGATCTTGCAAAAACTTTGCTTCCTTTTTGCCCTTTCTCCTTGGCCGGTTATGAGATGGACATGAGAGAGGATATTTTTGATTTCACCTAAGATATATGTTTGTATGTGTATAATAGTTAGTATATAATTAAAAATTATTACATGTATAGGTCTAGTGAATACGTGTTAGCTAGTATAGAAGATTTTTGTCAAAATTGTTGTGGTGTCATCCTCTTGTCGACAAGAGTATAAAAGAAGATAATGTATTTTGTATGATATAATGTATAATAGTTTAAGTATAGTTGGTAGTTTGTGTATATAATTAAGTATTTAGGGTAGCGTTAGCTATAAATAAGTTTTAACGGAACAAAATATAATATAACGATGTTATAAAAATTATAAAAATACATTTCTTACAGAAATTTAGTGAAATAATAATTATCGAGTAGTATTTACGAAAACCGTCGTAATTATACAAATATAACAATTTATATACAAAAAAATTTAAAACACCGGGTAAACTAATATTATAATTTTTATAATCGTAAAATAAGTATAAAAATATATCAGGATAATTTTTGGAAGTGTCGGATCAAATGTTCAAAATAAATGATTACGCGATAGCGTTTATTTAATAGGAAATTATACGTTTAATGAAAAATGCAAAACCATGCATGAACTAATATGATGATGATGTTATCATTGATATGTAGACTAATCTAGTCTATATGAAATGTCCTCAATCATTTTTCATGAATATGCAGCTAAACCATTAAGGTTACGCGAATTTGATACTCGTAAACCTAGTTTACGATAAATTATGAATAGTGAATCATGAATAGTGATTTTTCTCCGGGAATGAATAGTGTTTCGTGAATAGTAAAATTTTGAAATACGTTCTCAGAATATCAAATCGACATAAAAAATGATGAATAGTAAAATGATGAATAGTAAATTCCCGAGATGAATAGTCAAATTTTCAAAGTTTGTAAAATGACACGAAATTACGAGTTGTCGCATCGGTGCTAGAAGTAAATGATGACAAGCGAGCAGCCCAAAAGATGCTCTTGTTTGACCAACTTCTTCCAAAGACCACGAAATGTGGTGACCCTATGTTGTAGAGAATTTTGTCTAGTTTCCAAAACATTCGAAATCACATCAATCCGAGTCCAGGAAAAGCTATGATCAAAATACTAACTGGTCTCCAACGACCCGAATGACCCATTTATTTTCATCGGGACCCTTTGTTGTATTCATATCCATGGTAGCACTTCTCGAGGCAATCGGTGTCATTCCCCCCCTTTTGAAAAAAACTCGTCCTCTATTTTAACTTATTCTCTCCATGAAATGGAGACAAGTCTTTAACATTGAAAGTAGCTGAAACACCATAATGTCCAGGCAACTCCACCCTATAAGCGTTGTCCCCCATGCATTGCACAATTTTGAACGGACCATCTCCTCTTTGCTTAAGTTTGGCATTCTGACCAGGTGGGAAACGTTCTTTACTCATGTGGATCCACACAAAATCACCTACTTTGAAACTTGCCAGCTTTATGTTTTTGTTTGCTTGTTTCGCGTGCTTGATTTTGCTTCTCAATTTTCCCTTTCACTTGTTCATGCAATTCTTTGATCTTCTTTGCTCATCGCATGACACTACAATAATTAGTAATGGGCGGTGGTACAAGATCAAGTGGACTTGAGGATTGCATCCATACAATTTCAAGCGGGCTCTTGCCGTGGTTTGGCTACATGAGCGATTGTAAAGCAAATTAAACGAGGTAACACAAGATCCCACTTTCGTATATTTTCACCCACAAGGCACCTTAATAAATTTCCAAGACTTTGGTTCACTTTCTACATTTCCCGTCTATTTGCGGGTGATCTGTGAAACTAAAGCGCAACTTTGTACCCAATTTTCGCCAAAGGGTTCGCCAAAATGCCTGAGCAATATTCGGATCCGATCACTAGTAATTGTCTTTGGAACACCATGCAATCTCACTACTTTTTAAAATACAAATCAAGAACATTAGTTGCATCCATTGTCTTAGAACAAGGAATAAATGTGCCATTTTGAAAATCGATCAACTACCACCATGATGAATCTTTTTTCGTTGAGTTTGTGGCATTCAACGACAAAGTCCATGCTCGCATCTTCCTAGGGAGAAATAGGGACGGGCAGTGGCGTATAGAGGCCGGTATTATGTGAAGTTGATTTTGCCAGATGGCATGTGCGACATAGGTTGTGTTTTGGTTCGTAATTCGACATAGGTTGTGATGCCACTATTGGTAATTCACATTGTGAGGCCTACTCTTGTTAAAAACATGTCTGTAATTCGACATAGGTTGTGTTTTGGTTCGTGCAGGGGTGTTTGGGACAGTAGGTAACATGCAGAAAAAGTAAAACAATGATGTGTAAACAATGTGTATGTATTGATATATTTAATGAATACATTGTTACAGACTCTAGAGGTTTAAATATTTGATGAAACGTTGCCATGGAGGCAGTTATGCCGTTTCAACAAAGTCAAAGCGACACAATAACTACTAACTGTCAAACCTAACCTATTTGACCCATATTGGCCCATTTTCGACCCAGCCAATAATCTATGAGTTTTACGGGCTTTTACAAAGTCAAATATACATACATACATAATATAAACTAAATATAAGTTTGATTCCTAAGGTTATAACGTTACTACTTTTGTTACGATTGACACGAATATCTTCAAAGTTGGGATATACTTTTGTTATGATGTAGGGCGTTTGACTCAAATTGTTGACTTTGATAAAATTCAGTGAGTCATAAATACGTGAAGAAGAACATATATTATAGTGTTTAGTGGTATTAATGGAAGCTACATAACATTTATCGTAGGTTTGTATGATATAGTCGAGCTGCATATCATAAAGAATGTGGAATTCATAAAGTATAATTAGTCGCGGTTAGGCATATCAACACCGACCAATTTTGTCAAGTGGTGAAATTTTTTATAAAAGAGGTGAAAATAATTAAAATAAAAAGTTGAAGGACCTATTTTGTCAAGCTCTAGTTCATTAACAGATGGATTCAAACTTTAGAGCCCTAAAACAAGTTTGGATATTTATGGAGCAAAATTAAAGGTCAAATAATTATTCATAAGATAAAGTTGATACTTAAACCTAGTTTAATTACTACTATATATCCTAATCAAGTTATGGGTCAATTGCAAAACTACCCCAAGAAAGTCGAAAACCCCAAAATATGAATTGAGTTGGGTGGAAAGCGGGTCAAAATCATGACCCGGTAAATTAGAAAGTTTTTATTTATTTGCACTCAACGTTTATAGATGTAGTGTCAAAGTTAGTCAAGGAGTTGATAAATTATCGTTACAGGTCCAATATGCAATGACTGGAACTTGCTTAATAGTAGAAAGTTTAAAATTTTATTACATCAAACACATGTATCCTTGGACCTTATATATGACCCCTCAAATGCAACCGTGGGCCTTGTCGCGAGTTATGAACCCCGTGGATAGGATCTTAACCCTTTCGTAAACACCTTTGGTTGATCTGTGAACCTTATGGATACGCTTTTAACCCTTCTGCGAAATCTAAAATTGATCCTTGAACCCTCAGTGAGTGAGTGTCTCTTTTGTTAAATGATGATCTTGGTTTTTTGGTGCAAAAGGGTGCATGATATATATATTAACAAAAAAACTTCAACTGACAAAAGGATACCAAAACTATACTATCTGGTGTGGACAGACCCACCCAGAGAAAACACAAAAGATAACAACTAAACTAATCTTGGCTACCAACACAAAACAAATCTTTGCTTCATCAAACTGCAACCATAGAAGCCAAATTCACCCTTAAATGTACCAAGACCATAACCTCTCAATTACAATCCATAACCATTGTCCAATCCTTGACCATTCAACCATCATCCACAATAGCCAAGAGGATCCAATGGAGAGGCATCATTGAGTGGGTTATGGCCACCCAAACCATTCCAGTCAAGGGCTCTTCCAAGTACTCTACATTTCCCTCTTTAAAAAAGGCTTCAAGGACTTGGAAACACTCACCTTGAGGGAGAATCACCAAACCTCCTGTGGTAGTACATTGCAAGGACCAAGTAGGATCATCTTTCATTCCTCACTATTCCAAGCAACCATGTACTACCCTACATAGTTCATACTACCCTCCACACTAAGGGAACCCACCTTATAGACACACTAAGATCTGTGAACAGAATGAGACACCTAATTAGATGACAGTTACCTCCAAAAAGGCCTACAGTCAGCTAATGAAGGCTCAAGGAGTCCTAAGAAAATAATGAACCAACATACAGGGCCATCTTATGTGATGAACTGAAAATATATATAAGCTTCTATAGTCATAAGAAGCTCTATATAATGGTTAATAACCAATAAACTCAGCATTATCAATTCCGCTACTGATCCAAACACCCCTTTAATGATAGGGTGGTAATTCCACAACTAAATCAAGACCATATTACTTCCCATATTGAAATTATATCTCCCATAAATCAGCAACCTTGCTAGTATTAGGAGATTTCATCACCTTGAGGCTCATAAGTTGCATCCTAATATGATCTTTTATGTTCTGCAATACAGTCTCCACAGGCTTTGGATTTTGAGAGAACAACCTTTCATTCCTTTCTTTCCAAATGTAGTAGACAGTAGAAGCTATGACAAGTCTATCCAAGACACTCCATATAGAATTGTTACACTTCATGTTCTCCATTGTTTGAATGATCTGAACCCAACTATCAAAAGTAAACACAGTCTTCATCAGCTTCTTTAGAACATGCCACACTTTAGAAGAGAAGTTACACTGGAAGAATAAATGGTCATGGGAGTCATTCACTTTGTTACATAGAGGACATAGAAGTTGTTCAGGATTCCACTTCATAATTATGTCTTGAGTAAGTAGTCTCCTTTTAATAGCTAACCACAAGATGGAGGCACATCTTGGGTTTGAATGGGAAAACCACACAACATTCCACCATTTAGCTTTTGGCAAATCCACATGAAGATCTTTCCAAACCTCCTTAGTAGAGAAATTCATCTTAGTTCCTTTTCTAGACTTCCATTTTACACAATCAGCCTTATTATTAGTTAGAACAGGAACCTCAACTTGTGACAATACAGGGTATCTCCTATACCATTCACTGGGCCAATTCCAGCTGGAATTATCTATCATATCAGCCACAGTGCAATCACTCTTGATCCTTGCTTCATGTAAAATGCCATCGAGATAAATATTACAAAGATATGAAAAACTTGTTATACGCTTCCAATCTTGATGTGAGGTCAATTTATAGACCAAAGATAAGAAAACCAAGAGACCTTATTTATTTAAACTAACTCTTAAACTACTAGAACTTAAGGCAAACCACTTAGACTTGGGCCGATTAAGTAATAAATTCATGCTATATCGGTCCCCGTTGAAAAAGAACTAGCCCTCGAGTTATAGTTGCTCGTAAGATCTCCTTTAAGCGGAACAAGATGCTTAACATTAAATCGTGCGAGGTATTGAGATGACTTGGCGTACCAACTTGTAGGTATTATCATTAATTTTCTTTAGAATCCGACAAGGACCAACCTTCGAACATGAAACTTGACATTTACTCGGTGGCATTACGTCGCTTGGTCAATACGTACGCAAAATCACCTTCACGAAAACAACCTTTCAACGATGTATATCGGCCAACAACTTTATACTTAGCATTATTGGCTTCAATCTGCGTTTTAACTTGCTCGTGGGTGTTCTTGATATGTCTAGCAAACTCGTCGCCCTTACGATAGTGTTCTTTGAGCAAGGAATGGGGCCAAATCGGTGATGCGATTTGGACTAAGTCCAGTAAACAACTTCAAATGGAGTTATTTGAGTTGTTCTATTCTTTGAGTTGTATGCAAATTGACAAATGGAAGGACTAGATCCCATTGCGTTGGTTGTCTCCTACCAAACATCTTAATAGGTTTCCCAAGCTCCTATTTACAACTTTTGTTTGTCCATCTGTCTCTGGATGATATGAGGTGCTGAAACACAACTTAGTACCCATTTTTTTCCATAAGACTCTCCAAAAGTGCCCCATAAACTTGGGGTCACGATCTGAAGTTATAGTGAAAGGTAGACCATGCAAACGAAAAACTTCTTTGAAGTACAAATCCGCAACATTTGAAGCATCCATGGTCTTCCGACACGCTATAAAATGAGCCATCTTTGAGAATCTATCTACTACCACCATAATATAATCTTTTAGCCTTTGAGTGCGGAAGGCCAAGAGCGAAATCCATACTCGCATCATTCCAAGGACAAGATGGGAATGGTAGAGAGTGTAAAGTCTGCATTAGTGGAAACTCCTTTTGGTACCGCATACTTGACACCTCTCCACATGTCTAGTAACGTCACGTCTCGGTTTTGGCCAAAAATACCTACTTTCCACCAAAACGATGCTTTTGTCACAACCAAAATGGCCTAAAGAGTGTAGTTCAGCAACAACGTTTTCCCTCAAGGAACAATCTGGAATGCACAACTGCAGCCCCTTGAATAAAAAGCCATCTTGAACTTGATAATCATAGCGTTGTCCACTCAAAACTTCATGCATAACAGGTCCAAAATAAGTATCCTCTGAATACATCTCCTTGAAGGTGTCAAATCCTTGCACCTCTGTTCTCATTATTGATAAGTAAGAAGCTCTTCGACTTAATGCATCGGCGACTTTATTCTGAATTCCAGCCTTGTGTTTCAATGTGAAATTGAAGCTTTGTAAAAAACTAACCCATTTTGCATGTCTTGGGCTTAACTTGTGCTGATTATTGATGTACTTGAGTGCTTCATGGTCTCAATTTAGTATAAACTCATAATGCATCAAGTAATGTTGCCAATGTCGCAAAGCTCGAACTATAGCATCAAACTCAGCATCGTATGTTATATAGTTCGGCCTCGACCCATTCAGTTTTTCACTAAAAAAAGCAGATGGATGCCCTTCTTGACTTAGGACAGCACCTATTCCAACCTTAGATGCGTCACAGTCCACTTCAAAAACCTTTCCAAAATCTGGTAACACGAGAACTGGAGCTTTGGACATTTTCTTCTTGATAAGTTCAAAACTTTCACTAGCTTCTGGAGTACAGTAAAACTGCATACCAGCCTTCATGCATTCGGTAATTGGAGCCATTAAACTAATAAAGTTCCGAATGAATCGTCGATAAAATGAGGCTAGTCCATGAAAACTTCGAACATCATGAATTGAATGAGGGGTAGGCCATTCAACAATAGCCTGAACCTTGGATCGATCAACCATTACTCCTTCTACTGAAATAATAAACCCAAGAAACAACACAGATGGAGTTGCAAAAATGCATTTCTTAAGATTCACATATAGTTTCTCTTTTCTCAAAGTTTCAATTACATCTTTCAAGTGTTCACAATGCTCTTTTAAGGAGTGTGAGTATACCAGGATATCATCGAAGTATACGACAACACACTTTTCAAGAAATGGCTTAGAACGTGATTCATGACTCGCATGAACGTGGATGCATTTAATGACCCAAATGGCATCACAAGCCATTCATCTGAGACCACTACGAGTCTTAAATCTTTTTTCCATTCATCCCAGGTCTTACACGAATTTGGTGGTACCCGCTCCGTCGTCGATCTTTGTGTATACCTTTGAACCGACAAGTTGATCCAACATATCATCTAAGCGAGGAATTGGATAACGATACTTAACTGTGATTTTATTTATTGCCCGACTATCAACACACATACGCCACGTACCATATTTCTTAGGAGTCAAAAGTGCAGGTACGGCACAAGGGCTCATATTTATTCTAATCAGCCCCTTTGCCATAGCTTCCTCTACTTGGCGTTGTAATTCCTCGTGCTCTTTTGGGCTCATATGATAAGCTGCTTTCTTAGGCAAACTTGAGCCTGGAATGAGATCTATGTGATGCTGAATGTCCCTCATAGGTGGCAGCCCCGAAGGAAGTTCTTTTGGCATCACATCAGAGTACTTTTCAATAAGTGATTTCACAAGATGCGGGGCTGAAATAAGTGGTTCTTCATCACGAACAACCAGTGCATACATGATCCCCGACTCATCTACCTCATCCATGAAAATAGAGATCGAGAGAAGATTCTCATTGCCTTTCTTAGTTGGTTTGGCAAGACCCACCGCTTTTGATGGAACCAACGTCACTTTAACATTATCTTTATTGAAGCTGTATGTATTCGATCTTCCATCGTGAGTTATGCAACGATCAAATTGCCAAGGCCTTCCAAGAAGAATGTGACAAGCGTCCATCGAAACTACATCGCACCAAACATTATCAAAGTACTTATGTCCTATTGAAAAAGAAACCAAGCACCGAGTATCAACGTTCACCTCATTTCCTTTCTTGAACCAACTCGGCATGCGGTTTTGGATGTTTCTCTTGCTTTAAATCCGACTTCTCTCTGATCTCGAGAAATAAAATTCTCACAACTTCCACCATCAATGATGAGGTTGCAAACCTTATCTTTGATAGTACATGTCGTGTGGTAGATGTTGTTTCGTAGCCAATCGCCAGACTCCTCTTTTGGTAGCAGAAGGGTCTTTCTAATAACTATCATTTGACCAATATCACCATAAACAAGATTGTCTTCATTGTGTTCTTCATCCTTATCGTAACTTGGCTCAGCGGTATACTCTACCTCGTCTTCATAATCATGGATTTCAATCTTCTCATGTTTGATCATTAGTTGCTTACCTCTCTCTTTTCTGCAATCTGAAGATCTGTGGCCTGGTTCTCCAGACTTGAAGCATTTAAAAGTTTTGTTTGATGAACTAGTAGTGTTTCCAACTCCACTTCCACGCTTTTCGATTGGTTTCTTTGAAAAACCAACATCGATTCTTGACTTTTAACACTATCTTGACTTGCTTGAGACCACAAATTTGTTTTGTGATCCCCTAATGCGATTTCGGATCTTGTCATTGTTTCTCTCGCTAAAGCCTTTTGATATACTTCAAAAGCCGGCGGAAGGTGTAGAGACAAAGCACATCTGAATGCTTTGGCGCAAACCACCCAAATACTGTGAAACAAGTTGTTCTTCACTCGATAAATCATTACGTAACACCAACTCATAAAATTCTTCGGTGTACTCCTCTACAGACCTGATTCCTTTCCTTAGATTTTGCAATCGCTGGAACATTGTTTGTGTATAATTGAACGGAAGGAAATTCTCTTGGATTTTCTTTTTCATCTTATCCCAACTTACTATTTTCTGTTTTCCTCTTCTTTCTCGCATCAACTGGAATTGCTCCCACCAGGCAGAGGATCGGCCCTTTAACTTGATGGCTACCCATTTTACCTTCCTATTTTCAGGTGCATCCTTAAATTTAAACACCCGCTCAACTGTGTTTAACCAGTCAATGAACTCCTCGGCCTTCAAAGTTCTAGAAAAGTCTAGAATTTCGACTTTGATGCCAGCCTCCCACCTACGATCATTACACATAGGTGATTCACGTTGATGAACCTGCCTATGAAATGGGTTTTGGAAGGCATCGTCTGACTCAAACTCTTCTTCCTCCTGAGAAGGTTTGAGTTGGGCCAATCGCTGGGTCAGGATCTCGACTTGCCTCCTTAGTTCATTCACCTCTTCTCTTGGATCGACATGTACATTGGTATGTGCTCTTGATGGTTGCCTATGTTTAGGAGGCATGATTAAGCAAAAGCACAAACCACAACCTGCTTGCAACTAAGAAGGAGTAATGACTGGAGTTGAAGAAGATTGCTTATTATATTAATAATCAAGCTTAAAATCTTATTACAAAGATATGAAAAACTTCTTATGCGCCTTCAATCTTGATATGAGGTCAATTTATAGACCAAAAGATAAGAAAACCAATGAGACCCTTATTTATTTTAAACTAACTCTTAGACTACTAGAACTTAAGGCAAACCACTTAGACTTCTGGAACTGATTAAGTAATAAATTCATGCTTTATCACTTATTATTAGTTAGAACAGGAACCTCAACTTGTGACAATACAAGGTATCTCCTATACCATTCACTGGGCCAATTCCAGCTGGAATTATCTATCACGTCAGCCACAGTGCAATCACTCTTGATCCTTGCTTCATGTAAAATGCTATCAGAGAGAAATGAAGACATATGGTCAATGTTATGCCAATAGTCATGCCACATAAAAGTGGTCTCACCATCACCAATTTCATGAGTGATAAATGGCCTGACTTTATCTCTTAGGTCCAAGAGAGCCTTCCAGATTCCATTGTCATTAGAATCAGCATCCACAGCCCAAAAACTTTTACCTTTAAGCTTCACCTTATTGACCCATTTGACCCATAGGCTCTCCTTCCTAGAAACCGACTTCAAATATGCTTTACTAGTAAAACCCCATTCCATACAAGAAGGTTTGAGACCCAAACCACCCTCCATTTAGGATGCATACCTTGACCAAGCTACTTTTGCTCGCCTTACAACTTTTCACGACTCCATAAAAAATCTTGAAGACCATTAATTTCTTTTATAGTAGCTTTAGGAATCTTTATGATGACCCAATAAGTTTGCATAGCAGACAAGACAGAGGCAATGAGCTGTAGTCTACCTGCATATGACAAAGACTTATTGTTCCAGTCATTTACTTTATTCTTCACTTTATCCACTAAAACTTTGCAATAATTAATCCTAATGTTCTTGGCTAATAATGGAATGCCTAAATATCTTACAGGGAGCTTGCCAACACTGAAAGGTAAGACATCAAGGATTCTTTGTCTCTCCCCTAAATCTACACTTCCAAAAAATATAGTACTCTTGCCCATGTTTGGTTTAAGACCAGATGAAGCACTAAACTCATTCATAGCATCTCTTATGACTGTAACAGAATATTGGTCCCCATGACATAAGATCAAGAGGTCATCACCAAATGACAAATGAGTCAATTGGATTTCTTTACACCCTTTGTGAAATTTGAATTTAGCACACTGCTTTATTTTCCTGTCCATCATAAGAGAGAACACTTTCATGACTAATGTGAACAGGTAAGGGGATATGGGATCCCCTTGCCTTAATCCCATACCACTTTTGAAATAGCCATGCCTATCACCATTAATGCAAATTGTAAAAGCAACAAAATTGATGCACTTCATTATCCAACATACCATTTTATCATGAAAACCAAACTGGATAAAGATGATTTCCAAAAAACTCCAGTCTACAGTGTCATAAGCTTTAGAAATTTCCACTTTTAAGGCACACCTCTTAGCTCCATTTTTACAATTGTATCAGAAGAAGATTATCTTGAATAAGTCTTCCAGGCACAAATGCACTTTGGTTAGAGTTGACCAGCTTATTCAGGAAAGGCTTAATTTTGTTAGTCAATATTTTGCTAATTCATTTGTAAATTACATTACAACATGCAATAGGCCTGTATTCAGAAATTTTGCTTGGATGAGAGATTTTAGGGACAAGAGAAATAAGGGTAGCATTGACCTCACCAAGAATTTTACCAATCTGAAAGAATTCCATAATTGCAGCACATACATCATCCCCAATAATGCTCCAAGATTTTTTATAGAAGGCTGCTGAGAAACCATCAGACCCTGGTGCTTTGTCATTACCAATGTCAAATAGAGCATCTTTGATCTCAATGTTGGTGACATCTGCAGTCATTGTCATCCTATCAGAATCACTAAGTTTATTGACAAACATATTTTCAGCATCAAAAATAGGAACCACAACATCCTTATTGCCTAAGAATTTCTTAAAGTGCTCCACAAACTTTCCAGCAATCATATTACCCTGAGTAACATTCTCAGTTTCATCATTGATACTTAGAATTCTATTTCTTTGCTTCCTACTTTTAATAATCTTATGGAAGAACTTACTGTTTTTGTCACCATTTTGCAACCAGTTAATCTTAGCTTGTTGGAACAGTAACTTTTCTTCATCAGACACAGCTCCCATGTACTTCATTAAACAATCAGCTCCTTTTGCTTTTGTGATAGGACAGTGAGGGTTACCAACCATTAGCACTTGAGCTTGCTTCAATTCTTCTCTAAGGGTACTAACTCTTTCAAACAGATTACCTTTATTCCAACTTAGCTTACTTAAAGGTTTTTTCAAACCTTTAAGCTTCTTCACAACTTTAAACATTTTGCACCCCATAACCTCTTCTTTCCATCCTTTTTTTTACCACAAATAAGAACTCAGGTTTGTCAGCAATGTAGTTAGCAAATTTGAAAGCTCTAGACTTTTTAGGGATGCATTAAGGGATACAAAGGATGGCTGCACTATGATCAGAAGTGACAAAAGGCCAAAAGTGACCATTAGCAGCTTTATAAGACTTCATGAATTCTTCATTAACCATCATCCTATCAAGTTTCTTCATCACACTAGTGCTGGCCTTTAATGGAGATTTGATCCAAGTGTAATGAAGACCAAAGCTGCAAATATCTTCTACTTCAATATCATTGGCACAATCAGTAAGATCCTGCATATCATTATCCACATAGGAGCTTCCAGCTGAATGTTCATCAACTTTCATAGTAACATTGAAATCTCCCATTAAGCACCAAGGGTTGTCATCAACTATGTTTTTGCGACCATAATTCCTTCAAAGTTGTTTCCTTTTCGATTATTCTTGTTAGAAGCATAGATAAAAGTGCAAAACATTTATGATGAGTTAGTTCCTTCAAAAGACATAGCATAGTTTGTCTTGAGATACTTAGCACCATTAAATTCATAACATCATTATCCCATCCAATGAGAATTCTGCAGCTATTCTGAATAATACTAGCATTAGAGCACCAGTTCCAGCCTCCAAAAACTTTGTTAGCCATTGTGTCAATCTTATTATGTTTCACATGAGTCTCCAAAACTGCACACACTTTGATATTCTCATCCCTGATCATCTGTTTAATCTCATTCTGTTTCTTGAGTTGATTCATGCTCCTAATATTCCAGGCTGCAATCTTAAAATCCATGATAATAGAAAGCATATAACTACAACTATTCAATTCAGAATAGTTGTATCCCTTCCATTCACTTCATTCCCAACCCATCCAGAACTGCTAGCATACAAATTCTCAACAACCTCCTCTGTATTGTCTGCCTGAGCTTCCTTTTCTTTATTCATGTCCTCTACCCATTTTTTGTTAAAATAATTGCTCATATCAATAGACCAACTTTTCCTTATTTGCACAGTTGGTTTCATCTTCATATTCAAATACTGATCCACAATTACTCTATCCTTCATCATATTGAATTCAACTTTATCTTCCTTATCCAAAGCTCCCAACACAGCAAATTTATTGGCAGTATTTCTCATAGCTGCCATTTCTTTATCCTTAAGAGTCCATGTTCTTTGATTATTCTGCTGCCCACTGTTAGCATTCTCATTAGTTGTCTTGTTTTGTGCTTCATTGCTTACATTCTTCTTTCTCCAATGAACTCCATTTCCTCCAAATCCAACATTATTTCCATCTGTATTCCTTGTTTCTCCCATTTGTTTCTTTTGAGTTCCTTTCCTATTATGCTTGACTTCAACAAATTCAGCTTCAGTCTTCTTCTCCTCCATAGAACTCCTTATTTCTTCCATTTCTTCATCAGTTTTTGGTCTTTTCTCACATGCTTTAGTATTATGTCCAAACACATTGCAATGAGTGCAAATCTCAGGCTTCCATGCATACTCTACTTTCACAGTTTTAGATCCTTTAACTACCTTATCCTTATTCCTATACTGAATGATAACCTTGTCTTTAAATCCTTTGCTCACATCAAACTCCACCAATACTCTAGCAGTCTAGCATAATCCAGTTTACCAATCCCACTCTTACACATCTGAGTAGTCATGCTATCCATAATCAAAGGTTTCCCCAAGCTGCTAGCAATAGCACTAATACCTTCTTTACTCCATGCTTCTAATGGTACATTGATTAGTTTAGCCCAAAGAGGAATTTTAGACTGCTCGATTATTTCCATTCTCAAGATAGGATCCCATTTTTGAACAATTAGAGGTCTGTTATTCACAATCCAAGGCCCTAGTTTCAATACCTCATTCATCCCTTCCTCTTTCTTAAACTTGAAAAAGCATTCCCCATTAGTATTCACTTTCACATCAGTTAGGCCAAACTTACCCCACATTCGTCTTAAATGATAACTAAGTTCATAAGTGTTCATTTTACAACCCATAAAATACCCACAGATAGTAAGATTCCACTTAAGACTTCCTTTGTGTACCATTTCCTCATCGAATATCACAAAATCAGTTCCATCTTCATTGATTACAGTTGGCTTAAAACTCAGTTTATTATCATTTTGATCCTCATTATTATTAACTACACTAGCATATGACACATTAGTAGTTTTCACAGCACTAGTATCATTCATTAGGCTAGCATTCCCATCAATGTCAACTTGATTATTATTTTCCATACTTACAGTGGGAGTACCAGAGTTAGAAGCAGAGTTATCCTTATTCCCAACCAGACTCTCATCTATGTTATCATCCTTGTCAGGCTCCTCCATACTATCCTGTTTATTCATATTTTGGCCTGAATTATTACAATCAGCATTCTCACAGCCAACATCAATTAAATTCTCTTTCTCCAGCACCTTCTCCGTACTGATCTCATTCTTTTCCCAACACTTAGCATCACTAATACTCTTTGATGCCTTCTCATTAACACCAGAACTTCTAACTTGGCTAATGCTACCTACAACATGATCACTAAATCTAGCTGGAATTTTGGTTTGTCTTTTTTGAGTTTTCTTCTTATTCGACATGATTAAAACTACTTTAGAATCAAAACTAAAAGAAAAACTGCATAGATCTAGCTAAATTGATCAAATTGAATTTTGGCGCCAAAAACATCGAATTTAGGGGTTTTCTCAATAGTGAACGAAAATCTAATCAAAGCTATACAGCGTGTGCGCCATGACTAGACGAAACTATTGATGTTATCAGAATTGAAATTCATAAAGAAAATGAGAAGAAAATGAAGGTTTTGCTACACTCACATCCATTAACATTTTTTTAACCCTTAAAATAAATACTCAATTTTATCTATTTCTATTTGAAACACGAATCAAGTCAATCAAATCACATAAGTAATAATAATTAGAATTAGAATGGGTGATTTTGAAGCACCTTCATTTTCATTCTCATTCCGTTTCGATTTTGAAATGAAGTTACCAAACACCCCGAATTCATCGAATCTATTACAGTAGCAGCTAATGTGAAGACAGTTGTTGTTGATAAGAGAATTTGTTTGGTTTCTGTTGTTGATTGATTCATTTTAGTGATTGATTTGTTAAAGTGATTAATTTTTGGTGGGGTAAAATAATGAAAATTACATAATTAGTTTGACTAAGCAACTTTGAAGTTGAGTAGTTTGCTCTTACACAATCATACATCACAATCGTTTAGACTATGTCCAAACACTAAAAACTGATTATATTTTGTTTCCATTGACCTTTGAGCTTTTCATTCTCAGCTCACGAGATCTTGCACCAAGGGTTCTTGTCAAAATCTTCAAGGCATCCTCACACTTCTTCTCCAGTCTGCATACTTGATCCCTAGCCTTCTCCCTTCTCAACATAACATCCATTTCTTCTCGAGCTTTGGTGTGACGGGCAGTTCCCTTGTCCTATCATTGAGTTGGTTGTCTAACATACAGCATCGGACATAACTTTTGTCATGAAGGTCGCAGAGCCTTTCTATGGACATGTTATCCATCACCCCCTTCCACTTAGGTGGGATTACATGACTCACGAGCTGGTGACAAGCTAGGGGAGAGGGAAGTTCTTTCGTATCAGGAAGTCCTGCAACATATGTATATTTGTTAATATGTTATTATTGGTACCTGATTTTTGTTCACAGGTAAGAAACTTTACCATGGATATCATCGCCGTTGGACCCTTTGATGGCTGGAAATTCCTGACCTTACCACGACACTTTTTGCCGGGTAGTTCGAGAGGAGGAGTAGGTAGGATGAGCTTCCTTTTCGAAGCAGACGTCACGGCTTTAGCATCGCCACCTTTCACCTTGGACCTCACTTTATCTTTGGAGGGTCCTACGATGTGTTGTCCTTTGAGGCCGGTTCGTCGAGTCGAACGTTCTCCACAAGTTGATCTTCCACATCTATGGGGTCCTTTGACGGAAGAGCAGACGATACCGGCTCGATGGGCTTGGCTTCCACATCATTGTTATTTATGGACACTGATGGGGAGCTCACGCCATAGCTTGTCTCTTGGGGATTCTTTGGAAGGAAACTTACCTCCTTTGCACCACCAGCTACCACAAAGTTCATGAACAACATCTCTGCACAAAGGAGCAAATAAGATAAATATCAGAAAGATAAGTTTTTATTTCTTATTTTAATCAAAAAGTACATACTTTCTCCATAACAAATAATCTCGGTACCAAAGGAGACCCTCATCTTTCAACAATGCCGACCATGAAAAGAATTGGCTCGGGAATTTTGTGTCAATTTGGATGATGAGCCAAACAATGATACAAAGGGTTTCTTCTCACGGTATAGGGCAATGGATTGTTGAACCTTTTTCATCATATTGAAATTACGGGTTTAACAATGCAGAGTATCGGAGGGATAATGGTGTTTTGGATATAAAAGAATTTGCCTTTCCGGTTCCTTATGTTCGTAAAGGCCTATCTATCGAATGGGCACATCCCTTTTTCTTTTCCGTAAGGTCAACCAATCTCCTCCCGGTATAGATTCGAGAAAACCCTAAGCAGGTCAAGGATGGTTCGAACCCATGGGCTTTGCACATCACGATGAATGTTGTAAGCTTGGCTAGGCCAAACAGGTTGAACCTAGAAATGTACCTTATAATCACGGGAGGAATTCTAAGATCATAGGATGCAAAGGTATCCTAAGGTTGGAAGTGGTGAATGCATGGGTATACGAGGCCAACAAAGTTTTCAAGGCATCAAATATCCCTTGATTTCTACTAGGCAGCATGATTTTATGTTCCTTTGGAATCGGGTAATCAGTGAGGAACGCTTTAAGCTCCTCCCTTGTTAATGTGCAACCTTGTTGCTTTATTGCAAATTTTTTATTGGTCGACATTGAGCCTTCTAAAATCCACAATAATGTATTTGAAATACAGAGATGAAGGAGCACTTTACCTTTTTTGATCGAAAGCTTGATCAGAAGAGGTTTTAGTAGGTGCAAAACTTGGGTGAGATAAACTTTGTTAGGGTTTCTTGTTTTTACATTTTATATACCCTACATATGAAAAATCTCGACCTACACGTAATTACTTATCCCTTACCAACGGATTTCAAAACTCTTTAAATTTTGAAAAGGCGTTCTCTTTACCGAGGAAAAAGGGTGGTTAGGATAATTATTTGCATTAATTACGGTCAATAGGTGCAAGACTTTTCATCTTCGTTCGTTTTTGTGTGAAGGGAAGTTTCGTTCTTATTTCGAGTCGTAAGCAATATTTCTTGTTCGTAGATATCACTTTCATTTGGGGGCTTGATGACGTACCCTCCGATCGGTCGAAGGACCCCCTTCGCCTCGATCGAAATTGCATTACGAAGACCCAAGTCTTTCTTCATAAGTCATTGGTGGCGTAAAACCATTCTTCAACGACATGGTTACCGGTTGGGAATCCGCCCCGAAGGCCTATGCCCTTCGGTGTCTTCTCTGAAGATGCCAAGACAAAGAAGAACCTTGACTTGGTCTTCCCAGCGTTCCACTATTTCCTTATCATCCCCGCCAAGTGCGAGATAATGGGGATGAAGCCTAGCAGTTACCACAAATCGGGGCGCCCCATGATCTCCTAGCGTGTGCTAACACTCTAAGCTATTTTCATCACCTATAAATAGGTTGGACGAGTCATTTCAATGGTATGTTCATTCAACACGATTTCACATACTTCATATTATTTACAACACACATCACATACTTACTCTCACGGAGGTAGTTCGCGGGGCCCAACCCTGCGATCACTGACGAAGTGTCTACTATTTCTTATTGCAGATTGGCTACAAGTTTGGCGCCAAGCATATCACCCTCATACCCTTGATCACCATGAAGGCCTGGTCGTCTGAATTATTGTACAATCGGTGGCGCCATCCATGGGACCCGCTACTATTGGTCTCGTTATTCAAACTTACACCCGGTCAATCACTCTCACTAATTTTCTGACATGAATCAAGGATGAGAAGATACACCCCCTCGGGTTTCTCGACCTTGACACCAATCGATCGATGATCCTAACAACCTTCCCAATATAACGCATCCACCTTTACCACACGATCTCACCTGAAATAGCTCCCAACAATCATGCTTCAACCTCGGCTAACCCTAAACCGTAATCGGTCCAACTTTTGTGAAGCTAACATCAAGCATTAGAATCTTTACTATGGGCTCGAAGGAGACAAGCTCGGAATGTGGAGATGCGTAGGAGTTATAATACTCAAGCAATGATTATGACAAAGAGTCTGGAGATGGAGGCTAGGCCTTGGCTCACTGGTGCTACGGCTCGGTGCTAGGATAGGGTCCCGATCGGTCGAAGGCCTAGTGGAAGGTCGGTTGGTTTTGAAGATGTTCGAGAGGGCTCCAACTAGGCGGAAGGCACGATAGAAGGCTCCAATGGAAGGAGTCACGAAGGGATACTACGGAGGTTAATTTTCCACCACTTTTGGCGGCTCATCGGGAAGAAGCGAGGCGGGGTTCCATTGCACGCCTTCTCACGCATCCGGCGTGAAGGCAATCCATCTCGAATGAATGGGAGGAAATCTTCCTCCTCATGGTATGTACCCTCCTTTTCGGGCTCAATCTTACCCTCGGGGGTTTATCCCCACCTAATGGACAGGGCTAGCAACCTAGTTTTACTCAACCATACGGTAGCATGCCCTATGGGCAACCTATGGTATATCCTTCGTTCCTCAGCCTAAGTCACCTCCTTTATACCTATTGCTTATCCTCAATATGTTAACCAAAACCTGTTGGAATACCTCAAAATCATAACCCGTACAATCGCCTCTACCTACATGCCTCCTTATAGCGCTTTATTCGAGCCCATGGGCTCCACTACACCCTTCGTAAGATGGATGAAGACTACCCTTTTCCGATGGGTTGAAAATGCCCGCACATATTGGTACCTACGATGGGAAAGGGGATCCGGATTATTTTACACACATTCGAAGGGCTGTCGAATGCGAAGTGGGTTATGCTGTTGCTTGCCACATGTTTACATACACCCTACGAGACTGCTCGTATATGGTGGAACGGCAAAACCATGTAGCATTGTGAATTTGGATGATCTCAAGGCCAAGTTGGATCACATTTTAGCCAGCAGAAAAAGTTTACAAGAACGCACCTAACGATGCACAACATCAAGCGGAAGGAAAATGAGAGCACGGGGCTTTCATTACGAGATACACCAATGACACCTTAAAGATGATGGGCTTGCGAAGACCAGCATCTAGGTTTCGTGCATAGCCTCTGAGCAGTTTATTTGAATTCCTCTCCACTGATCTTCCCGCAACCTATAAGGGTTTGGTGGAGAAGGCTTACACTGGATCGAAGCAAAAGTTTCTACCAATAGGGCTCCGCCGAAATTAAAGAAAGTCACAAGAAAGCACCGAAGCATCCTTCGTGGGAAGGGTCAAGGAACAAACACAAAAACAGGGACGGGTTTACACCGTACCACAAAACATCAACCATGGGCTCTTGGCTAATCGTCCAAGTCTCAAGAGAGATACTTGCTTTCTGGAAAAGTGCGAAGACCTTTGATCCTCCTCCTCGTTTGGCAAGCAGGAAGGCCGAGAGACACTTCCAAATTTCGCTACTTCCATGACGATTCTTGACACGACACCAACAAGCTGCAGAGTGAAGAAACAGATAGGAGGCCGTGAAGTCCGCCAATTGGGACATTTGGTGAAGGGTATAAAGAAAGGTAAAGAAAAGGTCTCCGACACACGGTTGGGAAAGATACCACACTGTCAAGCACCCATCCTCATGGTGTACAAGGATGACTACGGTTTAAAGAGGAAAGAAGCGGAGGAAGCATTGTGCGGAGTAGGAGATGTCACTTTTCCTTCAATCACGAGGAAAGTTCTTTCAAACGACCCGTGGTCATCAAGGTCTTGATCTCCAGCGGAGAAGTAGCGAGGGCTACCTAGGCTGTGGTAGATCCTGTGAAGTAACCTATGAACGTTGTTTTCTAAAGCTCAAGCCTTCAATAAGGTTGAAGAGAGTAGATTCGAAGGTACCCTTGGTAGGGTTCTCGGGGAACATTCATGGCCCTTGGGAGAAATCCTCAGAGGTTACCATTGGAGAAGGAAGGCTAAAAAGAAGCGAAACTCGGTTTCATGATCGTGGTCCTGAATCTCCTATAACCTATTGATAGGGAGAAACGACAATGCGAAGATGGGCATCGTTGTTTCCACCATACATGCAGCGATCAAATTCAAGCGCCCTTGACATTGGAGCGGTTTCTCCAACTATAAAGTAAAGGAGCCTACAGTAGGCAAAGGATCAACGAGGTTTGAAAGAGCCTCGAATGATGTTCTCGGTTGTCTTGGCTGAAGAACGCATTGTGGTAAATGATCTCTACGATCGGCGGTGGTAATCGGAAGCGACTACGAACCTCCTTTAAACCAGTTGGAAAAGGTACTACGTGCTAATCGGATGTCTTCGCATGGACCTACTACGACATGACGGGGTCCCGAACTCTCACCATAGGCGGAAAGCCCTTGACCTTTGAACACAAGCTCAATAAGTTCAAGCATATTGAACCCATCAAGCAAAAGCGTCGAGCTCGGCTCCTAAAAAAGTGCCGCCGCATGTAAAGAAGTGGACGAGCTTGTAGCAGCAGGCATACTTAGAGAGGTGAAGTATCAAACTTGGGTGGCCAATCCGGTGATGGTCAAGAAACATGATGGAGGATGGAGAATGTGCGTGGACTTCACAGATATTAACAAAGCTTGCCCGAAGGACTGCTACCCTCTGCCAGAAATTGATTGGAAGGTGGAATCCTTGTCAGGGTTTCGGCTGAAGTGTTTCCTAGACGCTTATAAGGGTTACCATCAGATACAAATGGCGGAAGAGGATGAAGAGAAGACAGCCTTTTTTACAGGAAAAGGCGTTTATTGTTACAAAAAGATGCCTTTTGGTTTGAAAAATGCAGGTGCCACCTACCAATGTTTAGTGGACAAAGCCTTCCACAAGCAGATAGGTAGGAATCTAGAGGCATACGTAGACGATATGGTCATCAAGAGTAGATCGGAGGAGGATATGCTCTCCGACATCAAGGAAACCTTCGATCAGCTTCGCGCCATCAACATGAAGTTAAATCCCAAGAAATGTTCCTTCGGTATGGAAGAAGGAAAATTTTTGGGGCATCTGATCACCAAGCAAGGTATTGGGCCAATCCTTGAAGGTTAAGGCCATCACGGTTTGCGACCTCTAAGTCCCTAAAGGAAGTGCAAAGTTTGAGCGAAAGCTAGCAACCTCGGCGAGGTTCTTATCGAAGGTGCGAGGCGAGATCTTTGTCGTTCTTCAAAACACTCAAAGGATGCACGGACAAAAAGAGCGTTCCAATGGAGCATAGATCCGAGCGACCTTCAAAAGCTCAAGGATTTCATGGTCGTTCTACCTACACTTCTTGCCCCAATCAAAAAGTGTTGTTTATGTATATCATGACCTCCTTAGAAAGAATCAGTATTGTGTTATTGGCGAAAGGAGAAGAAGGAAATCCTATCTACTTCATCGTGAGGGTTCTCTGAGTGAGCTAAATTATCCAAACATTGGAGAAGCTAATTTTGGCCTTGGTCCATCTTTGAGGCCTTGAAGGTACTTCCAAGCTCATCCCATAAGCTGCACTTCATGACAAACCAATTAAACATATACTTTTGAAGCCGGAGAATGGAAGGATAGTGAATGGGTTATCGAGCTAGGAGTGCACGAAAGTGAATACAAGGTAGAAACTCGGTCAAAGGGCAAATCTTGGCGGACTTTTAGCGAAACACCCTCAGACCAAAACATGACACAAAGGTTCTTTGAAAAGAAGCTTGATAAAGCGGTCGAAGGATGGAAGCTTTACACCGACGGAGCCTCCAGGCTCAAGCTGTTCTGCCGAGGTCTCATGCTTGTCGATCCAAAAGGAAGGAGTACACTTATGCACTCCGTTTTGAATTGACGCTACGAACAATGAAGCGGAGTCTGAAGCCTTGCTAGCGAGGCCTCCGATTGGCCAAAGACATGGAGGTAGAAGACTTGGCTATTTTCGTTGACTCACAACTGGTGGCCAACCGGATAAAAGGCTCTGAGGCAAGACAACTTTGTGATCAAACAATACGGAAGGAAAAGAAATGTTCGAAGGGTTCGCATCCTACAACATAGAGCATGTTGGAGAAACCAAAACAAGAAGCGGGCGCCTTAGCAAAGCGGCATCAATGACATTTGCTCATTTAACTAAAGAATTTCTAGTCAAGTGTTGGCGAGATAGGTCCATCGTCCGAAAGAAGGTGTCGGCGTGAATCACGGAGGAAGACTCAAATTGGATGACTCGATTAGAGAATATCTAATAAGTGGTATCTTTAGGAAGATCCGAAGTTAGCTCGGAAGGTTCGCATCAAAGCACCACGATGTAGAATCATGGGAAATTATCTATCTGAAGATCTTTTACACCCATGGCTTCGTTGTGTAGGACCAAGGAAAGCTGCCAACATCATTCAAGAAGTGCATGAAGGATCCTGCAGACTTCACACATGGCCCCGCTCCGTTGTTTCCAAAATCATGAGGGTCGGATATTACTGGCCTTTGATGCATAGGGACGCTGTCAAAATCATTCAGAAGTGTGAAGCCTGTCAAGTCCACTCAAGAGTTCCAAGGCTACCAAAACAAGATATGACTTCCGTGATGTCTGCATGCCCCTTCAGCCAATGGGGGATAGACATCATTGGTCCCCTGCCAATTGCTCCTGGAGGAGTAAAATTCTTGGTTGTAGCCATCGACTACTTTACTAAATGGGTGGAAGCGAAGCCTTTGGCATCCATCACAAAGTGCACATGGAAAAGTTTGTATGGAGCATATTATACGTAGGTTCGGAGTACCTCATATCATCATTTCGAGATAATGAAGCGAGTCATCGAAGGGTATTCCAGTGTTTAGTAGAGCCCGAATATCAAACAATCTTTTACTTCCGTTTACCATCCTCAAGGTAACGGACAAGTGGAAGTTACTAACAGAGACATCATACAAGGAATAGAGCGAAGGCTGGGATACAGTCACCATGGTTGGGTGGATGAACTACCTCAAGTACTTTGGGCTCATAGAACGCATACAAAGTCAAGTCACGGAGAGACACCTTTTAGCTTGACATATGGCACAGATAACGAAGAAAGACTCCGTAGTAACCTGGACCTACTTGAAGAACGAAGGGAAATAGCCTCAATTAGAGAATCTATCCATAAGCAAAAAATTGAAAAGTACTACAACAGTCGGGTTCGGCCTTCGACCTTTAAACCGAGGGAATACGTCTCCGACTCAACAGTATAAGTAGGCTGAGTACCGGGGTAAACTAGGACCCTACGTGGGAAGGGCCCTACGTTATTAGAAGCATATGGCAACGGAGCCTACAAGCTGGAAACTTTGGATAGAGACGCTATTGATAGAACCTGGAATGGAACTTACAATGTCCAAGGACATTCTTTATTTTTGCTTTCAATCAATGTATTCACATTCTTCTCACTTGGGGAAAGAAGTATTAATGGTAGGCGTCTAGTATTCATTTGTTAAAATGATGTAATCCTCCCTACCCACTTAATGATATAACATATTTCCCTCAAATCTCTTGTTTCGTTCAATACAACAAAGATTTGCCCACCAAGTCGCTTTATAAGTTTCAATGTCGAAAGGATGTAAAAAGACTAAACAACATGTCTTGCTCATATGCATAACATCCATCTCAACTTCACATTAACTTTCCTATATGGCCTTAAGGTATTTTAAGCCTTCCTTCTTCAAAGGATCAAGATGGAGTCGGTCATGACCCTCTGTCGTGATCAAATTATACGATTGCTAATATTCTTGGTGAAGTAACTACACACATGAGGCTATGCATCTACCATACCTTAGGTTGTAAAAAATTTTACGCAAGTAAAATAAAAGAGAAGAATCACACATGGCAAAATTCAAGCCCTAGTGGCTTTAATGTAGATTATGACTAGTTTAACTTCTAAACAGGCTATAGCCTTAACGATCAACCAAACAAAATATTGTCTTAGGCAGTAGCTACATCACACATACCACATGTTAATTGTTTCATCGAGAACGAAGCCTGGAAAGAACACACACAAATTGTTTTAAGCGATTATACATACCACCACAGGGTTCAAATTACAACCACATGGTTGCCTTCATCAAACTTTGGAATGAGTGGGATCGGTGAACTCGGGAGGAACCTTGGGTGACGGAGTCTTCTTGGAGGAAGACGAAGGTGGATCGTCACTTGGCTTCTTGGCGATGGGGCCTCAATTGAGGCGGCGGGTCCTTCGTCACATCTGCAAGGAAAGGAAACTCTAGAGCGCTTAATTGATTACGCATCATCATACTCTTTCTCATGAGTTGCCCTGTAGTAAGGAACTTTCTCCAGCTCCACCGGTTCCCCAGTCTTAGCTATCTCCTCCAAAGTGGTACACTTGCCATGGAAAATGGCCGAATTCACCACATTCCCAATGGCGATACCCACATCATCGCTATGATAAAGTTCCATAGCAACATAGGGGATCACCTTGGTTACCAAGTCTACCCTGTCCTTCTTCAGCATTTTCAGACGAAGGTTTAACCCATCTACCTTTTCTCGGAGCTTGATCTCTTGGTCCAACAACTTTGCCCTCTCTTGTTCAAGGCCTCCACACTTGGATGAAAGAACAGATATCTGCTCTTTATTGCCTACGACCATTGAGCCTTGACAGCCATTTCTTGCATTCAGCCTCGCTCGTTGCGATTGACCTTTGAGCTTTTCATTCATCTCACGAGATCTTGCACCAAGGGTTCTTGTCAAAATCTTCAAGGCATCCTCACACTTCTTCTCCAAGTCTGCATACTTCTGATCCCTAGCCTTCTCCCTTCTCAGCATAACATCCATTTCTTCTTGAGCTTTGGTGACAACATGGAGCAGTTCCCTTGTCCTAGCATTGAGTTGGTTGTCTAACATACACTGTCGGACATAACTTTTGTCATGAAGGTCGCAGAGCCTTTCTATGGACATGTTATCCATCACCCCCTTCCACTTGGGTGGGATCACATGACTCACGAGCTGGTGACAAGCTAGGGGAGAGGGAAGTTCTTTCGTATCAGGAAGTCCTGCAACATATGTACATTTGTTAATATATTATTATTGGTACCTAGTTTTTGTTCACAGGTAAGAAACTTTACCATGGATATCATCGCCGCTGGGCCTTCGATGGCTGGAAATTCCACAGCCTTACCCTGGGTACTTTTTTGCCAGGTAGTTCGAGAGGGAGGAGTAGGTAGGATGAGCTTCCTTTTCAAGCGAGACTTCACAAGCTTTAGCACCGCCACCTTTCTCGCCTTGGACCCTCTCACCTATGGGAGGGTCCCACGATGGCCAGGTGTCCTTCTGGAGACCCGGTTCGTCAGTCGACAACGTTCTCCACAAGTTGATCTTCCACATCTATGGGGTCCTTTGACGGAAGAGCACACGATACCGGCTCGATGGGCTTGGCTTCTACATCATTGTTATTTATGGACACTGATGGGGAGCCCACGCCATAGCTTGTCTCTTGGGGATTCTTTGGAAGGAAGCTTACCTCCTTTGCACCACCAGCTACCACAAAGTTCTTGAACGACATCTCTGCACAAAGGAGCAAATAAGATAAAAATTAGAAAGATAAGTTTTTATTTCTTATTTTAATCAAAAAATTACATACTTTCTCCATCACAAATAATCTCAAGTATCAAAGGAGACCCCTCCCATCTTTCAGCAATGCCAGCCATGAAAAGAATTGGCTCAAGGAATGTTTGGCAATCAGCTGGATGACGAGCAAAACGCTAATACAAAGGGTTTCTTCTCACAGTATAGGGTAATGGATCGTTGAACCTTTTTTCATCGTATTGTAATTCTGGGTTTAACAATGCAGAGTATGCCGGAGGGTTAATGGTGTTTTGGATATAAAAGAATTTGCCTTTCCAGTTCCTTATGTTCGTAAAAGGCCTATCTATCAGAATGGGCACATCCCTTTCACCCCTTTTGGCCAAGGTCAACCAATCTCCTCCCAGGTATAGATTCAAAAACCCCTAAGCACGGTCAAGGATGGTTCAAACCCATGGGCTTTGCATCACGATGAATGTTGTAAGCAGCTAGGCCAAATGGGTTGAAACTAGAAATGTGTACCTCATAATACTGGGAGGAATTCTAAGATCATAGGATGAAAAGGTATCCTAAGGTTGGAAGTGGTGAATGCATAGGTATACTGTGCCTACAAAGTTTTCGGGGCATCAAATATCCCTTGATTTCTACTAGGCTGACATGATTTTATGTTCCTTTGGAATCGGGTAATCGGTGAGAGAGCGTAGCTCCTCCTTTGTTAATGTGCAACCTTGTTGCTTTATTGCAAATTTTTATTGGTCGACATTGAGCCTTCTAAAATCCACAATAATGTATTTGAAATACGAGATGAAGGAGCACTTTACCTTGTTTGATCGAAAGCTTGATCGGAAGAGGTTTAGTAGGTGAAAAACTTGGGAGAGATAAACTTTGTTAGGGTTTCTTGTTTTTACATTTTATATACCCTACAAATGAAAAATCTCAGCCCTACACGTGTAAGTACTTATCCCCTTACCACCGGATTTCAAAGCTCTTTTAAATTTTTAAAAGACATTCTCTTTTACCGAGGAAAAGGGGTGGTTAGGATAATTATTTGCATTAATTACGGTCAATAGGTGCAAGACTTTTCATCTTTGTTCGTTTTTGTGACGAAGGGGAAGTTTCGTTCTTATTTATGAGTCGTAAGCAATATTTCTTGTTCGTACATATCACTTTCGTTGGGGGCTTGATGGCGTACCCTCGATCGGTCGAAGGACCCCCTTGGTCTCGATCGAAATTGCATTACGAAGACCAAGTCTTTCTTCATAAGTCATTGGTGGCGTAAAACCATTCATCAACGACATGGTTACCGGTTGAGAATCCGCCACCGAAGGCCTATGCCGCCGGTGTCTTCTCTTGAAGATGCCAAGACAAAGAAGAACCTTGACTTGGTCTTCCCCATGTTCCCACTATTTCCTTAGCTTCCCGCCAAGTCCGAGATAGTGGGGATGAAGCCTAGCGGTTACCACAAATCGGGGACGCCCCATGATCTCCTAAATGTGTGCTAACACTCTCCAAGCTATTTTCATCACCTATAAATAGGTTGGGCAGGTCATTTCAATGGTATGTTCATTCAACACGATATTTCACATACTTCATATTATTTACAACACATCACATACTTACTCTCACGCGGAGGTGGTTCGCGAGGCCCACCCCTGCGCAATCACTTAACAGTGTCTACTATTTCTTATTGCAGATTGGCTACAACTTTGGCGCAAGCATATCACCCCTCATACTCTTCGATCACCATCGAAGGCCTGGTCATACGAATTATTGTACAATCAGTTTCTAAGCAACCCCAAACACCCTCTAATCGCGAAGCAAACTCATCACATAGACCATTACTGGCATAGGTAACATGAGTTTCATCAAGAACCTTTGATCCTAAATTTGTCAAACTAGATGCAAGGCTAATTATCTGCAAGTACTTGGTTATGGACACGTCACCACAATCAACGTTTAGTAACTTGTTGTGAAGCTGAATAGTTCGGTTGTGTTTATTTTCATGAAGGATCTTTTTTCAGATGCTCCCGCACATCTAAACTCCCAAACCGATACTTCCCCACCCTCTTCCCAATCCATCTACACCTGAAACTATGCCTCATGTCACCTCCTTGGCCCACTCTCCCAATTTCGATTCGGTCCATTCCAGCGGCCACTCTACAGATGGCCCTTCCTCATCCCAAACACCTTCTACACCGGAGGTCTAGACACTTAGTGATATACTAACTGGCATAGTGCAATGTCTAATAGTTTAATGTACCTTTTGGGTGGTAGAACTTTGTAATAACATACAAACAGTTGACAACTTAGTTAATCTTATAATGATATAGCAAGTCTGTCTAATTTGGGAATTGGTGCCCTTGGAAAACGCTATTATTGTACACCCTTCCTCTTATCATTAACATAACCAAAAACAACAGTAAATGTTACAAATGAATGCTGATACTTGAAATACCAAAATAGGATTTTGCTTATCAACATGTGATATATTCTGTAATCCATCGTCCCAGTTTGTAACATATAGTGTATTTAGCCCAAAAAAAATTATCATAAACACTTGGATATGCAGAAATTTTTGGCCCAATAAGTGTCGCAAACATGTTGAGATCACCACACTGATCAACTTTGCATAAAAGAAATGATATTTTCTTCAGATTTTGTGTTTTTGGTATGTAGGTGCGAACATGAAGTATATTATGATTCCATGTAGTAATTTGTAGTCAGATGTGTCTTAACCCATTGTGCTAATTACTATCATGTGTATAGTTTATCTTTCCTTTGATTACCGGTTATTATTATTGAACTGCAGATGAGAATCTTTTAACACAATACCATTCAGTTTGTAACAATTCCAAATTCCCGCTTACCGGACTTGGTGTTTTGACTTTTGACCAAAGAATCAAGAAAAAGAAAGCATAATGTCTCAAATGTCACAAGCGCTCCAGAATGAGTAATCACAAGCTGCAGCAAACAACCATTTCCAAAGTTGATTGTGAGTCCTCATAGAAAGTTTCAACTAATTGATTCGGACTCCGATTCTGATATCCCTTCAATTACTCAAGTTGCCACTAACAAGACCAGCCGTCAGTAGGAATCTTATTTGACCAAGGAGCATTGTCTAGGTTTAAATCAGCAGAGAAAAGTAAACGAGTCAATCAATACTTCCACCAGAAATGATTTATGGGAAGATTTTAAACACGAGAAGAGTTTCCATATCCTGACACTAGCACTGGATGAGGGCTGTGAGGAATATTTTAGTTCTCTAAAAGATACGAATAAAGCTCAGAGTAATGTTGGAAAGAGTAACCATAATAGTCATGTTATGGAAAGTGTAATAGATTTAGATGATCCTCGCCCGCCAGCACATCAGTATTTTTCCCATAATGATTTGAGGATTCAAGATCTAGTTCGATTTCGATAAGTTCTAACGATTTATTTTGAAAACTTATTAAACTATAAAGCATATCACATAGAGATCGGGTTGTCTTGTCATGTTTATGCTTTGGTCTTTAGTAGAGTGCGTTCACTTGAGTCTCGTTGAGTCGACACCACACACGATGATACCAAACGCTCATAACTAATTTGAGAATGAAAGATTTCTGGAAATAGAAATGGAATATATTCGGGGATAGAAAATATTGATTTGAGAATGTATTAAATACGAATCTATATTACTAGGTTGTGCCGAGTCCATAGTTGTCAAGCTGTGTTAGTTGCTTATCTGCTTACTTCTATTGGTTATTTGTGCTTTGCTTGATCGAGGTGAGTTTCATAGCCCTACTTTTTAACTATGCTTTATTAAACTTGGGGTGAGAAAACATGCAAACTATTTTCTTGGACCTGCCACAACTTTTTGATTTGCTTATGTGTTGACTAGTGAAGGTTAGAAATGCGGTAGATGTTGACTTAGACTAGGATAGAAATCCTTTGCTACATCGTTGGTGCCTAGCTAAGAATAGATATATACTTCTGACCTAGACCAGGATAGCAACGTATTATACCTTGCTATATCGTCGGTGCCTAGCTAGAGTCGCTTAGGGCCTTACTGAGATCTCACTCTCGTTTCGTTATTGGAAGGAATTTTGTTGGAATGTTTGATATATATCTCCATTAGTCCCACATAGCAAATAAACTCTATCGGGTCCACTACCGAATTTATGATTAAACCTATGAACTCACCGGTGTTTTCCGACTCTTTTAGCATGTTTTCTTAGGTAACTAAGATGATGTTTGGAATGCTTGTTTCTTGGAGGCTTGGCAAAGATGCATGGTTAAAGGATCAATCAAAACTATAATAATATTTGTGGACCTAACTTATGCTTTCTTTTGTGCCTTACTTTTAGTACTTTGAATAATTGTAACCAAATGATTAAATACTGGATTGGTTTTATGTAACATTTTATGCTATCTCATTTTCTTATGCTTGTGTTGTGTACCAATCTCGTAGCACCTTGAAAGCTTGATTAAGTCTTTCGCTATACCAAATTTTGGGGTGTTACAGAAGTATACCGAAAACGTATTTAACTGAGATTTCTAAAAGCCATTGTGTAGTCATATTGTGTGTTTGTCATGGTTGAGCAGTAGAATGTGGAATGTAGAATTGGAAAAGCAGTTTAACATGGTAAAACTGAGCTAACACAAACCGTTTAAACCAAGTCAGTATCGACCACGTAGTTGATATGTCGTGATTTGGTTATGTTACCAAAGTCTATAATGTTTGTATTTTTTATTTCAAAATTACGGAAGCTTTGTTGCTGAAATATTTTGGGACACTTTAGTCTGAACTTCACTTATGTTTTTTTCTAGAAACTTTCTTCGCCATTACAAGTGCATGTGTAACTCCTTGAAATCGGTTTAAAGTTCATGGAGTACAGCTAGCAAAGTGAGTTCACTTTAAAAAAAATAAAAAATAAAATAAAATTAAACTGTTTTCTTGATAAAAAAAAAGGTTTGATTTGAATATGATGTTGGAGATAATAGTGTTTTGAATATGATGTTGAAGATAATATTGTGAAAAAGAATTTAAGGTTTTATAAGTAACCACGATCGAATGGTATAGTTGCAAGGTCTTTGGTTTCTTTACTACAGGTAAAGGGTTCAAACTTTGTTAGGGGTGTACATTTGGGTGGCAGAGAAGGGTCGGAAATGGTTACATGATTAACCTGGTGAGGTCACATGCACTCGTATCTCTAAATAGATGTGTACTTTGAAGCCTAAACACATGTCTTGTTTTTTTTTAGTCTATTGAAGTCGATTGTTCAATGAATTGAGCCACAATTTAATCAGAAGATTAGTTGATCGTGAATTAGTTAGAAAAAGTCCCTAAATTGTTGATGATTAAACAATTTATTAAATTAAAGCTCATTTTGTGGAAAATAGGTGGTGTAATTGACGGTTAAACTTGTAAGGTTTCGTTACATGTACCCGAATCACTATCAACTACCTAACCACTGTCTCCCAACCCAAACCCAAATACTCATCTGCAACCATTACCGGAAACCCTATGGTCACACGTGCTAAATATGGCCTCACAAAGCCTATTGACTATTTGTCTCTTAACACTATCTCCACATCACCCATTCATCGGTCTCATGTTCATGCTTTTCATGACCCTAATTGGCAAAAAGTTATGTTAGAATATAATGCTTTAATTAATAACGGAACATGAGTAGTTATGCTTTGTCCTGCCAAATGTCAATATTGTGTTATGTATGTGGCTTTTCAGACATATATTTAATGTAGATGGATCAATTAGTCAATATAAAGATCGCCTTGTAGTGAATTAACGTAGTCGATAGTTGGGTATTGATTGTGATGAGAAATTTAGCCTGGTTGTCAAACTGGCTACCATACGCATTTTTTTGAGTCTTGCAGTTTCTATGAATTGGCCTATTCATCAGCTGGATGTGAATAATGCTTTTCTTCATGGTGATTTATTAGAGACTGTTTATATGCATCAACCACCTCGCTTTGTGGACCCTCATAATCCTAATTGTGTTTGTCATTTACAACGGTTTTTTTATGGGCTTAAGCAAGCCCCTCGTGCATGGTTTTTTTGCTTTACTTCTTATGTCATACAAGTTGGCTTTCACCACAACAAAACTGACTCATCATTGTTCATCTTTCATCGCAAGACAAATATTGCATACTTGCTTCTTTATGTTGATGATATTATCTTCACTACTTCTTCTGCATCTTTTTTTCAAAATTTTATCTCCTAGCTTCATGGAGAATTTGCTGACTATCATGGGCTCTTTTAATTATTTTCTTGGTGTGTGTGCTCAACGTTCTTCAACAGGTTTAATGTTATCTTATAATACTTATGCTAAGGAGCTTCTTGAACGTGCTCATATGCAAATGTGTAATCCTTACTGGAAACCTGTTGATACTAATTCTAAGCTTGGTCTTGATGGTGACCCTCCTTCTCATCCTACTTTGTATCATGACCATTTGGTTTCTTTAGATAATTACATTTACAGGACGATTTGTCCTCTATTGTTCATAAGTGTACCTTTATATGTAAGACAACCTCGAGAAGAAAAGAAGCCATTCGAAAAGATCGGGATGATAAGAAGAGTAAAGGTGAAAGAAAGTGTTTTAGATGTGGTGATGCAAGTCATCTCATAGGAGAATGTCCCAAGCCACCTAAAAGCAAAACTCAACGAGCTTTTGTAAGTGGTGCTTGGAGTGATAGTGAAGACGATGAAGAATCAAGCAAGGAAGAGATCGCTCTAATGGCACATGAGTCAAATGAGGTATGCTTAAAAGTTGGATTGGAACCAGATGAATGGATAAAAGATAGTGGATGCTCATGACACATGACGGACAACAAAAGTCTCTTCTCATCATACCAAGAGTATGACGGAGGTAATGTCACTTTCGGTAGCAATCTCAAAAGCAAAATCATTGGCAAAGGTACGATTGCTCATAACTCTCTAACTATTGAAAATGTTGCTCATGTGGATAGGTTAGGATTTAATCTACTTAGTATTAGCCAACTATGTGATAAAAAGTATAAAGTACTATTTGATGAAAATGGTAGTAAAATACTAAAAGATGGTATCACCATAGCTAAAGGAGTTAGGAAAAATAACATATACGTCATGAAAATAGATAAAACATATAATGACAAACTTTGTTTAACAACATTAGACGATAGCTCATCTCTTTGGCATAGACACTTAGGTCACGCTAATATGAGACTTATACAAAACCTATCTTCAAAAGAGTTGGTTAGGAATTTACCAAAACTAAAATATGACCAACACTTTTGCGACGCTTGCAAAATTGGTAAACAAACACATAGTAGTCACAAATCTAAAAATATGGTGTCCACATCTAAGTGTCTAGAATTATTACATATGGACTTGTTTGGACCATCCGCTATAAGAAGCTATGGAGGCAACTTATACACTTTGGTCATAGTAGATGATTACTCAAGGTTTACTTGGACGTTATTTTGAAAACCAAAATGAAGCTTTTGATAAATTTGAAATACTTAGCAAGAAAATTCAAAATCTTCTAGGTGTCAAAATTGTGTCGATCCGAACGGATCATGGTCGTGAATTTGACAACGAAACTCAATTTGGAAACTTTGTGATACAAATGGTATAACACATAACTTTTCCGCTCCACGAACACCTCAATCAAATGGAGTAGTAGAACGTAAAATAGAACAATTCAAGAAATGAGTAGAACAATGCTTAATGAACAAAACATTCCTCAAAAATTTTGGTGTAACGCCGTTGATACTTCTACATATATTTTAAATAGAGTCTTAATACGTACTTTCCTAAACAAAACACCATATGAACTTTATAAAGGTAAAAAGCCAACATTAGGATATTTTAAAGTCTTTGGTTGTAAATGCTTTATTCTTAATACTAAGGATTATCTCACCAAGTTTGACCCAAAGTCTTATGAAGGTGTATTTCTTGGTTACTCTCAAACTAGTAAAGCTTACATTGTCCTAAATAAAGAAACAATGATAGTCGAGGAATCGTTGAACATAACATTTGACGAAAGTCCACCTCCCTCTAAGACATCACCTTTGGTAGATGATGACTTAGTTGAAAGTCAAATAATAGAAAGTCAAATTAATAATAACAAGGAAGATGAACCATCAAATAAGGAAATTGTCAACATCAAAGAATCTAAAAGTCATCCATTAGAAAGGTCATAGGACAACTTAATCAAAGAACCTTAAGGTCACAAGCCCAAAATCAAAGTAATCATTTTTGTTTTGTATCCACCATTGAACCAAAACCATAAATGAAGCAATAAAAGATGAATCATGGGTAATTGCCATGCAAGAAGAATTAAACCAATTCGTTAGAAATGATGTTTGGAAACTAGTTCCAAAACCCAAAGATCAAACTATAATTGGAACAAAATGGGTCTTTCAAACAAAATGGACGAAAATGGTGTAGTATCTAGAAACAAAGCTAGGCTTGTTGCACAAGGTTATAATCAACAAGAAGGAATTGACTATGATGAAACTTATGCACCGGTAGCTAGACTTGAATCTATTAGAATATTACTTGCTTATGCATGTGCTTATGACTTTAAATTATTTCAAATGGATGTTAAAAGTGCTTTCCTTAATGGGTTTATTAACGAAGAAGTGTATGTTGCTCAACCTCCCGGTTTTACCGACTTTGAGAAACCACATCATGTCTTCAAACTCAAGAAAGCATTATATGGCCTTAAACAAGCACCTAAAGCTTGGTACGACCGTCTTAAGACTTTTCTTATTGATAACAAATATACTATGGGATTAGTAGATAATACTCTTTTTACTAAGAAAAAGGAATCACAAATTATTATTGTTCAAATATACGTTGATGACATTATATTCGGATCAACTTGTCAAGAACTATGTGATGATTTCTCTAAAATCATGCATGACGAGTTTGAAATGAGTATGATGGGTGAGTTAAACTTCTTTCTAGGACTTCAAATTAAACAACTAGAAGATGGTATTTTCTTTAACCAATCTAAATATATAAAAGACATGCTTAAGAAATTTGGTCTTGAAGATTCCAAACCAACTAAAACACCCATGTCCTCGGACACTAAACTCACCAAGGACGAAGAAGGTGAATCCGTAGATAACACTAAATATAGAGGAATGATTGGTAGCCTACTCTATCTTACGGCTAGTAGACCCGACATTATGTTTAGTGTTTGTCTATGTGCTCGCTTTCAAGAAAACCCAAAGGCATCACACTTAGAAGCATTAAAAGGATTTTAGATATATTAAGGGAACAACGTGTTTAGGATTATGGTATCCCAAAGGAACGGTATAGAAACCATAGTGTATGCCGACTCGGATCATGCCGGTGATTATGTCGATAGAAAAAGTACAAGTGGTATTTGCACTTTTGTTGGACATTGTCTCACCTCATGGTTTGCAAAGAAGCAAACGGCTTTAGCCATCTCTACCATGAAGCCGAATACGTCTCACCGGAAAAGCATGTCAACAAGCTCTTTGGATGAAGCAAGCTCTCGAGACTACGGAATTCATCTCAACGACATTGTGATACTTTGCGACAACAAAGGAGCCATCGATCTCAAGAAGAATCCCGCTCAACATGCTCGTACAAAGCACATTGAAATCCGTCATCACTTTCTTCGTGACAATGTTCAAAAGGAAACATTTCAATCGAGAAAGTATCCTCCAAGACAACATTGCCGACATCTTAACTAAACCTCTTAAACGAGAACCTTTTAATCTTCTTAGACTTGGTTTAGGTTAATGGAACCAAACATGTAGGATAAACATAGCCTAAAACATTAGAATAGTCAAACCAAAACAATTTTGCCTTATATATGCTCATCGTAGCTACGGCACCAAACGACAACACGGACGGAACCAAATATTTGGTACCGTCTCGTCCGTGGTGTCTCTGTACAAAACAACTATATACAAAACATCCTCTTCCTCAAAACCCACTTTACCAAAACGTGTAAAACTTAAACCAAGCTCATTATTGTCATCTTCCCACTCACTAATCATCGAAGATAACATCATTGTAAGTATCCTAACTACATTTCATCTCTTAATTCGAGTCTAGGATTCTTATTTATGCACAAAACTATCACAAATCATTACATGGGGTTTTATGTATGCTTTTATACCAAATATGAATTCAATTGGCAAATTGCATAACTAGTCATTGAAATTAGGTACTACATTATCATATTGCATAAACAAATCATGTTTCCCACTAATTGATAGATAATGAATATAAGGCCTTATTCAAACAACCAAACACCCCATGTCAAAAGTTTTGAAAAGCTTCTCACTTGTAGGAAAACAATTTTTCATTGCTAATACAAATAGAAACGTTAAATTTTCATCACTTGCATGCTCTTGAATACTAAAGGTATTGCATAACTAATATGCATTCCGGGTATATTCAAATGAAGCCACATTGAATTAGGAGCATTTGGGTTATCTCATGGTATTTGCCAAACACCCCACTAAAACCATTTTGTGCATAAAATGAGTCGAGATAACCGCAACTCCAAATTGTTTTCATATAGGCACACACTAGAACCAAAACGTTAAAATTTATTCTCATTTTAACATATAACAATTAATTGTCCTTAGGAATAACCATGGTAGCCATAAGATTCTATGATCACAAAGACACCCTTAACTACATTCCCAAACACCACAAAACCAAAGGACTTACCAAGGAACAAGTAGAAATATTTAAGGGTCTAGAATCAAGGTATTTCCATGAGGTAGAACCATTCACCCATCCTTCCTTGAACATACCAATCTTCGTGAAGAACTAGCCAGCCATTCAATTCGATTGTCTTCTTGACATTGATGAACCAATTTGTCCTAGGTTTGTGTTAGAATTCTATGCTAGTGTGACCGGCTTTAGTGATGAAGACGATGATGAATTTTGTCTTAGCTTTAGAATCAACCAAAATGACTACACCATCACCTTAAGCAAATTTGCTAAAGTACTAGGAATTCCCAACCGAGGAACTTGTGTCTACACGGATAAGTGGTCACTCACCGCCTTGATGCAATCAACGACCGCACTTCTCCCTATCTAACCCGTTTGGCCGATAAGGATGTCATCCGTGAACACCTTTTAACCCAAAAGTGATACAACCCGAGTAACCCGAAAGGGAAAAGAGGTAAACCGAGATCCATATGGAATGGAGCTAAATGAACTTAAGCCGAATTTAAGAAATGGGAGGAGTTACTTAGAGCAAACGTCATTAGCACCATAGGAAATAGGGATCACATAAACGCTTGTCTTTATCACATGCTCTACAACTTGTCCACCCGACAACCATGGAGAATTATTGATATTCCAACTCAAGGATCGGTTGCTCTTCCATACGGGATGCTTCTCACCCGTCTCTATAGAAACTTCGCTCCAATTCCACCAACCCCAAAAGGGATGCACCTTCACTATGAACTCATCCCTCACATCTTTGTACCTTTGAGTGATGCTCGAGTTGCTAAGACTAAAGGCAAGAGAGCTAAACCTCCAACTCCTTCATCATCATCATCAAATAGCTCCGAGGATGGTCTTCCAAGCTCTCATCTTCCACCTCATGAGTATTACGCATCTCTTCCCGAGATTGAGAATGAATCGTGAATTCAAGCAAACTAAGGGAATGTTCAAGTGCCTTGGTAGGATGATGAACAAGATTTACAAGAAGTTGGACAAATAAGGGTACTTTAAGGAGTGTTTGGAACAATGCATTATCATTAATGTTTGATACTATTTAGTTGTTTTTATTATGTAGGATGATAATATAACTTGAAACAATGGTGTATGCTAACAATCTCATGCGGGGATAGCACAAGTATGCTATCAAATTTTACCCATTTTCACTATATTGTGAAAATCAATAAGCCTTGCTCAAAATCTATGCTCCACTATGTTTACATATGTGTTATTTACTTTTCCTAACTAGAAATGTTTAGTATAACATTTTGAGAAAATTTCGTGTTTCGAAATGTCCCGACACCTAAAACATACTCTGTCCATATTTCTCACTCCACGGATCGCACGGCACCATAATTTTGGTACCGTCCTTTATGTAGTTTGGTACCGCCATCTCAGACAGCGGACTGACAGACGACACCCTTTTAGGGTACCGTCCGTGTATGATTTTGGTGCCGTGGATCCTCCGTAATTTTCTCGAATTTCGACTCTTCGTGATTCCAAATTATCTTCCATCACTTATAAATCAATCTTAACTAGTTTATACTGTTATTAGAACTAGTATTATTTACTAAGGTATATAAGAAATCCATTTCCACCAAAATTCAAAAATTTGAAAAATCCACCCAAGGAGCCCTTTGGCATAAAGGAAGGAACCAAATTTTGGTACCTTCAAACCGTGGGTAATCGAATGTTAGGAAATTCCACTCACTAGAACACATTTATTGCATATATTTTCTTCTTCACTCCATCTTCTTGTATGGATTGACTTGGGTGATATGACTAGCATTCAACCCACTTCCAAATCATTAGGAACCTCATCTCTTCAATGGTTCAACATCAAATCAAACACATTTCTCAACAATTTTTTACCTCTATAAATTGAAAGGCTTTACCATGATCATCCTCACACCTTCTTCATTCTCACTACTATCTAGCAAATCAAAACCCAAGTCAAAAATGACTAAATCATCACCAAAACCTTGCAAGAAAACCGCTAGAATTAGCGTAAGGCCTTGTTGTTTTGTTCATCTTAGCTCATCATCCGAATCTTCACCACTCACAATCTCATCTCCCATTAGAGATGATACAAATCTTACCTTAGCTACACCCACTTCATCACACATTGTGATCACCACTCCACCACCAACAAAACACCTACTTCACCTCCACCGCACCCATCCAAACATCCAAAACACCTCACCACCTTCACCAAGGTCTCCCACTCTCACTCCCATGGAGTTATTTTCAACTCCACCAACATCACCAAATCCTTTCCTAGAGGACTTGGAAGACTTGCCTCTCTAGGCCAAGTCATCCACCACCATTGCCATCCTTTGGCACAATTGAGCGAATCGCTCATGAGTCACCTCGGTCATCCATTGACCCAAACGCCCATTAGGGCCAAGACCTCTCCTTTTCACCCCATTCACAAGGACATTCATGGTCCTTTATACGGGATCATCCACTTCCATCATCAATGTCCCTCATATTGAGGACATTGAGGAGTGCATGTGGGATGACAATCCCACTAGAGAGGAGATTCAAGCCGAACTCCACAACCTCCACCAATTCAAAGGCATGGTGGATTCTCACTTAAGTGAGACAATGCAAATGCAAAATGCTTTGCTTGCATCCATCATGACCACTCCAAACATCCCCAACATCACCAACACATCCACCATTCCACCACCACAACCTTCCCAAACTTTCTACCCTCCAAGGCATGGTTGCTCAACTTGTGAACAACCCCAAACGTGGAAAGGACCGGGTTATGGTCCATGACAGAAGAAATGAGGTTCATCCTCACCACATCCTTGAGCGCCTCAACGCTTTTTCCCATCCACCATCACTTTAGGATGGTTTTTTAGTCTTTCTTTTAGTTTACTTTCTTAGGATAATTTTTATTTTCTTGTACTAAAACACATCATTGTGTTCTCTTTTCATGATCTTTATTCATGAAAATTTTAACTAATGAATGTTGTTTATTATATTGTTGGTGTCATTACATAGTGTTTGGAAATGCTTGTGAATGATCATTATTACTAACAATTTTTTGTAGCTTTATTTTCACAATCCATGTATCTTCCCATTAAAGCACCCAATTTAGGGGAGCTTTGAACAAGGGGAGATAATAGCTCGGCTCATTACATTCAAGATAGCCTCTTCTTTTGTTGAGACAAAAGGGGAGAAAATATAGAACTTTGAAATTATTTATATTTGACTTTTCCGAAAAGTCAACGCATACATTGACTTTCTAAAAGTCAAACAGAACCCTCATTGATAATACTTGACTTTTCTTAAAAAGTCAAACGCATACTTTGACTTTCCTTCAAAAGTCAACATCATGCATCAACTAGTGAATTCTTTGACTTTCATAAAAGTCAAATTTCATACACTTGCATTATCATTCCTTTTCAAGTTCTAAAACTAATATTTTATAACTCTTGTACAAACTTTGTATCTTTTATAAAATAAAATACCTTTATATTTTGTCCTCAACAAAAGGGGAGATTGTTAATACAAATATCGTCATTAAACGTTATTTATATTTTTGATCTTTGCCTAAGTTTTGTTAACGACAAAAGTAAATTTAATTTATAAAAGCTTAAAGCTTGTCAAGTTTATTAGATATTAAAACAAGCTTTCTCAAACAATATATTCATCATTCAAGCATTTACATTTATGATTAGTAACATCTTGATATGACTCTAATCATTATGTATGATAGTAGTTTGTAGAATGTGTTAGGTTCTTAAAACCAAACACTACTTAAGCATTTGCATATTTCTATAAATAGTAATACAACATTTGACATCATGTATTACATCATGGAAATCATTGGAAGATTCCATTAGATATTTTGTGAAGATTTGTACTCTTCATATCTTGCACAATCTCACTTAGATAGAGTTGACTTTGGCAAGATTTGATATCTTGGCTGTCAGACCGGCGGTACCAAAATGGTACAGGCGGAACCCTTTAAGGGGTCGCCGTCCGTGGACAACTCCCCGTCCATTTTGGCTATAAATAGCAATGCCAAGCCAAGTAGTTTCTCATCCCTTTCTAACATACTCTCATACATATCTTCTCTAACCTTTCTAACTCGGTTTCATATCATATTAGTGATCTCTTTGTAGCAAAGAAGATCAAGTCATATTCAAGCTTCAACGAGAAGTTGGAAGTCTTGTTTGTTTAGTGTTGTATGATCTAGTGTTGATCCATACTTCATTGTTGTATCAAACCATCATAATCTTGTGAGTGTGAGTGGTTAGTATTTTAGTCCTCAAAATACATTGTGTGTGGGAGTAGTTGTACCCTTGAAAGAACTCGACATCTAGCTTAGTGTCGGAAATAGTGTAAGCGAAGTGTAAAGGTTTTCTCCGCCGGTGAAAGGAGCTTGTTGACTAGTGAAGTTAAACTCTCGAGTGTGAGACTCGGGGAGTGGAGTAGGGCAAGGAAAAAGAGTCCTTGTAGGCGAACCACTATAAACAACTTGTTGTGGTTTGATCATTTCTTTCCTTATTTACTTATTACATATTGCTTGCATATTTCATTAACATACTAAAGATCAATATCAATTGATCTTTCAATAAGTTTCAAAACAAAGTTTTTAATTGGTAAACTATTCAACCCCTTCTAGTTTTCTACAATTGGTACGAGCCTCGTTGCTCAAGAATTTCTAAAATAACTTGTATTTTATAAACTTGAAACGATCCATGGATTACGAAAACTTTAAAGAAGGGCAATCTATGCAAAGACCACCACTCTTTGAAACCAATGGATTTATCTATTGGAAAACCGTTTGAAACATATGTAAAATCAAAAGATATAGATCTTTGGTTTATTATTGTTAAAGGAGATTTTAGTTCTACAACAAAGGATATTTCCGTTGATGAACAAAAGAAATTAGTTGCTAAAAATAATGAAGCTAAAATGATGCTTTATAATGCTTTACCTAGAAAAGAATATGAAAGAATTTTTATGTGTGAAACCGCCAAAGATATTTGGGAATCTTTAATTGTTACACATCAAGGTAATTCACAAGTCAAGGATAACAAAATTGATCTTCTTGTTCAACAATATGAACAATTTGTTATCCTCAAGATGAAACCATTGATTGTGGCTTTGCTCGCTTTAACACTATCATTACATCACTTAAAGCACTTGATGAATCTTTTCGTAGTAAGAACTTTGTCGAAATTTCTTAGAGCACTCCATCCCAAATGGAGAGCTAAAGTGACCGCTATTGAAGAATCAAAAGATCTCTCAATAATGTCACTAGACGAGCTAATTGGCAACCTCAAAGTTCACGAAATGGTAATGGAGAAAGATTCGGAGATCATCAAAGGAAGAAAGGAGAAGATCAAACCGTTGCTCTTAAAGCAAAGGCGGAATCAAGCGATGATGGTGAATCTTGTTCCGATAGTGAAGATGAGGAGTATGCCATGGCCGTTAGAGATTTCAAGAAGTTCTTTAGAAGAAGAGGAAAGTTTGTAAGACAACCTCGAGAAGAAAAGAAGCCATTCGAAAAGATCGGGATGATAAGAAGAGTAAAGGTGAAAGAAAGTGTTTTAGATGTGGTGATGCAAGTCATCTCATAGGAGAATGTCCCAAGCCACCTAAAAGCAAAACTCAACGAGCTTTTGTAAGTGGTGCTTGGAGTGATAGTGAAGACGATGAAGAATCAAGCAAGGAAGAGATCGCTCTAATGGCACATGAGTCAAATGAGGTATGCTTGAAAGTTGGATTGGAACCGATGAATGGATAAAAGATAGTGGATGCTCACGACACATGACGGGCAACAAAGTCTCTTCTCATCATACCAAGAGTATGACGGAGGTAATGTCACTTCGGTAGCAATCTCAAAAGCAAAATCATTGGCAAAGGTACGATTGCTCATAACTCTCTAACTATTGAAAATGTTGCTCATGTGGATAGGTTAGGATTTAATCTACTTAGTATTAGCCAACTATGTGATAAAAAGTATAAAGTACTATTTGATGAAAATGGTAGTAAAATACTAAAAGATGGTATCACCATAGCTAAAGGAGTTAGGAAAAATAACATATACGTCATGAAAATAGATAAAACATATAATGACAAACTTTGCTTAACAACATTAGACGATAGCTCATCTCTTTGGCATAGACGCTTAGGTCACGCTAATATGAGACTTATACAAAACCTATCTTCAAAAGAGTTGGTTAGGAATTTACCAAAACTAAAATATGACCAACACTTTTGCGACGCTTGCAAAATTGGTAAACAAACACATAGTAGTCACAAATCTAAAAATATGGTGTCCACATCTAAGTGTCTAGAATTATTACATATGGACTTGTTTGGACCATCCGCTATAAGAAGCTATGGAGGCAACTTATACACTTTGGTCATAGTAGATGATTACTCAAGGTTTACTTGGACGTTATTTTGAAAACCAAAATGAAGCTTTTGATAAATTTGAAATACTTAGCAAGAAAATTCAAAATCTTCTAGGTGTCAAAATTGTGTCGATCCGAACGGATCATGGTCGTGAATTTGACAACGAAACTCAATTTGGAAACTTTTGTGATACAAATGGTATAACACATAACTTTTCCGCTCCACGAACACCTCAATCAAATGGAGTAGTAGAACGTAAAAATAGAACAATTCAAGAAATGAGTAGAACAATGCTTAATGAACAAAACATTCCTCAAAAGTTTTGGTGTAAATTGACACTTCTACATATATTTTAAATAGAGTTTTAATCGTCCTTTCCTAAACAAAACACCATATGAACTTTATAAAGGTAAAAAGCCAACATTAGGATATTTTAAAGTCTTTGGTTGTAAATGCTTTATTCTTAATACTAAGGATTATCTCACCAAGTTTGACCCAAAGTCTTATGAAGGTGTATTTCTTGGTTACTCTCAAACTAGTAAAGCTTACATTGTCCTAAATAAAGAAACAATGATAGTCGAGGAATCGTTGAACATAACATTTGACGAAAGTCCACCTCCCTCTAAGACATCACCTTTGGTAGATGATGACTTAGTTGAAAGTCAAATAATAGAAAGTCAAATTAATAATAACAAGGAAGATGAACCATCAAATAAGGAAATTGTCAACATCAAAGAATCTAAAAGTCATCCATTAGAAAAGGTCATAGGACAACTTAATCAAAGAACCTTAAGGTCACAAGCCCAAAATCAAAGTAATCATTTTTGTTTTGTATCCACCATTGAACCAAAAACCATAAATGAAGCAATAAAAGATGAATCATGGGTAATTGCCATGCAAGAAGAATTAAACCAATTCGTTAGAAATGATGTTTGGAAACTAGTTCCAAAACCCAAAGATCAAACTATAATTGGAACAAAATGGGTCTTTCAAACAAAATGGACGAAAATGGTGTAGTATCTAGAAACAAAGCTAGGCTTGTTGCACAAGGTTATAATCAACAAGAAGGAATTGACTATGATGAAACTTATGCACCGGTAGCTAGACTTGAATCTATTAGAATATTACTTGCTTATGCATGTGCTTATGACTTTAAATTATTTCAAATGGATGTTAAAAGTGCTTTCCTTAATGGGTTTATTAACGAAGAAGTGTATGTTGCTCAACCTCCCGGTTTTACCGACTTTGAGAAACCACATCATGTCTTCAAACTCAAGAAAGCATTATATGGCCTTAAACAAGCACCTAAAGCTTGGTACGACCGCCTTAAGACTTTTCTTATTGATAACAAATATACTATGGGATTAGTAGATAATACTCTTTTACTAAGAAAAGGAATCACAAATTATTATTGTTCAAATATACGTTGATGACATTATATTCGGATCAACTTGTCAAGAACTATGTGATGATTTCTCTAAAATCATGCATGACGAGTTTGAAATGAGTATGATGGGTGAGTTAAACTTCTTTCTAGGACTTCAAATTAAACAACTAGAAGATGGTATTTTCTTTAACCAATCTAAATATATAAAAGACATGCTTAAGAAATTTGGTCTTGAAGATTCCAAACCAACTAAAACACCCATGTCCTCGGACACTAAACTCACCAAGGACGAAGAAGGTGAATCCGTAGATAACACTAAATATAGAGGAATGATTGGTAGCCTACTCTATCTTACGGCTAGTAGACCCGACATTATGTTTAGTGTTTGTCTATGTGCTCGCTTTCAAGAAAACCCAAAGGCATCACACTTAGAAGCATTAAAAGGATTTTAGATATATTAAGGAACAACGTGTTTAGGATTATGGTATCCCAAAGGAACGGGTATAGAAACCATAGTGTATGCCGACTCGGATCATGCCGGTGATTATGTCGATAGAAAAGTACAAGTGGTATTTGCACTTTTGTTGGACATTGTCTCACCTCATGGTTTGCAAAGAAGCAAACGGCTTTAGCCATCTCTACCATCAAGCCGAATACGCCTCACCGGAAAAGCATGTCAACAAGCTCTTTGGATGAAGCAAGCTCTCGAGACTACGGAATTCATCTCAACGACATTGTGATACTTTATGACAACAAAGGAGCCATCGATCTCAAGAAGAATCCTGCTCAACATGCTCGTACAAAGCACATTGAAATCCGTCATCACTTTCTTCGCGACAATGTTCAAAAGGAAACATTTCAATCGAGAAAGTATCCTCCAAGACAACATTGCCGACATCTTAACTAAACCTCTTAAACGAGAACCTTTAATCTTCTTAGACTTGGTTTAGGGTTAATGGAACCAAACATGTAGGATAAACATACAAAACATTAGAATAGTCAAACCAAAACAATTTTGCCTTATATCTCACATCAGAGCTACGGCACCAACGACAACACGGACGGAACCAAATATTTGGTACCGTCTCGTCCGTGGTGTCTCTGTACAAAAGCGCTATATACAAAACATCCTCTTCCTCAAAACCCACTTTACCAAAACGTAAAACTTAAACCAAGCTCATTATTGTCATCTTCCCACTCACTAATCATCAAGATAACATCATTGTAAGTATCCTAACTACATTTCATCTCTTAATTCGAGTCTAGGATTCTTATTTATGCACAAAACTATCACAAATCATTACATGGGGTTTTATGTATGCTTTTATACCAAATATGAATTCAATTGGCAAATTGCATAACTAGTCATTGAAATTAGGTACTACATTATCATATTGCATAAACAAATCATGTTTCCCACTAATTGATAGATAATGAATATAAGGCCTTATTCAAACAACCAAACACCCCATGTCAAAAGTTTTGAAAAGCTTCTCACTTGTAGGAAAACAATTTTTCATTGCTAATACAAATAGAAACGTTAAATTTTCATCACTTGCATGCTCTTGAATACTAAAGGTATTGCATAACTAATATGCATTCCGGGTATATTCAAATGAAGCCACATTGAATTAGGAGCATTTGGGTTATCTCATGGTATTTGCCAAACACCCCACTAAAACCATTTTGTGCATAAAATGAGTCGAGATAACCGCAACTCCAAATTGTTTTCATATAGGCACACACTAGAACCAAAAACGTTAAAATTTATTCTATTTTAACATATTAATTCTTGTCCTTAGGAATAACCATGGTAGCCGCAAGATTCTATGATCACAAAGACACACTTAACTACATTCCCAAACACCACAAAACCAAAGGACTTACCAAGGAACAAGTAGAAATATTTAAGGGTCTAGAATCAAGGTATTTCCATGAGGGTAGAACCATTCACCCATCTTTCCTTGAACATACCAATCTTCGTGAAGAACTAGCCGCCATTCAATTCGATTGTCTTCTTGACATTGATGAACCAATTTGTCCTAGGTTTGTGTTAGAATTCTATGCTAGTGTGACTGGCTTTAGTGATGAAGACGATGATGAATTTTGTCTTAGCTTTAGAATCAACCAAAATGACTACACCATCACCTTAAGCAAATTTGCTAAAGTACTAGGGATTCCCAACCGAGGAACTTGTGTCTACACGGATAAGTGGTCACTCACCGCCCTTGATGCAATCAACGACCGCACTTCTCCCTATCTAACCCGTTTGGCCGATAAGGATGTCATCCGTGAACACCTTTTTAACCCAAAAACTGATACAACCCGAGTAACCCGAAAGGAAAAGAGGTAAACCGAGATCCATATGGAATGGAGCTAAATGAACTTAAGCCCGAATTTAAGAAATGGGAGGAGTTACTTAGAGCAAACGTCATTAGCACCATAGGAAATAGGGATCACATAAACGCTTGTCTTTGTCACATGCTCTACAACTTGTCCACCCGACAACCATTCAACTTAGCCTACTACATAGCTAGGAGAATGATTGATATTCCAACTCAAGGATCGGTTGCTCTTCCATACGGATGCTTCTCACCCGTCTCTATAGAAACTTCGCTCCAATTCCACCAACCCCAAAAGGGATGCACCTTCACTATGAACTCATCCTCACATCTTTGTACCTTTGAGTGATGCTCGAGTTGCTAAGACTAAAGGCAAGAGAGCTAAACCTCCAACTCCTTCATCATCATCATCAAATAGCTCCGAGGATGGTCTTCCAAGCTCTCATCTTCCACCTCATGAGTATTACGATCTCTTCCCGAGATTGAGAATGAATCACAGAATTCAAGCAAACTAAGGGAATGTTCAAGTGCCTTGGTAGGATGATGAACAAGATTTACAAGAAGTTGGACAAATAAGGGTACTTAAGGAGTGTTTGGAACAATGCATTATCATTAATGTTTGATACTATTTAGTTGTTTTTATTATGTAGGATGATAATATAACTTGAAACAATGGTGTATGCTAACAATCTCATGTGGGGATAGCACAAGTATGCTATCAAATTTTACCCATTTTCACTATATTGTGAAAATCAATAAGCCTTGCTCAAAATCTATGCTCCACTATGTTTACATATGTGTTATTTACTTTTCCTAACTAGAAATGTTTAGTATAACACTTTTGAGAAAAATTTCGGGTTTCGGAAATTTCCTCGACACCTAAAACGAACTCGTCCAAATTTTTCAGACTCCACGGATCGACGGCACCATAATTTTGGTACCGTCCTTTATGTATTTTGGTACCGCCATATTCAGACAAAGGACTGCATTTACACCTTTTTAGGGTACCGTCCGGTGTATGATTTTGGTGCCGTGGATCCTCGGTAATTTTTGAATTTCGACTCTTTCGTGATTCCAAATTATCTTCCATCACTTATAAATCAATCTTAACTAGTTTATACTGTTATTAGAACTAGTATTATTTACTAAGGTATATAAGAAATCCATTTCCCACCAAAATTCAAAAATTTGAAAAATCCACCCAAGGAGCCCTTTGGCATAAAGGAAGGAACCAAATTTTTGGTACCTTCAAATCCGTGGGTAATCTGAATGTTAGGAAATTCCACTCACTAGAACACATTTATTGCAAATCTTTTCTTCTTCACTCCATCTTCTTGTATGGATTGACTTGGGTGATATGACTAGCATTCAACCCACTTCCAAATCATTAGGAACCTCATCTCTTCAATGGTTCAACATCAAATCAAACACATTTCTCAACAATTTTTCACCTCTATAAATTGAAAGGCTTTACCATGATCATCCTCACACCTTCTTCATTCTCACTACTATCTAGCAAATCAAAACCCAAGTTAAAAATGACTAAATCATCACCAAAACCTTGCAAGAAAACCGCTAGAATTAGCGTAAGGCCTTGTTGTTTTGTTCATCTTAGCTCATCATCCGAATCTTCACCACTCACAATCTCATCTCCCATTAGAGATGATACAAATCTTACCTTAGCTACACCCACTTCATCACACATTGTGATCACCACTCCACCACCAACAAAACACCTACTTCACCTCCACCGCACCCATCCAAACATCCAAAACACCCTCACCACCTTCACCAAGGTCTCCCTCTCACTCCCATGGAGTTATTTTCAACTCCACCAACATCACCAAATCCTTTCCTAGAGGACTTGGAAGACTTGCCTCCTAGGCCAAGTCATCCACCACCATTGCCATCCTTTGGCACAATTGAGCTTAATCGCTCATGAGTCACCTCGGTCATCCATTGACCCAAACGCCCATTAGGGCCAAAACCTCTCCTTTTCACCCCATTCACAAGGACATTCATGGTCCTTTATACGGGATCATCCACTTCCATCATCAATGTCCCTCATATTGAGGACATTGAGGAGTGCATGTGGGATGACAATCCCACTAGAGAGGAGATTCAAGCCGAACTCCACAACCTCCACCAATTCAAAGGCATGGTGGATTCTCACTTAAGTGAGACAATGCAAATGCAAAATGCTTTGCTTGCATCCATCATGACCACTCCAAACATCCCCAACACCACCAACACATCCACCATTCCACCACCACAACCTTCCCAAACTTTCTACCCTCCTAGGCATGGTTGCTCAACTTTGAGCAAACGCCCAAACGTGGAACGGACCGGGTTATGGTCCATGACTTCCAGAAGAAATGAGGTTCATCCTCAATCACATCCTTGAGCGCCTCAACGCTTTTCCCATCCACCATCTTTAGGATGGTTTTAGTTTATTTGCTTTCTTAGGATAATTTTATTTTCTTGTACTAGAAACACATCATTGTGTTCTCTTTTCATGATCTTTATTCATGAAAATTTTAACTAATGAATGTTGTTTATTATATTGTTGGTGTCATTACATAGTGTTTGGAAATGCTTGTGAATGATCATTATTACTAACAATTTTTTGTAGCTTTATTTTCACAATCCATGTATCTTCCCATTAAAGCACCCAATTTGGGGAGCTTTGAACAAGGGGAGATAATAGCTAGGGCTCATTACATTCCAAGATAGCCTCTTCTTTTGTTGAGACAAAAGGGGAGAAAATATAGAACTTTGAAATTATTTATATTTGACTTTTCCGAAAAGTCAACGCATACATTGACTTTCTAAAAGTCAAACAGAACCCTCATTGATAATACTTGACTTTTCTTAAAAAAGTCAAACGCATACTTTGACTTTCGAAAAAGTAAACCTCATGCATCAACTAGTGAAAATGCTTTGACTTTCATAAAAGTCAAACATTCATACATTATGCATTATCATTAACCTTTTCAAGTTCTAAAACTAATATTTTATAACTCTTGTAAAACTTTGTTCCTTTTATAAACATAAAATTTATATTTTGTCCTCAACAAAAGGGAGATTGTTAATACAAATATCGTCATTAAACGTTATTTATATTTTTGATCTTTGCCTAAGTTTTGTTAACGACAAAAGTAAATTTAATTTATAAAAGCTTAAAGCTTGTCAAGTTTATTAGATATTAAAACAAGCTTTCTCAAACAATATATTCATCATTCAAGCATTTACATTTATGATTAGTAACATCTTGATATGACTCTAATCATTATGTATGATAGTAGTTTGTAGAATGTGTTAGGTTCTTAAACCAAACACTACTTAAGCATTTGCATATTTCTATAAATAGTAATACAACATTTGACATCATGTATTACATCATGGAAATCATTGGAAGATTCCATTAGATATTTTGTGAAGATTTGTACTCTTCATATCTTGCACAATCTCACTTAGATAGAGTTGACTTTGGCAAGATTTGATATCTTGGTCGCCGATCGGACGGCGGTACAAAATGGTACACAGGCGGAACCCTTTAAGGGGTCCGTCCGTGGACGCCCTGTCCATTTTGGCTATAAATAGCAATGCCAAGCCAAGTAGTTTCTCATCCCTTTCTAACATACTTTCATACATATCTTCTCTAACCTTTCTAATTCGGTTTCATATCATATTAGTGATCTCTTTGTAGCAAAGAAGATCAAGTCATATTCAAGCTTCAACGAGAAGTTGGAAGTCTTGTTTGTTTAGTGTTGTATGATCTAGTGTTGATCCATACTTCATTGTTGTATCAAACCATCATAATCTTGTGAGTGTGAGTGGTTAGTATTTTAGTCCTCAAAATACATTGTGTGTGGGAGTAGTTGTACCCTTGTAAAGAACTCGACATCTAGCTTAGTGTCGGAAATAGTGTGTTTAAGTGTAAAGGTTTTCTCCGCCGGTGAAAGGAGCTTGTTGACTAGTGAAGTTAAACTCTCGAGTGTGAGACTCGGGAGTGGAGTAGGCAAGGAAAAAGAGTCCTTGTAGGCCGAACCACTATAAACAACTTGTTGTGGTTTGATCATTTCTTTCCTTATTTACTTATTACACATTGCTTGCATATTTCATTAACATACTAAAGATCAATATCAATTGATCTTTCAATAAGTTTCAAAACAAAGATTTTAATTGGTAAACTATTCAACCCCTTCTAGTTTTCTACAATAACCACTTTCTAATCATTACTAATTATCACATAATTATATGATGACTATATGATAATCAATCCCATTATCTTATTGGCTTAACTCAATAATACTTAACCCACATTCATTATAACTCCTTAATTTAATTTATAAACATCATTTACTCAATTTCCCAATTGATATCAAGAGAATTCACCAATTAACTTAGGGTAAGGGATTACTTACTTGTAGGGATGATCTATACAAGTTTATTACTGGACTGGAGCACTAATCTACCTTCAAATTATCATTATAGTGATCTTGGTTCTTCCCTCCCTTTTCTCCAAACCATACCACACACACACCCACCATATTCTGAAATGTGTAGAATACAGTAGAAGATAACTATTAGTAATATAGTTTGCCTAATTGGCACATTAGACCCCTTAAGTTCTTTTCTTTCTATTATGGCCACAATAACTTTATTACTCAATTACTATTTGACAACATTAGTCCTTTAAGTCCATCTTTATTATAAATGTGACACACCATACTTTCTACTACCATTTACATGACCTTTAATACTTATAGTTTGACTACCGGGTTTGACTAACCAATCCCGTATGTCCACAAAACTTATGAAAGTCATAGTCAACCATTCAAATGGCATTCTTGTCATAAGATACTTAGGCCCGGTTTCAGGGTGTTACATTCCTGGGGTGATATGATGTCTAACCAACATCTTCCTTTTTTTTATTGATATATTTCCTTTCTTAATGATTGTTGTTATTATTCTATGGCTCCCCTCCGTTTTATAAGCTCAATAGGTCTCTAAGAATGTGTAGGAGTAGTAAAGGTGGGCAAATGATCGACCTCCATTATTGAAATGCATCTTAAATGTAGCTAAATGAAACTGTAGTAAGAAGTATGCCGCACATTATAGAATAATCGACGGGCTTCATTGCGCACTTTCGGTGTACTTAATTATTAAACCGGCGTACATTTGTGTTGACTCGTAGGTACATAGTTGACCACTGGCCTCCCTGGCCTCCCGTAACTGGCGTACTTTATTATAAGACCGACTGTCTTTTGGCCAATGTATGTGTTATTTATTCTAAGTCTTTTAGTCATTCATTCTTTGTTCGTTTATGCTTCGTTCCTTCTATATTATTGGATCATTAGCCCTGCATGTTCATTCATCCATTAAGTATCAAAAGTCCTTTAAAAGAGTGTAAATAGACATATAAACTATACAATATTACGAATATAAATATGTATATTTGGAGAGTCATCAACAACCTTGATTCTGGGCACTAAGTAGATGTACAAAATACATGTTGATTCTAGTCGATAAGTAAAGTATCAAACCACATATTGTTGATTTAAATTAGTGGTGGAAATATTGAACGCAACTCGAGTCTGTCAATGCCCATGCTCGAATTATTTATATTTATAAAGCTCGTGCTCGAGCTCGTTTCGAGCATGGAAATTTATCTCAACTCGTGACACATTCACATACGAGCGATATATATACAAGTATATTTTCTAAGGCTCTTTTAGGCTCACAACACTAGTGATCTTATTGGTCGAAAGCTCGGTAATGAAATGAGCTCCAACTTAGAGGCTTTAATTTGTTTAGACTCAACTTATTTCGACTTTTTGCTATACCAATCTTAAGCTTTTCATGAGCAATTTGACATGTTTCGACCCTAATTTAATATACTAGACGATTAGCCGTGCATAACAACGAGATTTTATAGCGGAATATATTTGCGTAACCAAAGTATCACTATAACTATCTGCCGCTATAAAATCTCGTTGCTATGCACGGGTAATCGTCAAATTATAATATACATATACATATACACATGCACAAATCATATATGAAACCGTGTCAATTCAATGTTTTAGTTCAATTCAAAAGTCATCTATTAGCTATACTATACGCGTATATTAAACCGTGTAAGCGTGTATGTAAGATTGGAAAATATATGCATGTAAACAATATTGGAAAGTATTAAACCAGTTGTAACCATCGTGTATGTGTTGAACTATTTTTAACCGTGTTTTTCTTTTTTTGAAAAGTTTTTAAAGTTTTCAAAGGTAGAATAGGTATAGAACAAAATTAAGAGAAGACTAAAATACACCGTTGGTCCCTAAACTTGGTCATACGCTTCGCGATGGGACAAAGCTGGCCGTTATCATCGCTGGAGGTCTAAACCTTGGCCTTTAAATGCTAAACTCGTCCCTTGACCGGGATTGGCATAGTCAACTTTAATTTTCTGGATTTCCTTCGAGGGTATAATAGACCATTCACATTTTGACCCAATCTTCAACTCAGGGACCAATTGTGAGTATGCCTACTAGCCGCTTCTTCCCCGACACGCTTGCAATTAATTTTGCTCGAACCAATACACCCACCCAACAAACAACTTTACCAATCATAATACACCATTATCCGTAAACGATAAACTGAAAATCAAATCCAAATCTAAATCGTAATTTTTAACTCAAAAGACCAACCCAACGTCCAACAAAACCATGTCGATCGATCGATTAGCAACATGCCGATGTAGTGATCAATAACATTTTGAATCGGTTGCCTTTGTTAGAAGCGGTGAGAACCTCTAGTTTAGCGAAACGGAGGTCTAAGTGGACTTTGCTCACCGATGTCATTGTTGATGAGGATTTCTTTTATTATTTAACATATGAGTTTGATGGGAGGCTTGTTACTAGATTCTTAAATCGGCTTATGGGTCCAATAAGAAAGTTTGTCTTTCAGAGAGCCAAGATCAATGATTGGAATAGACAACTTTCATTATGAGGAGATTCGTGAGTGCTCTTTGTTTTGGTCGAGCATGAAATTGAGGAGCGGATTATTACAACCGGTACGGTGACCCGATTACGCTCCCAACCCAACTTTACTCGTAGTGAGTGAAACATCCGGTACTTCATGTTTGTCGATGGCTAGTTTGGAATATTTTCACGGCTTTCCAAATCATCGAGCTTAAAATTGATTCATGTCAATTTTCTAAGCTAGATTTGGGAATTTATTGTCGGTTGTCCTCACTGAGTCTCTTAAAATGAATCGTCCTAGTACAAACGAGATGAGACTATGGGATATTGCAAATGTTAGGAATTTCGTGAAGTTAGATTTGAGTTTTGTCGTTATAATGTTGTGACGACAATCACAACATCCGATATCTTTCACCGACAAGACTTCAAAATCTTGAGACCCTTACATTGGATTTTGATGATCGCATCAGTAAGAACAATTTGAGTTTTACACTTATGATTTTACAATGTTAAAGAAATGTGTAACAAGAATGGCATTTAATCTTTAAAACTTGTTGTAGTTGATACGGAAGCTAATTCTAGGATGAATGTGCCTTTGTATCCCTGATTAACCTTAAGCTGTCCCATGTCGATTTTGGGAATATTGTTATGTTATCGTTCATCACTGAAATGATTCGTGGATGTCCAAATTTGAAAATGCTGGATGTCAGAGTAAGTGTTTTGGATTAATACATATGTAGCAAATAAACAATCCTAAATTGCCATGTTTGCGTATCTCTCAACACTATTTGATTTTTCAGGCTGCAAACACGCTTAGTGTTCTACCTTTGGAAAAATTTTCCAATGTTGTAGACAGAAACACATTCAGCCATGGCGAGCTACAGACTGTGGTGTTTCGAGCTTTTCCTAGAACAGAGCATGAATTAACTTTAATAAAGTTTATACTTGCGTGTTCCCGGTCGCTAAAGACAATCAATATCAGGGTCAGCGATAGGAATCATGATGGGAAAGAAAATATCAAGAACAACTGGGAGTTGGCTAGGAAGCTGTTGAAACTCCACCGAGCTTCCCCCACAGCCGTGGTAGATTTCTTTGAGTGGTTGTAGTTTATGTATGGGTTGAATACCCTATGACAATTAATGTTGCAAAATAGTTTTGGTATTTTGGTTAAGTATTTGTTGATATGGTTTGCTTAATATTAGCTTGTTCATATGTTGTTGTTTGTGCGTATTGTAGGTGATGCAAGTTTGACATTCGAATGTCAAACTTTCATTTACCATTTCAATTTGATTGTAGCAAGTAAAACTGCATTTCCAGTTTACTTTAGTTAGTCAATACTTGAAAATGGTGAATGGCTATTTTGTAGGTAATATTTGCATTTTGACTATGTAAAGTCAAAATTGCAAAACCATTACTCAAATATTTTACTTTGTAAAGTCAAAATTGCAAAACCATTACTCAATATTTGCATTTGATATGTTTTAGAAGTTTGACTTAACAAATTCAAACTTCTAACGGTTTTGTGTTGTTTAATCTTCAACTAAGTTGTAGTATACGTAACTTGGCAACTTGAAGGACCAATTGTGTATTTTATAGTGATTATTGGACGGGAGTTTTAAGTATGACAACGGCAACCAAGACAAATTCAGGGACCGAGTGTGAAAAAAAAGCACTATTAGACCCTTGACTGTCTCTTACCGGAGACGCTATTAACTTGTGCACACCAACCGATAAACCCATCCACTACTTTTTCCACACACAAACAATTTCCAATGGAAGATTTCCCCATTTTGAATGAACTCATGGAGGTTGCTGGTTCATCAAAGTTGAATGATCGGATGGTTGTGTGGTTTGAACAAGAGGCTGCACAAGAAGGGATTTTGAAAAACCTAGTTCTTCAGTGCATTGATCATCTGAAGAGAGGAATCATGAAGCGTAGGGAGATGATCGAGAGAATGAAGCTCGGGATCTCGGGAATTGCGCTGACCGTGGTGGATACCGATTTAAAAATCCGCCTAGGCACACACACCAACTTGTTCAACTCATACAGATTGTTAGTCAAACTGATGAAGCTATTCGTTTCAACGAAGAGCTTGTTAAGAAAATGGCTGAACATAATGCCTGTATTTTGGGTTTTTATGGGAGTAGATAAAAGCGGTCTTTTGGGTGCTAGTTTTTAAAATATAGGTTGGTAAAAAGGGTATTTAAATTGGATCTTTTGTTTAGTTGTTGGTCTTGGTTTGATGTAGTTGTTTATGATCTTTAACATACTATATTAATGATAAAATATCATCTAAGTTTTATGTATTTAATTTGTTTTTGTATTGTGATATTGGGTGTATTTTAGTCTAATTAGTATCAGCAAAACCAAACACCCCCTTGTATCAGCAAAAGCAAAGGCAATGGTTTAAAAATATGTGTTGAAAATGAAAATACTTTAGCACTAAATCATAATGTATTACCAAACATCCCTTGTATCGCTTAAACCAAATGCCCTTTTATCAAGAAAAGTTGTTACAAAGAAACCAAACACCCCGTGACAAGAAAATCAAATGCGTGGTTTAAAATGTGTGTTGAAAATGCAAACGCTTTAGCAATAAACAATAATGTATTGACAATGGTGTATTGTAACATCTTGAATTTTGACTTACCCAAGTCAAACAAACTTATGAAAGGCAACAAATTGTAACTTACTATTGTGGTATGACTTGGGTAAGTCAAACCTATTAAGAAATGGAAAACGATTTCAAGCAGATACAATGCACAACCAAACACAATTACTTAAATAAGAACCCAATTTTTTATTCATCGATTTCATGTTCTCAAGAACTACAAATGTTTACTATCATCTAAACATACACTTAGCTAGACCCAAAACTCTCTCTATCATCCTTTTCCTTCTTTTCCTTAAGATATTTAAACAAAAGTTCAAGATTTGTAATCCTTTCTCCCAAATCGTTAACCTTTGATAACAGGATGTCAGCCTCATCCATCTCCTTCTTAACACCCAAACCCTTTTCATTTGGGGAGTTTGCTTTCCTCAACGAACTCAACAAAGGCTCCCCCTTATCGTTTTGTGCATTTTTTTTTTTTGGTAGAATGTGTGTTGATTGTATTTTAGGGTTCAATGTTGGAAATATGGTTGAAGGTTGGGTTACATTTTAACCATGTTGGGTCAAAAATGTGAATTTATACCCTCGAAGGAAATCCAGAAAATTAAGGTTAACTATGCCAATCTCGGTCAAGGACGAGTTTTGCATTTAAAGGATAAGGTTTGACCTCCCATGATAATAACGCCGCTTTTCCATCGCAAGTCAGAGATAACCAAGTTTTAAGGACCAATCACAGATTTTAGTCTTAAGAGAATAAGAGTTTATTTTATCCTACTTTATAAAAAAGGGAGAATTTCATCTATATCCTTGTAAAACTTCATAATTACGTCAATATCCTTATTATTTTTCAAATTACATTAATATCCTTTCAAAACCTCTCAAATACTCATATATATCCAAATAACCAATTTAATCAAAATTAAATAAATTTATATTCAAATTTATTATGTAAATAATCCTTAAAATGTTATATTACTTTTTTACCCTTTTTATCATCCTGAAATTAAAATCTCATGTCAAGTTCATCTTCTTTTTATCAAAGATTGAGATTCTTATCAAACAATCAAACAAGCTCGTGACACAATCAACCTTTTGATGCTAATTGCAATTACTTCATAGTTCATACATTGTCTTTTCAATTTTCATAAGAAACTCATTCCAATCCAATATATACAAGTATACAACACTAAAACCCATCTATTAAAAATATAAAACAAAATAGAGGAAAGAAATTAAGTAGTAGCAAACCAAAAATGAGATGGACTAAAAATTCTGGGCACCATTACCATTAACGATTCAAGGTACCCACATCTAATTGAAAACAAAGCAGTACCCCAACACCTTGAAAATAAACAAAAACATTATTATATGATAATGCCATTTCTAGTGATATTACTTGTGAGTAAATTTGTATCATTCATTACATTTAGGATAACAGAGGATGCACTGGGATGATTGTTTCTTTAGACAGAGATATAGACTAGTTTAATGGCTGGGATAAAAGGGTAAAATAGTAACGTGTCATATTACTTGGTAATTGAATTGAAAAATTAATATTAAAATCCTTTAATAATGATTAAATATTTAAAATGGATATATATGAGTATTTTAGCTTACAAAAGGATATTGCACAGAATTAAAATTTATAAGGATATCATGTAATTATAAGTTTAGAAGGATATGATAAATTATCCCTATAAAAATAAATAATTTATAGAAAAGCATAACCATTTATAAATAAAAAGATACTGTATAATTTTGTGGACCATATAATTTGTCAAACGTGCATCCCAAGTTATTCAAACACGAGACAAGCCCACTTGTTATGAATGTGCTTTTCAATAATAAGTGTACTTACTTTTCAAATAGTCGAGAAATCATATATAATTGCTTATACAGTTTATAATCAAGCTATTCTTAATGGCAGAAACATGAACAAGAAAAATGTAACAATCATATAGCATGGTTACAAAACATCATTTTCAGGGCAAATTATGTTTGGGTTCCACAACGTGAACCCCAAGTCGTTGAAGAATGAGACAAAGCCAACCGTATTTGAATACCAGGCAAATTACTACAAAAATGTTTATAATATTGAATGAGAAATGATACATAGGCCTAAAATTTGGTCAAAAAGTGGACCTAAAAACACTTAGAAAAATCCTGACGGGTTGTAAAATAAGCGGGTCCCTATCGATCTTGTCAAGTGTTTTTAGGTCCAATTTTTAGGCCTATGTATCATTTCTTATATTGAAAATCTAGTTTTAGCACTACTATCATTGTTACCGTGCAAAAAACTTTGTTGGAGTATAAAATTCAGTTTTATTGAGAAGACTTCGTTTGAGATAACTTGATTCACTGGTATACAACAATTAATAGTGAACTGAATATATAAATCACAAATTTAATTTACAAAATCTTTGTAAAAATCGAGTTGTGGTAATGATTCACTAAATTTGTTCGTATGATTCATAATTGTACATATATAGCAAAATCGTGAAATTTTAAACATTGATTCAAATTGCTTACACATCGTGCATCAAAATCACATTAAAATTAGTTTTACACTTGAAAAAATTGAATCGAAGTCAAAATTTTATCGTAATTGAGCCTTTTCAATTTCCTATTCATTTTAAACCCTTCTCAATGGATCCAAATCTTTTTTACTATTAGTCAATGTAGGTAAAACTATGTCCCTTTATACTTCTTTCTAATAAACCTTGTATAATTATATTAGTCACCACTCACCTGTTGTATATAATCAAAAAGGTTAACCTCACATAATATGTTAATTACTTGTCCTAAGTAGTTTGTTATTGGACTAACATTTTCATCCTTGAATAATTTGATTTGGGCTTATAATAAAAAAAATAAAGAGGAGGCAATATTACATCAAGCCCAAAACATTAAACGAAACCCATCATGTATAAATAAACTCACAAGCCCATTATATAAAAACAAGTTTTAACCTTAATACCTTTATGTCCTTAAGTTCATTCACCAGTTTTTTTAGACTCCAAAGTCCAAACTCAAGTTAAAATTTAACACAGTTTAGAGCCTATAATGTGATATAAAATGTAAACATCGAGTTTCAAACATTTGTTTTGGTGGAAATTATTACATGAGGTTTTTGTTTTTTAAATGGTTATGCCCTCTTATTGGTTCAATTTTGAAGATTATGCCAGGGAAAAGCGTCTCAAGTATGATAGTAATCGAAAAGAAAAATATCGTATGTTTGTGACTCAAATTATTGGGTACGCGGGTATACTATCCAGTCTTATGATTGTGACTAAATGATGAATAGGTGACAATACAAATATCATACGTTTAATGTTGGTACTTGGCATAATATCAGTTATACGACTGCGACTAGAGGACTAAATGACATGAGATCTATCATATTGTGACTAGATGCTGAGTATATGACAGGCAGAGCATCTATTTTACCGATTGTGACTAAATGTCGGATAACAGATAAAATGTATCTAGGACACGAAAACCATAAGGAACACCAAAACAACAAAGAAGTCTTTTATTAATCATAATCTACACCAACATTATTGGTTCAACTCAAAGGTACATTTTGGAAATCCAACGTCCGACCAGGAGAGCGCTAACTCTCACTTGGTTAGACAAATCTTCCTATTTTACATCAAGGACATTGACACTATCATAACAAATTCTACTAAGAGTTCTAGGTAATAAAAGGTATTAAGACGCGCGTGCATATTGATTGCACACAAGTCAAAAAAATGTGAACGTTACCTAAATAACATAATCCGACCACTCATCATGTTGAACATGATCCATAGTAAAACTAGGAACCGTATCAAACTTAACATTACTCTTTTTCTCACCAACTAACCTAGCCGGATTTCCAACAACAGTAGCCCTAGCTGGCACGTCTTTCAAGACAACCGACCCAGCCCCAATTTTCGCCCCATCACCAATCCCAATATTCCCCAAAACACAAGTCCCCGCGCCAATCAAAACATCATCACCAATCTTAGGATGCCTGTCACCACTAGTCTTCCCGGTCCCTCCCAACGTCACATTATGCAAAATCGACACATTGTTCCCAATAACCGCGGTCTCCCCTATCACGACACCTGTCGCGTGATCCAACATAATCCCACTACCAATCCTAGCTCCAGGATGTATATCCAATGCAAAAACCTCAGACACCCTACTTTGTATCAGAAGTGCTAAAACCTTTCTATTTTTTAACCATAAATAATGTGCTATCCTATGACATTGAATAGCAATGAACCCTTTAAAATTTAGAAAACAATGTACATAACTTATGCAAGCAGGGTCCCTTTCTTTAACAGCCATTAAATCTCTCTTAACATAACTAATAATTTCTTGATCATCTTTGAACACTGCCATTATAAGCTCATATAAAGAAGCACTAGATAAACTTGTAGTACTTAACTTTATAGAAATATGATTAGCTAAAGCTGACTCAAGTGATGCATGAGATAAAACTAAGCTAATATAGTAAGTTGACAAAATGGGCTCTAGATCAATATCAAGCCTTGCTTCATCTTTCATTTTTAACCATAAATCATCATGACCATGGTTTTGATTGTTACAAGTGATTTTTGAGATTGGTTTGCAAGAAATTTGATCAGGGTGATCTGGTTTGCAGTATTTGAAGATGTGACTGGATTCAAATTCAAAGATTTCTGTTCTTGAAGTGAGGATACAAGCAACCATTTTTTTTGGCTAAGTTTTGGTGAAATTTTATGAAATTTTTTGTGTGGGTATGATTGATTTGTGTTAAAGGATGCAACCCTTTATATATTGTGGTATGGTGGGGTAAAGGTTGATGGTTTGACCAGGGAAATGAGTTTTAAAAAATGGGGGAAGAAGACTAGAGGGTTCATCTGGTTATGTTTTTTATACTCCAACTGTTTCTAGCTAATTTTTTAACAGTTTAGTAGTTTGAAGTGATGGTTTGCAACTTGCAAGGGTTTGAATAAAGATGTATGCAGTTTAATCAGCGTATTTTGTGACCGTTTTGAACCATTTTCTATCGCTACCTCAAATGTGTATCTGGTGAAGTTTGTACTCTATACGATTCGTAAAGACATCAGATACCTTACCACTTAATCATTTGATGATGAATCAGCATTAGCTTATAAATAAGCATAAGAGCACTTCCATCGTTAACAATAATAACGCCGTTAGGCTCGGGCGTTAACGCCGTTGGGGCGGCGTTAACGTTGGAAGCAGATGCCGATAACGGCGTTATAGGGAGGCGTTGCCCTTAACGCCTGCTAAAGGTAAAAAAAAATGAAAATGTTACAAAACTAGTCCCTGTAACGTTAAGTTTTAAAAAAAATTTACATAAAACCCCCTAACGGCTAGTTTTAAAAAAAAAAATTCAAAAACATTATTTTACCACTATAAATACCCAATTAAAACTCTATTTTTTTCACACTTCCTCTCACACTTTATATACTTCCTCTCACACTTTCATAATTCAAAACCAAATTGCTCACAATGGATCCAAATCGTTCGGTGATTTTCCTCTATCTCACGTATACGTAAGACCCAGCAGACTTCCAATTTATGGCGTCCACAGACGAAAGATCACCTTCGGTTGGAACAAGAAGAAGGTAGTGAATCTCAACATCCTACTCGCCCTCGCACCCATATATATATCGCGAACGCGAGCTTGCAGAGAACGTCGCTTCAACGATTATTTCGCACAAGGTTGTAAGTATTCAAACCGAATTTTCGTAGAAGATTTCAGATGAGCCGGAAACTATTCCCGCAAATAGTGAAGGTATTGAATCTTATACTCCGATAATATTCCGCATCATTTTAATTACTTTAAGCAAACACCGATGCTTGTGGTCGAACGAGTATGTTGTTTAACGAAGCAGACGTCGCCATACGCCAATTGGCGACGACACCTCACCCGACGCATTTGATGAATACTTGCAAATGGGTGCGAGTACGTCACAATTATGTCTTGATAATTTTAACAAATGTATTATTGATTTGTTTATGCCGGAGTATTTAAGAAAACCAACACGGGTCGACATTCAAAAATTTATCAACTACACGAAGAAAACATGGTTTTCCGGAATGTTGGTAGCATCGACCGCATGCAGGGAATGAAAAAATTGTCCGATGGCTCGCGCAAGGGCATTTTGATAGGGGTGATAAAAATACCCAACATTACGCTGTCGTTGCTTTCTCAAGATTTATGGATCCGCATGCATTTTTGGGATGGGGGGCAAATAACGATATTAATGTTTTAGATAACTCTCCTTTATTCGACGACCTTCTTGCCGATAATGCCCCAAGAGCACCTTATATGGTCAACGGAACTAGGTATGAACAGGGTATTATTTGGTCGATGGAATTTATCCACAGGCAAGCAACTTTGTCAAATCCTTCACGGCAACAATCGATGAAAACATACGTTCTTTAAAAGGAGACAAGAAAGTGCCGAAAGGATATTGAACGTGCTTTTGGTGTTCTTCGGTCGTTGGGGTATACTACAACAACTCGCATCGTCAATATGAAATTGTTATGATACGTAGAATCATGTATTGTTGCATTATTATGCATAACATGATTGTAAAAGATCATAAATTTGAATTACGCGACTATAACGAATGTGGGTGGATCCGCCAAGAAATTTGAGGCAACGAAGATGGGTCGAAAGATGTGATACTCACAATGAAGCAAAAGAAATACACGACAACAACGATACCCAACTCCAACGGGACCTTATGGAGTATGTTTGGCGTAATAATCTTGAACGATACTGGACAACAACAAGAGAAGCGACGACGATGAATAAGTTTTTGCTATGTTTTTTAACCGCAATGTGTTTTTTTTTTTTTTTTTTTTTTTTTGAAAAATTACACGTTTGTCCCTATGGTATACCCGAATAACAACTTTAGTCCCTAAGTCGCTTTTTATTACACCAGAAGATCAATTTTGAAACTTTGCACGCTTTTGGTCCCTAAAATGGATGGGCGTTAGTTAAGTCCGTTAAGTATTTTGCGTGTTAGTCCTTCGTTAAAAATTTTGCACCGTTAGTCCTTATTTTTAAAATATAGTTTTCCCGTTATCCCTCCGTTAATAATAGTTATCGCCATATTTTTACGCTTTTATCCGCTTTTATCGCTTTTTCTCCGCTCGACCGCTTTTTATGTTTCGCCCATTTTTTACGGTTTTTCTGCTTTTATCCGTTGCTCGCTTTTATCCGCGCCCGCTTTTACGCTTTGTTCTGCTTTTATCCGCTGCTCGCTTTTTAATCTTTTCACCGTTCTTTTACGCTTTTGTTCTGTTTCATCCGCTTTTGCTCGTTGTTGTTTTGTCCTTTTCGCACGCTTTTATCGGTTTTCATCCGTTTTGTCCGCTTTTCTTACATTTTGTCCGCTTTTCTTTCGCTTTTGAAAAAAATTCCAAAAAATTTGGAAAAAAAATTCGAAAAAAATTCCAAAAAAATTTTCAAAAAATTTCGAAAAAAAATTTCCAAAAAAAAAATTGGAAAAAATATTTCGAAAAAAATTTTGAAAAAAATCAAAAACTTGAATAAAAATTTCAAAAAAATTTGAATAAAATATTTTTCAAAAATTTGAATAAAAATTTCAAATTTTTTTGAAATTTTTATTAAAATTTTTTTGAAATTTGATTTTTTTTTTTTTCAAATTATTTTTCGAAATGTTTTTTCCAATTTTTGGAATTTTTTTCGAATTATTTTTAAAATTTTTTGAAATTTTTGGAATTTTTTTCAAAAACGAAAGAAAACGGATGAAACCGATAAAAGCGCATTTAAACGGACAAAAACGAAGAACAACGGACAAAACGTAAAAGAACTGGCGAAAAGATTAAAAACGAACTAAAACGGATAAAACAGATAAAACGTAAAAACCAAGTAAAACGGATAAAAACGAACAAAAAGGATAAAAACAGATAAAACGTAAAAAAATGGCGAAAACGTAAAAACGGTCGAAACGGATAAAACGTAAAAAAAACGGCGATAACTATTATTAACGGAGGATTAACCTAAAACTATATTTTAAAAATAAGGACTAACGTGCAAAAATTATTAACGAAGGACTAACAAGAAAATACTTAACGAACTTAACTAACGCCCATCCATTTTAGGGACCAAAAGCGCAAAGTTTCAAAATTAGACATCACGGTGTAATAAAACGACTTAGGACTAAAGTGTTATTCGTGATACCATGCGATCAAACGATGTAATTTTTTTTTTTTTAATCTCGATTGTAATACGTATTTAGTTTTAATGAAATGTTTGTTTTAGTTTAATAAATGGGTGTTTGTTTTAGTTTAGGGGTTGAAATTGAAAATATGAAATATTATTGGTGTTATGGTGTTATTGGGATGTTATGGGTGAGTGTGTTTTTGGGATGTTAATGTTAAACGTTAAAGTTCGATGTATATGGACGCGACGGTGTTATTTAAGTATGGTGTTATGGATGGAAGTCTTTCAAGAATGAATGAATAAACAACCCAATAGATCCCGTTGGAAATTGCTTAAGCGTAAATAATTTAAGGGGCATTTACATATAAAAGAAAATAATAAAAAAATAAAAAAATAGAAATAATAAAAATAAAATAAAAATAATCAATATTTACATATTTCTTTAAACCTTGTTGTAATAACATTGTATATCATACATTAAAAACTTATGTTTGAAAAAATAAGTAAATATTGATGTTTTCTCCCGAAACACAAAAATAATTTTATCAATTTATCTAACATCATCTTAGAAATTTCTTTAAAGATTTGTTCCGACATTGTTATTATAATTCGATACATTCTAATGTCGGCTATTTGACGTCCAACAAATGTCCACGCGGTAGTTTTTCTCTCTTGAATTTGATACTATTGATGTAAACTTACAAGATAGTGACAATAAGTAGCAAAACCAAATTAAACTAGTTTGTAAATTAGCTTTATTGTATCTACTATCTAGTCCACACAGATTGACTGATCGAGACCTTTTATTAAAAAAATTATGGGCTATATGTAAGAGGTTGCTCATTCATTTATGTACTTTTACCGAAACAAATGAGCAATTTTTAGTAGACAAACGTTTCACGTAAATGTAATCATACTAATCACTTTTATAAACTTTACAAGTATATAGAGTCTAAGTGACCATGTATGCCCAAAGGGCTCTTGCCTCAGTGGGTCAGCGATATGTGAATGATCATCAACCTAAAAGTTGTGGATTCAAGTCTCGATGAAAACATGTAAGATAGGTGATATAGTTTGTAAAAATTTAATGTTCAGAGAAAGAAATAAATAAATGACCATGTAAGTTGAGTCTAAAGTCATGTAACAAGGTTTTTAAGATCACGATTCTATCTAGAATAGTTTTCGTCTTTGTAAGATCGTGATCATAAGATCTTATGATAGTGTCATTTTCTTAATAGCCGTTGTAAGATCGCAATGCGACGGTAGGAACCCGATAACTATTTCGCATGAAGAAACGTTGTTTATTTTAAACTTCCTTATTATAAAGTAGTAGATAAACGTTTTCAAAAGTAGATAGTCTAAATTATTAATAGTGTAAATGGTAAACATTTTTATTTTTCAAATTTTAAGATTAAATTGGTGGTTCAACCATGGTGAGCTTTTCTTATAAACAATTTCATTAAACGTATCATTAATTTTATTATACATACGTTTTAATGAGACTTAAATTTTCAGATTTTACATTCATTTTCTACTTTTCCTTTTATAAGAATGTTTTTGTCTTAAAATTTTAAGACTTCCTTTAATAGAAAGTCCCAAATGCTTTATAATGTAGTATAGATATATCCTGAAAATATATGCCAAAATTATGATTATGAAGTGTTGAATACAATTAGCCTCTTCTTTTTCAAATTATACGGTAAGATTGGATCGATCGAGATCTTAAGAGCATATGGTCAAGAATGAGATCCTATTAAGATCCTATCTCGTAAAAATCTTACGTAGAATTGGGATCGTTTTTGCTTTGTAATATCATCAAATCGTACTATAAAATCGTAAAATTCTAAGATAAGAATCTACAAATTAATTTTTGGTGAAGTATCCACACCTCATAAGGAGAGGTGATCCAATCATTGACGACATTATCGGTTTATGCACAAGATCGCGAACAGATGTTTTTTAAAAAACTTTATTCGACAATATAAAGTTATGCTCAGATAACATATCATTTAATTTTTTTTATTTTGGTAAGAACATTAATGTGAGTGTATATAAAAAGGTGGGTGAGGTAAGCGGTTACGTGGGAAGTGGGTCATGGAAGGATGAAGATGATAAAGAATGGTGGCTGATCACGTAATCGGTTACGTTAAAGTGATGGTCAACATAAAAGTAAAGAGTCCACGTTAATAATTTGTCACTTGTGCTAAAACTAGTTACAATACTAAGATTCACTTTACGCTATCGCCGCCGGTCCCTTCATATCTAAGCATGTGGCTCCTGTACAATAATGGATCTTAATACAAAACTTAGCAAATAATTAGGTAGTATTCAATAGAAAAAATTATTGAGAATAAATTTCTAGAGTATTTTTAATGGCTAACTAAATAAAAGATATCTACTTTTGCTTAAAAAGATACAAATATTCATAAAACTTGGTACATTAAATTTAAGATAAACCAGTGTTTTAATCAAGAACTCGAAGTTGAGTTAATTTCGACCGATCGGCCAAGTTTTTATTCAATTTCAAGCTCAATAAACCTGGCTCGAATATATAATGAGTCGAGCTTCATTTTGATAATTGCTATTCAAGATTTATCGAGGTTTTAGCCTTAGTATAGATATATTTTCATATTAATGTAAATAAAGGTTGATTGAATATTAACCTAATTATAAAGACCGACTACATAAAGGATAAAACATTGTATTCTAGACGCACTTTAAACCAAGGTTGTAAAATCGCTAGGCGCTAGCTGAGTGTGGTTTGATAGGCCCTAACATTAATCGATAGCGGGATTAATCGAGGATTAATCTGATTGAAATTTTATGCACAAAATTGTAATTTTAGATATTATATTATATTATTATGTATGATAAGATAAGCATAAGATCAAAGCTCAAATAATTCAAGTGTTCAAATATAAACATAATACATAATTTTAAAGCTCAAAATCAAACATAGATATTACTCGGTTTGTTGACCATTTTAAGCAATTTTTGACCGATTAATTGGTTTGTTGACTGATTATTAAGCGATTTTGTTCGATTTTTAAGCAATTTGTTGACCGATTTTTAAGAGATTTTGTTCGGTTAATTCGATTAGGCCGATTTTGTTCGATTTTATCCGATTAATCGGTTTGTTGACCGATTTTTAAGCTATCTTTGACCAAACCGATTAAATAGGACGATTATGATAAATCAAGGCGGTTAGTGAGCGATCAACGATTATACGGGGATTAATCGGCCGCCTGGACCGATTTTTACAATAGAGCTTTAAACCCTAATGCTGGCCTTAGTTATGAGAATTTTATTGTTGGTTTTATTACTCTTAAAAGTATCTAATTTGGTTTTCAAACGATTAAGTATTTCTCTTCGAGTTTGTGATTCGAGATCATATACAAGTTCTGTGTGAAGACTATATTTTTTTGTGGCAGCTGCAATTTAAAATTCTATTGGACACGGAATGGTGTATTTGCTATTTTGTTCTAGCTAAGTTCAACTGCAAATATCAGTTGGCACATATTCGAGCTTTTCATATACTATACATTTTCGAGCTTTTTAAGCTAAGCTCAAGCTTTGCTCGAATCCTACTCGAGCCGAGCTCAAGCTTGGATGGTTAAAGCTTGATAAACAATCGAGCCGAGCTCGAGTCAACCTTTAATTTTTCGAGTCAAGCTCGAGCCTTGCTGAGCTTGGGCTGGCTCACTCGATTACACCCATACATTAAATTAGTTGAGGTGGTTAAGGTCCGTGGCGAAAGCTTTTGAAGCATTTAGATCGGTAGTTGGTGAACGCTGAGCGTTTGTGGTTTTTAATGCTTGTTTGGGAAGCAACAAGTGGGGTTTTATCTATTTTTTCAGAATGCTCATTTTCTAACGCTCAATAAAGTAATATTTAAAAGTGTTGAACATTTAAGAGTTGTTTTACACATTATAATTACAAACTACAATTACACACATTTTTTTTATTTAAAAATTCTTTTAAAGAAAAATTAAAAATTGCTACTGCTCACATCTACAACTCCATCACTGCTTTCGCTTACTGCTTTCGCTCACTGCTAGTGATATCTTTGCCAAACACTCCCTAAGCAGTTGAGGTAATTATTATAATGTTATTACATTCAAAGCATTGTTTTAGCATCAGTCATTAGCATTTTCGTAATTTCAGCTGTAAATACTAAATAGTCATTATTTTTTAACAAGCAGGCTGTAATTGGAGAACAATTTAAGATATTTTCAATTTGAAACAAAAAAAATCCAATAAGCACATCCTTAAACCCCTTTTAGACTTTAAACCGTGAAAGAAACAAGTATCAACCATTATAGTATGTTCATAGACCTAGGTAACACATCACAGCCTTAAAACATGGCATCACATTGCAACCAAATATTTTCTTTTGAATTTGTTATCTAGTTAAAGAAGTTGTGGCTTGATCACAACCATAAGCTACGAATGAGGCAACCCCAATATTCTACATGATTTGACCACTATTATAGAAAGATTACTTAAATCAAAGCAAAAAACAACTAGTAATTGAAAAGTTTTATGGATATTTAAATATTGGTATGTCCGGATTCGAACTCAAGACTTCGGGATTGCACACATTACGTATGAGAGTTGATGTTAATAATTAATATATAAAATGTTATTATTAATTAATAGTCACGAAATAAAACATAACGATAGTTAAATAATTAACGAGGTTTGGTTAACGGTCGTTAAATATAAACTAAAAGGACTAGAGATGAAATTACAAGTCGGAAAGTTCTAGAACCCCTCGAGGGTGCTTTGCCGATCGGTTTGGGTTCCAAACCCAATCCCACTCAAACTTGGTCACCAAGTTAAGTTACCTATAAATACAAACCCTCAGATTCATTCACAATTTAATCTTGGATCACCAATAACCTAATTTCTTCTCCTCTCCTCCCTTTTTGCTTGGCCGATCGGTAACCCCTCCTCGCGGATCGATTTTCCAAAAGAAACAAGTGTTTGGTTTTATTTGTGATTCAAGAACCAGCTTTTCACATCAAATCGCTAATAAGACGTATGTACAAGAACGAAGAACAAGTACGCTTGTGCTTGTGAATCTTGGTGGTCGACTTCTTGGTTGGGTCGAATTGTATAAACCCTAAAGTTAGGGTTTTGGTTTTGTTCTTGTTCAAACATCGCTTGATTATTGAATCGCTAAAAGACGACGTTTTCTTATTCGGTTAATTACTTACATATATTATTCCTATTTACTTCCGCTGCATGCTTTGATGATGTTATTTGATTTTATATAATTGTTATGAGTATTAAATCCAACAGTAATCAATATCATTATCATCTTGGTTATACTTCAAAATTCAAACCATCACCAAACTATGGCTTTTTGAGAGTTCATATTAGCTTCATTTTCGTTGTCATTATCTATATCTATATCTATACTATTTATAATGCATCTTATACCTTCTCTCCTATTAATTTTTTAAGATTTCCTAATATAGAACTTTTAAGCAAATACAAGTAAAAAAGCATAAGTTACAACTATTTGAAGCACAAATAAAACTAAAAAAACACTATTCAACATATACAATTAATACACTATTTAATTTACCCTTTCACCAAAATATACAACCATTTAACCACAACGTACAATCTAATCAAGCGACTAAGCCAAGTACTTAAAGATAAAACCATTAAGCTGCCGCAGTGGTCAGTCGACCGATTCGGTCGCCATCAGGTCGACCGAGTCGCCGCCATTGCAAAGACGAGGTCGAACTGGTCGGTCGGCCCAAAATCGACGAAGGGTTCATCCCCTCGACCGATAACTCACTCGACTAAAAAAAAAAAAAGTGAGCCGTTACATTATTGAAAAAACATTTTTAACTTTGTAAGATTTTTTTTTGTTAGGCTACCCACTGGTCACTTCCCAACTCACAGTAATAACAAAGTTCTACCTAGACTCGAAAACGAAAAGGAAGCTAAACAAGATCTCCGTTATTATTATTTCTAAATTAATTGTTAAACAAAATATAGCCGCATAACATCACATTATCGAATTCAACACAGGATATCCGTGCCAGATCGCTATGCAGACTGCTAGTAAGTTTGTAATGTATATACATCTTATCATAATTCATAAAGATTAATGATATGATCTTCAACCAAAATATGATGAATGTGTATTAGTTAGATAATTAATATTTGTACAGTTTTACTAAGTTAAGTAAACTAGTATTTGCTAACAACCTGTATGACCACTATCTTTATTGTTATTTACTAGTCTTCGTATTAGCGAGAGTCTAGGATGGTTAAGTGTTACGTTTTCTATGTTTTTAGTTGAATAGAGTTAGGATAGCATAAAGGGTCGTTGGGTTGGTTTGTATCCAAGCCAAACCCGCTTTCTTTTCTCGCTTGTTATCACAAACCGACTTAAGGTCCTAATTGAGTCGGAGTTTTCCCTCATCTCTATAAAAGGAGGCGAGGGGGAGTGTTTGACGATTCTTTCAATACTAATCAACGCTTGTTAGGGTTACTTACTTGTGCAAAGTTTCTATCTTTTCGTCACGATATAGTTGTTTTCGTGTGTCGATATTTTTAAGGTTAAGTGGTTGCGCCATAACAAAATATTTTACTAAACACCATTCGTTTAATCAACAATGATACAAGTAACATATTTACTATTATAAATTAACAACATTTAATACCAAAATGACACTTCAAATAAGCCACTAAAGCTCTTAACCTCAACATCGACACCAATAGGAAGATCAAGTTGCATCAGTGAGTCGATGGTTTGGGCCGTTGGGTGTGGAATATCAATGAGTCTTTGAGGCGCCTTGAATCTCAGATCTTTGTGAAAGTGAGGAGATTTAAGCACACGAAATTCTCTTCTTGGTTTTTTTTTTTTTTCGTAAAGGAAAGAATCCCCGCACCCCAGTAAATATATTAACCAAATAAAAGTTTAAGACAATGGATATGAGTGAAACCCATATCTCAAACCGTTACATATGCGACAGAGCTTACATAACAAGATACTTCGCTTTCTAACCAAGAAACAAACCACTACTCAAACGATAACATATGACACAAAGAATAAAATTACTTCCTGTGACTTGAAACGCAGCCATACATGGCATTAAAGGCATCCAAATTTCCTAAGATCACGAACCTGTTTCGATAGTCATCTAAATCATAATATCATACTCATCTTCAAACTCTTACCACCACCAAATATATTAGCAGACTCATCAAAACAAGAAGAACAACCTCATCTTCTAATCGACACTACAATCTCTCCCACTTTGTAAAAGGGTTACTTCTTAGTAGAAGAGCAGCAAATTCTCTTCTTGGTTTGCAATGGAACAACCGCTTGCATGAATCTTCTATGAAGTACCCGCACCCTAAGACGAGCTCTCGCTTTAATTGGCACCAATCAGAACACAAAAATATTCACTGATATGAGTTTTCGCCATTAAAATAAAATAGAAAATGGATCCGAGAAAATGGAGAATGTATGAAAACAGTATAATAGTTACACGGTTAAGAAAATTCATTTGTGTCTTATCTATGTACTGTCTAGCATCTTTTTGAAACTCTTAAATCGTAACACGATAAGGGACCAAAAGGGTAACAATTCACTACAAAAACTTGTCATCTAGTGACACATACAAAAAGTGTCACTAAAAGTAAAAAGTGTCATAATAAAAATAAAAGGAGTGTCACTAAATTATTATTATTTTTCCTCCACACTTAAAAAAATGTAGGTAGAAGTCGAGTAGGTAAAAGTTTTTGTATAGTGACACAAAAAAATGTGAGTACATAATTTTCGCTTTGTGACATTTTGTCTATAAAAATAGGGTTACAGACACAAAAGTTACTAAAGTTTACAAAAATTTGTCACAAGGTAATATAGTTTCATTTGTTCGCTTAGCATTAAACTTTTGTGAAGATACACTCAAAATTCGGTGTTAGTCGAAGAACTTGAATGATATTTTTGATAAGTTCAAGAACTCGAGGTGAACAAAATTCAAAGCTCAATAACCCGAACATTCACTTTTATAAGTTCACACTCGAATGAACAAAGCTTCAAAGCTCAAGAACTGCGACGAACAAAACGAAACTATATTACCTTGTGACAAATTTTTCAGAACTTTAAGAACTTTTGCACTATAACCCTAAAAAATATAATTGAATCTCAAAATTTAAGACTTTTTCTCACACTTTTTAAAAGGTGTCACTAAAAGGTTAAACTTAGTGACATTTTTTTATGTCATTAGAACCTCTGTCACTAAAAAAGTTATTATTTTGTTCCAGTAATTTTTCTACGGCTGATATCTAATTCGATATTAAAATTATAGAAAAATGAATTTAGGAAACATAGAAAGTGCATTTACTCACTCATCGTAAGAGAGCTAGGTATCGTTTGGTGCCGTTGGTGGTGCCGTGAAAAAAAGTGATGCCACCTTAGCACTACTTTCCTACGACACCACTTTTCAAATTAAAAAAGTACATCAAATTAAAAAAGTGTTGCACAAGATTCCTGATTTTCATTGTTGCAGTGAAAAGTTTTAGCTCTTTAAAAGATTGCCATATACTATTTGGGTGTAAAATAAAAAAGTAACCAATAACAAAGGGTGTAAATGAAAAAGTAAAAAAGATATACATACATCATCTTCTTAATCTTCTCCATCGCAAACCTGCAATAAAAAAGAAAAAATAAAAAAAGCAAACGCAAGAACAAACGCATCACAAACACAAACACATCACAAAAACAAATGCAAAACACAATCACAAAAGAACAAACCCACCCACCAAAGCAGAAAAAAAAGAAACAAAAATTCCTTTGGCGTGAGCTGGTGGCCACGGCGCCAAGACCCACCAGCCCAGCCTCGGTGTGGTGTCTCGTGCCATAGGGTGGCGCCAAGGGTGATGGCTTGAGCCATCAGCCCTTGTACCCGGAGCTCTAAGAGGTTGTAGTGTTTATCTCTGAAGGAAAATGATACAACTGAAGAAGTTCTTGAGATGCGGCGATAAGTAGATCTTTTAACCCCAAAATGCTTTGTGGGAGATGACTTATGCATGTATCTGTTATAGCTATGGCTTTTAAACATTCAAATCGGCCAATATCTTCAGGTAACTTCTCAAGAAGAGTACAACCGTTTACGTTTAAGCGAACAACTTTTTCTAGACATCCAACAGGAGCGTCAATTTCTACCAACTTACCACATTTTTCAAGATTTAACCTCTCAAGATTTGGAATCATCTCAAGGTCAAGGCTCCTCAACCTTGCGTAACAAAGGTCGACGAATTTGAGATTTGGACTTGGGTGGGCTCCACATCAAAAAAGACAGGAAAAGCGGTCTGCTCACCTGTCTTCTGACACTCGATAATCTTGATAAGCTCATCTAGACACCAAGATGAAGATGCATATGTCTTTGAGAAAACAATTATGAAAAATCTTGACTCTTCAATGGATTTGATGAGTTGGTCATTGATCATTTTCCCTTGCTCAATATTTTTATCATCCTTGTAAGTTTTAATGCCTTTTTGCTTAAGAGCTTGATAAAGATGGCCAACAAAGGTGTTACGGGTGTCTTCGCCTCTAAAGCTTGAAGTGGACGCCCCTGGAGTTATGGACATTTCTGCAAACTGATTGAAAAGAAAATTAGTGAATGAAATGAAAGCAGAAACGTGATAATGTGAAGGTGATTGGTTAGGTGTAAATTATGTTGAAAGAGTTAGTTTATGTGAAGAAAGAAACTAGTTCCAGCTGCTGCAGTGATGTGTTTATGTTTGTTGAGAACAAAAGCCACTCATTTGGTCAATGAAAAGATAAGATAAGATTCCTTTCAATTAAATGACCATTACACGCACACCATTTATAAAAGGCTTTCACATTTTACCATACCTTAAGTTTGAATTCTACGTTTATAGAACAAATCCTATTCAAGTAAGGTCGTGCCATACCTCTTTTCACAAAGCACTCCATACAACCAGACCGAACCAAAGGACCAACTGTCCGATCTCGGTTCTAACTTTTTCCTTCTTTATGTCTCGAGTTGGTTTGGTCCGGTCTTACATACAAACCGACCATTACGCTTTTTGACCGGATCGACCGAAGAATCGGATTAATCCTGACCGGACCGGAAGACATCCTGGTCCGGTCTTCGATCTTAGGTTTTGCCAACCTGCCTCAACCGGTCCGAGTTTGGCCAGGTCCGGTCCGGTCTTAGCCCATGGTCACCCCTACTCCATAGTAGTCCAGTAGAATACTTGTATGAGTCTGGGACATCTGTTATTTCAAGAGCACATATTAACGCAAAAAGGCTGATAACAAATACCAAAATTTATTTCAAGCAAATTTAGTACTACATATGAATAAAACAAATACAGAAACATAAAACGTAGACAATTTAGTTTATAGGTTTGAATTTTTTCCATCATCAATTCAACATAAGAAGGTTTTTCTCTTTTTAATGAAATTTTATTATATTGTTATTGTTATTATTTTCATTTTTGAACAACTACTGTACTTTTTTTCTTTTGAACAAATATCGTACGTTTAATGTTGGTACTTGGCATAATATCAGTTATACGATTATGACTAGACGACTAAATAACATGATCTCTATTATTTTGTGAGCAGATTTAATTAGATAATTGGCAAAATATCTATGAATCGGTTGTGAAGGTTGTGCCTAGATGATGAGTATGTGAGCATCTATTTTACCAATTGAGACTAAATGATGAGTAAAGAGAAAGCATCCTTATACACTTGTCATCAAATATCTACTACACGAAAACTATAAGGAACACCAAAACAACAAAGAACTCTTTTATTAATCATAATCTACACCAACATTATTGGTTCAACTCAAAGGTACATTTTGGAGATCCAACGTCCGACTAGGAGAGCGCTAACTCTCACTTGGTTAGACAAATCTTCCGATTTTACATCAAGGTACACACTATCATAACAAATTCTACTAAAAGTTCTCGGTAATAAAAGGTATTAAGACGCGCGTGCATATTGATTGCACACAAGTCAAAAAAATGTGAACATTACCTAAATAACATAATCCGACCACTCACCATGTTGAACATGATCCATAGTAAAACTAGGAACCGTATCAAACTTAACATTATTCTTTTTCTCGCCAGCTAACCTAGCGGGATTTCCAACAACGGTAGCCCTAGCGGGCACGTCTTTTAACACAACCGACCCGGCCCCAATTTTCACCCCATCACCAATCCCAATATTCCCCAATACACAAGTCCCCGCGCCAATCAATACACCATCACCAATCTTAGGATGCCTATCACCACTAGTCTTCCCGGTCCCTCCCAACGTCACATTATGCAAAATCGACACGTTGTTCCCAATAACCGTGGTCTCCCCTATCACGACACCTGTCGCGTGATCCAACATAATCCCACTACCAATCCTAGCTCCAGGATGTATATCCAATGCAAAAACCTCATAAACCCTACTTTGTATCAAAAGTGCTAAAACCTTTCTATTTTTTAACCATAAATAATGTGCTATCCTATGACATTGAATAGCAATAAACCCTTTAAAATTTAGAAAACAATGTACATAACTTATGCAAGCAGGGTCCCTTTCTTTAACAGCCCTTAAATCATCTTTAACATATCTAATAATTTCTTGATCATCTTTGAACACTCCCATGATAAGCTCATATAAAGAACCACTAGATAAACTTGTAGTACTTAACTTTATAGAAATATGATTAGCTAGAGATGACTCAAGTGATGCATGAGATAAAACTAAGCTAATATAGTAAGTTGACAATATGGGCTCTTGATCAATATCAAGCCTTGCTTCATCTTTCATTTTTAACCATAAATCATCATTATGATCATGGTTTTGATTCTTACAGGTGATTTTTGAGATTGGTTTCCAAGAAATTTGATCAGGGTAATCTGGTTTGCAGTATTTGAAGATGTGACTGGATTCAAATTCAAAGATTTCTGTTCTTGAAGTGAGGATACAAGCAACCATTTTTTTTTGGCTAAGTTTTGGTGAAAATAGATGAATTTTTTGTGTGTGGGTATGATTGATTTGTGTTAAAGGATGCAACCCTTTATATATTGTGGTATGGTGGGGTAAAAGGTTGAAGGTTTGACCAGGGAAATGAGTTTTAAAAAATGGGAGAAAAGAAGACTAGAGGGTTCATCTGGTTATGTTTTTTATATTCCAACTGTTTCTAGCTTATTTTAAAACAGTTAAGTAGTTTGAAGTGACGGTTAGCAAGTGTTTGACTAAGACGTATGCATGGGCGGAGTCAGAAATTTTTGCTCAACGTATTTTGATAATTTTTAAAAACTACATTACAAAATGGTTATTAAGAGGGGCAAATTACAAAAAAATTCAGATATTTTAAGAAATTTATACTATAACTTTTAGTGCTAAGGGGACACGTGACCCCCCGAACCCCTCTCTATCTCCGCCCATGAATGCATGCATCTTAATCTGGGTATTGTTAGTTTATGATATATAAAATAAAATAAAACATAAAGACATCAAGAGTACACAGCGGAAGACTTAAGATCATAACAAATAAATTAATTAAGCGAAAGATGCGAACGCATTCTTGCGAATAACAAATCTCTCGAGCAAAGCAAAACCACCCGAGCAAAGCAAACCAAAGAAGTACTAAATGGTGTAAGAATAATGTCTTACAACCACGTTTCAGACACACGAATTAACCAACGAATCAAGCGATTGCTAGATCTAACACAAGCCCTCGATATGCAAAACAAAACCGAACTCCCTAACAAATGGGGTGTTCGGCCGAAGCTATGCAAAGAAAGAAGAGAGGAGATCTAGGTTAATTCAACGCATGAGTGTATGAAACCCTGTAACCTAACCTCTTTATATAGTAGATGAATACCTTTGAGAACAAGTTAAGGATTGGGTCGATAACCCCTCTGGCCGGCCATGATACAAGCCCACAAGAAAACCCATAACTTTTCTTTCAAGATATTCCATTACTAGTCCTTCTTTTCATATAACGGTCGTTAGTCATTTTTCCGTTAAATACTTAACGATCGTTAACCGGACTTAATGTGCAATAATTAATCGTAAACATAAACATTAATTATTAACTTTAATTCTCATTCGCTAATGTGTGCAATCCGTGGTCACGAGTTCGAATCCGGACATTCACATGTTTGTAAATATATACATATTCCAACAGCCCCACTGGATATGTTTACAAAGCGTGAAATGACATTGGTTAGCGTCTCAGCAACACGCCAATGCCCCTAAGACAACTCGTGTATGGTTTTCGGAGAAAACCAAGTTTGATGATTCATCATCATATTCATCCTTTTGTTTCTAATACCATGTTAATAAGAATATGGATCTCACTCATTTCTTAATTAACTATTCATTTCTCGCTTTATGATTTATTAAGATTACCAATTCTTCCGAACAGAGACCTTGGGTATGGCCATACAAACATCTTAACAATCCTACGAGGGCCCAAGAGTATTATACTTCAAAATAAATTTGAAGGAAACAAATCCCATTTTGACTACAAAGTTAGGATTCATAAATTTCGCAACACTTCGAAAACAACCCTTATAACTACCGCCACGTATAGCGTTAGATTGCTTCACAAAATGCACTACATCCATGACATATCTCTTGTATCTCAAGTCGAGGATAAATATCCATGATATACTTAATGACAAAGATCCATAAAGTATCATCATGTGGGTGGGATAAGTCTATACTCAATTCATTGAATATCATCCGAATTAGTCATGCTACGCATCAATATACTTTCAAGTATATTCTAACTAATACTGATTTGTCTTAATTCAATATCATTCCCATGTTATTGATCGACAACGGACTATTTAGAATAACTTAAGTTATTCATGGATTTAAACATGCAAACATAGGACACAATATTATAAATGAAATTAAACGATACCGTACTTTAATTCATTATAAATAATAATTGTTTAACATCCTTTATCCAAATACTAAATAGATCAATGCATGATAATACTAGTTAATGAATTTTGCCACAAGTCATGAGAATCATACTTGTTGACAAGGCATAATTTCAATTAACTTTGATCTATAGGAATTTTGAGAATACTTATTTCAAAAATTCAATAAGTGAATTTCTTGTATATGTTTACACATATCTTGATATTGTCATATCATTCCATAAGGTGCGTGATAACCCGAACCACCCTTTATGACAATTATCTTTCAAAACTTTAAAGTTTTAAAGTATTCTTTATTCTTTAATGTATAATGCAACTATGCTCTTAGTTGAGCATAACTAGTCAACATGGTCATTATCAAGAATACCATGACTAGAATTGAGTGTCATCTCAATTATACCAAGATCATTGTGTACAACAATATGCTCTTTAAACATCCGTAAACTTGAACGCTTATAGTGTAATGTTGGTGCCACCAAACTCAAGTTTGTTGGCAATGACAATTATGCAATAATTGCCATATTTTCGTCCATAGAATCTAGGAGCATATCCAGACTGTGGAATGTGATTCTAAATCGAAACATATTCCTTTTAAAATATTTATTACACTAACAACTTTCAATGTTGTCAAATCATCTTGTAACCAAGCATGACACAACAATCTTATACACAACATGATGTACATGATGAATCTTCAAGTTAAACTTTAAGATCTCATTCATATTATATCTTGTTAAAGATATGTATTTATCATGTTTTATTAGACTCATTTATTTTACCGCATATGTTTATAGTAATAAACATATATTCCAAGGTTGCATGTCTTATTTCCAAATCTTAAAAACAAAGTTTCATTCCCAACTAAAACTTAATTTAAGTGGAATGTAGTTGCCCATACAACTTATAAGATTTAAGAAAATAAAAATAATACTCCCACTAGCTTTCAGGAATACTTATGAGCTATCTTATTTTAATTATTAAATCAAACATGGATTTAATATTAAACATAAGAATCATCTCTAGATGCATGCATATATCCATTTATGGATTCTTGCGGTTGTACATATCCAAGGATTATTTGAATTCATAAAACTTCTTTGTTTACTCATCGTCCTCGCAAAAGTAATTCCACAATAAAGAGTTATGACATTCATTGTCAAAATTTCATATCAATGAAACTAAGTATGATGCTTATAATCTTTATACTTATTTAATGGATCTAGTAAAAATATTCAATCATAGTTAATTGCTTAAATATGATTAATATTATTATCACTAGACATGCATTAAATATGTGTATAATATTGTCCATATGATTTCTACATAAAGATTTAAACCACTAAGGTTTCCATCCTTTCAAGAAACTCATATTCATTATTAAGATAAACCAAGTATCTAAAGTTGATTATCTTTATGGGAGATCTCAACATTCATAGTATGATTGATTTACCACAATTCATCATTTGGTAAATTTATCATTATGATTATCGAGCTTACCATGATCCCAGAACTCATATTTCTCAAAGATATTAAATATCCGAGATATCCTTTCGGATCTATGAAGCGACAATTCCATCATATTGAGGTCTATCATTTACATGTTTAACCTCATCATGATATTTGCTAGTGTATTTTAGAAGATTATGTATTTTGTAATTCAATCTTTCAAGATCTAAACAAAACTCCCACTTGCCTTTAACAATTTAAAGATTACCTTTAAATAGTTTAGCAAGCAGAGCAACAATACATTGTTCTCTTTTGGGATATTACAAAAACATTGACAGCTTCCTAACATTATTTTGTTACAACTCACTATACAAGCAGGTTTAACAAATTCGTAACTTCATTATAAGACTTAATGTGATTCATCACATTCCATAAACAAATGGTGTCTTATTAATCTTCTAGGTTGGAGTCTTATTGAGTATATTCAATCTATACTCAATATTCTAACCTTGATAACTTTTGGAAGAAACTATAGTTATCTTGAATCAAACATGCCAATAGATTTTGATTCTTCTAACTCGAACATACCATAAAACTATGGTATTTCATTAGAATTAATATTGTAAGATAATCTAACAATATTTAAGATAACCATCTACTCTTTGGCTCATCTATTTACCAACAAAGTAAAACTTAATGGTACAATAGAATTACCAAGTCAATTGCATGTATTATAACACAAGTATTTTGACCAAGTCAAAAGACATATCGATTATAATCCCACTATACGTTATAAGTCATTGATCACCTCATTGACTTCATGCATATGTCTTAAAACATAGCAAGTTAACGTCTTACTTTATATTGTAAGTCTTGTATTAAAAGACTTCATGTTTGTGACTTTACAAAATCATAAACATTTTTTAATTAAAGTAATTATGAACACCACCTCAGGTTTCAATTAATATTTCAAGTTAATACTTACTACATATATTTAAGTCATTCAATGAATACTTAAATTCAAAGTAGTATTAGATTACTTCATTTAATTATGTCATTCCATGAAAAGTTCCATGTAAGAAACTGCAGAATCATCCATGCTCGTTCTCACGACACGTGGATATTTTACCTTGGGCTACAATCTAGTTCACGTTCTCACGTAACATAAATTGTAACTACAAGTGTTTCTTAAATATTGAATGACATAAATATTTAAAATAAAGTAGTCTTTGTTATCATCTTGACACATGTTCTTAATAGGGCAATCATACATATTTAAATGTATACTTCCTATTAGAACGTTATTCTCTTACTTTTCAGTCAAAAGAATTCACTTAAATCATATTAATATGTATTGTACCTTGCACACAATAAAGATTTCTCCCACTTGTGCATGGAACAACATCATATAGCAGATAACTAGTAGATTTAGGACTATATTGATTTGTAAGGAAACGCACATGACAATCCTTAAAAACATAAGTGCCTACAATTGGAAAGTAATTATCTTTTGAAAATAACTGGGTTACTACACGTGAAATAAGGTTTGTAGCTCCCATCGAATTAGAAATCATTAAAACAACTCTTATTCAAGAATGCAACACAAATGCTCCCACTTAATCGACAACATTGTAAGTGTTGCATAACCAAATGAAAACAACTTGCTTGCTTTTTACTTTCTTACACCTTTAAAGAACCATACGTAATCATTACTAAGGTACTAAAAGTGTATTCTACTCTTTGAATGATGGGTTATCCATCAAAGTTATTAACTTGAAAAATTGGGTATGCAATTTCTTCCTTAATGAGCCTACCATGCCCATAATGGTATGTAGCACCTTTAAAGGTTAAAGCAAAACAACTAGATAAAATATGCTAGTTTGCCTTTTACCAATTTTTGCGGTAATTAGTCTAGCTTTAATTTAGTAACTCACATACATATTTTCCGGTTAACCAACATTCATGTTGTTACAAAAGAATTCATTCACCAAATGAAGGTAATGAAATCTTTATGGAAAATAAGATGCTAATTCATTGCTATGAGTTACATTTAGAATTTAGACAATTCAAATGTTCCTATTATACCTTTCTCATTCATGAAAAGGAATAGGATTGAGTCTCATGCTTCTCCCATGGAAAAGAGACTTCGTTTGTCTTTTTCGGTAAATTATTCTCGATCAAACATTTGTTTGAAAGCGAATGGAACAATTTATTGATCAAAGACTAACTTCGTTACTGGTTAAATGTTGCAATTATACATTCAAAAGAATTACAAAATTCAATTTTAGTATTTTCGATAATTAACCTTTTCAAGAAAATTAAACACCCATGGTTCATAAACATATAACCATTTAATTTTCACCGAAAAACTAGGATCCAAATTGTCATAATCTCATCACATCGGTTGATCCGCTAGTAATGAACCTTATACAAAATGGTAGAGCTTTTGCTCAATTGCCAATTTCAATTGCAATTCCTAGATTTATGGGATTTACATATAGCCAATTTCAATTGCCATGTAAACATGTTTTATCCCATCTTATGCCTCGAGTTGCCGCTCACTACAAAACTCAATTAAGTTGTCCAACTTAAGAAACCGCAAAATCGTCCATGCCCGTTCTCACGACACGTGGACATTTTACCCTTTGATTACGATCTAAGTCACGGTCTCACGCAAATAAAAAAAATAATCTTAGGTGTTTCCGTTTCGTTGGATGGCATATAACTTAAATTAAAGGGTAATGATTTTGATGTTAAATCAAATATGTACAAAGATGTCATGCATTCATCTTCGTAACATAGGTTTTATTAAAACATTTATATCTTGTTTTAATGTTTAAGTTTTTCATCATCAAACTTTAATTGAGGTATTGGTTTCACCAATCAAGGAATTTAGTGTTAATTATCATCCATTATACCGCACTTTTGCATAAGTGTAAACACTTAGTGTTTCGGATAATTACCACCTAAGTGGCGCATGGAATCAATACTAATTCGCCCAAGATGAGCTTGCACATTTAATGACTTACTAAGTAGCTCCACCGAACTTACTGTAAGGAGAGGACGGTGCGTGCTAAAGCACAACCTTAGACATCCATTCGGTGTGATGATGCGCACTTCTTTAAACCCCTTTTATTAGTTCATTCTCATGGGTGAGCCGTTCACTCATTTGTACCAAAGTCATCAATCAATTAAACGATTATGATTACTATTCTTAAAATACATGTTTCACCATTGTTTAGGTCGGTTTATTTTCTTTTAAAATACCCTTGTTACATAACACAAACAAGCAAGTATTTATAAAAATAAACAAATAAACAATGAATACATAACAAATAAAAGTCATGCATATCAAATAGCCACATGCAAACGGTTTTGATAAATCTTATTAATAACCAATTTTATAATCGTTAATATGCATATATTTAATTAAGACTTCCACCCGCTTTCATCTATGTACAAGGTGAACCACATGCATCGATTCATCGATTGCGTAAGTCAAAACTAAATATATACCACATAGCACATAACTCGATTAAAATAATAATTATTGAGGTCTTCCCAATTTAAGATCTATCATTATATAATGTATATCACTTAAAACATGAAAGACATACAATAAATGATCCATGATAAAACATGCGGTAATAATCATGGATATAAATTACACTTAACAATTAATGCAATTAAACAGAGTTACGATATACACATAAAGTTGCATGCATCTTAGGGTTTCTAATCCAATTAAAACAATAGTTTACAAAACCCTAATTAGGGCACCAAAAACGCCTCAAAATTAGGGTTTAGGTTTTGCAAACCCTAGATCTAAGCATACAAATAATAACACATTCATGTTTATTTTAATTATGTGTTTGAGAATTAATTACTTGTTATACAAGGCTCGAAACCATCGTTAGTTTATGATATATAAAATAAAATAAAACATAAAGACATCAAGAGTACACAGGAAGACTTAAGATCATAACAAATAAATTAATTAAGCGAAAGTATGCGTAACGTACTCTTTGCGAATAACAAATCTCTCGAGCAAAGCAAAACCACCTCGAGCAAAGCAAACCAAAGAAGTACTAAATGGTGTAAGAATAATGTCTTACAACCACGCTCTTTACACACGAATTAACCAACGAATCAGCGATTGCTAGATCTAACACAAGCCCTCGATATGCAAAACAAAACCGAACTCCCTAACAAATGGGGTGTTCGGCGAGCTATGCAAAAGAAAGAAGAGGAGATCTAGGTTAATTCAACGCACGGTGTATGAAACCCTAACCTAACCTCTTTATATAGTAGATGAATACCTTTGAGAACAAGTTAAGGATTGGGTTGGGATAACCCCTCGCGGCCGCCATGATACAAGCCCACAAGAAAACCCATAACTTTTCTTTCAAGATATTCCATTACTAGTCCTTCTCTTTTCATATAACGGTCGTTAGTCATTTTTCCGTTAAATACTTAACGATCGTTAACCGGACTTAATGTGCAATAATTAATCGTAAACATAAACATTAATTATTAACTTTAATTCTCATTCGCTAATGTGTGCAATCCCGTGGTCACGAGTTCGAATCCGGACATTCACATGTTTGTAAATATATACATATTCCAACAGGTATTTTGTGACCGTTTTGAAATATTTCTATCAAATGTGTATCCGGTGAAGTTTACACGCTATACGATTTGTAAGGATATCACCTTACCACTAAATCATTTGATGATGAATCCAAATTAGCTTATAAATAAGCATAAGCAGGAATAAACAACCCAATAAACATCCTTTTGGAAATTGCTTATCAAATTTAAATAATTCAATCTATTTCTCCCAAAACACGTAAATAATTTTATTAATTTTTTGGTGAAAAGGTGAATAATATATATTAACAAAAAAACTTCAACTTACAATAGGATACCGTGGATACCAAGTCTACACTATCCGGTGTGAATGCACCCACCTGCACAAAACACAAAAGATAATAGCTGAACAAATCTTAGCTACCAACACAAAACAAATATTTGCTTCATCAAACTGCAACCATAGAAGCCAAATTCACCTTTAAATGCACCAAGACCATAACCTCTCAATTATAACACCATAACCATTGTCCAATCCTTGACCATTCAACCATCATCCACAACAGCCAAGAGGAGGATCCAATGGAGAGCATCATTGAGTGGGTTATAGCCACCCAAACCATTCCGGTCAAGGGCTCTTCCAAGTCCTCTACATTTCCCTCATAAAAGGCTTCAAGGACTTGGAAACACTCACCTCGGAGGAGAATCACCAAACCTCCTGTGGTAGTACATTCTGCGACCAAGTAGAATCATCTTCATTCATCACTATTCCAAGCAACCATGTACTACCCTACATAGTTCATACTACCCTCCACACTAAGGAACCCACCTTATGGACACACTAAGATCTAATGAGACACCTAATTAGATGACAGCTACCTCCACCAAGGCCTACAGTCAGCTAATGAAGGCTCAAGGAGTCCTAAGAAAATAATGCACCAAGATACAGGGCCATCTTACGTGATGAACTGAAAATAATTTTATTAATTTATCTAACATCATTTTAGAAATTTCTTTAAAGATTTGTTCCGACATTGTCATTATAATTCGATGCATTCTAATGTCGGCTATTTGACGTCCAACAAATGCCCCCATGGCAGTCTTTCTCACTCGATTTCATACTATTGATGTAAACTTACAAGATAGTGACCATAAGTAGCAAAACCAAATTAAACTATAGTTTGTAACTTAGCTCTATTGTATCTAGTCCACACAGATTGACTGATCGAGACCTTTTATAAAATAATCAATGGGATTTTTACCGAAACACATGAGTAATTTATTCATTTTTAATAGACAAACGCTTCACGTAACTTTAATCATAGAGTCTAAGTGACCATGTAAGTTGAGAAGGAATCTACAAATTAAATTTTTTTATTTTGATAAGAAGTTAAATTTGAAGTGTATATAAATGGTGGGTGACGTAAGCGGTTACGTGGGAAGTGGGTCATGGAAGAATGGAGATGATAAAATATGGTGGCTGATCACGTAACCGGTTACGTTAAAGTGATCATAGTCAACATAAAAGTAAAGAGTCCACGTACGTTAATTTGTCACTTGTGATAAAAGCTACTACTAATCATAAAATCTGTTACTAATAACTTACTAAGATTCATTTTACGCTATCGCCGCCGGTCCCTTCATATCTAAGCATGTGGCTCCTGTACAATAATGGATATATTAATACAAAACTTAGCAAATATTTAGTAGTATTCAATCGAAAATTTAATTGAGAATAAATATCTAGAGTATTTTTAATGGCTAACTAAATATAAGATATCTACTTTTGCTTAAAAGATACAATTATTCATAAAACTTGGTACATTAAATTAGAGGTCAACCGAGCCAAGCTTTAATCAAGCAACTCGAGTTTGAGTTGAGTCGATTCGATCGAATTAAACTTTTATCTAAATTTCAGCCCAATAAACCGGCTCGAATATATAATAATGATTTCGATTTTAAGACAAATATATTTTCATATTAATATAAATAAAGGTTGATTTGAATATTAACCTAATTATAAAGACGACTACATAAAGGATAAAATATTGTATTCTAGACGTACCCTTTAAACCATAATGCTTGCCTTGGTTATGAGAATTTTATTGTTGGTTTATTACTCTTAAAAATATCTAATTTGGTTTTCAAACGGTTAAGTATTTCTCTTCGAGTTTGTGATTCGAGATCATATACAAGTTCTGTGTGAAGACTATAATTTTTTGTGGCAGCTGCAATTTGCAATTCTATTGGACACGGAATGGTGTATCTGCTATTTTGTTCGAGCTAAGTTCAACTGCAAATATCAGTTGGCACAAATTCGAGCTTTTCATATATACAATTTCGAGCTTTTTAAGCAAAGCTCAAGCTTTGCTCGAATCCTACTCGAGCCGAGCTCAAACTTGGATGGTTAAAGCTTGATGAACAATCGAGCCGAGCTCGAGCCAACCTTTAATTTTTTGAGTCAAGCTCGAGCCTTGTTGAGCTCGGGCTTGGCTCGGCTCGATTACACCCATGCATTAAATTAGTTGAGGTGGTTAAGGTCTGTTTGGCGTAAAGCTTTTAGAAGCATTTATGAGCGGTAAGCAGTGAACGTTGAGCGTTTGTGGTTTTTAATGCTCGTTTGGTAGCGTTAGTGGGTTTTATTTATTTTTCGAACGCTCATTTTCTAACGCTCCATAAAGTAATATTTAAAAGTGTTGAGCATTTAAGAGTTGTTTTACACATTATAATTACAACTACAATCACTACTACACAAAAATTTGATTAGGGTACGGTTTTTAAGGCCATTTAGTACGGTTTTAAAACCATTTAGTACGGTTTTTAAGGCCATTTAGAATGGTGTATCTGCTATTTTGTTCGAGCTGAGTTCAACTGCAAAAATCAGTTGGCACAGATTCGAGCTTTTCATATATACAATTTCGAGCTTTTTAAGCTAAGCTCAAACTTTGCTCGAATCCTACTCGAGCCGAGCTCAAGCTTGGATGGTTAAAGCTTGATGAACAATCAAGCCGAGCTCGAGCCAACCTTTAATTTTTTGAGTCTAGCTCGAGCCTTGTTGAGCTCGGGCTTGGCTAGGCTCAATTACACCCATACATTAAATTAGTTGAGGTGGTTAAGGTCTGTTTGGCGTAAAGCTTTTAGAAGCATTTAGGAGCAGTAAGCTGTGAACGTTGAGCGTTTGTGGTTTTTAATGCTCGTTTGGTAAGCAGCAAGTGGGTTTTTATCTAATTTTTCAGAATGCTCATTTTCTAACGCTTCATAAAGTAATATTTAAAAGTGTTGAGCATTTAAGAATTGTTTTACACATTATAATTACAACTACAATCACTACTACACAAAAAATTGATTAGGTACGGTTTTTAAGGGCATTTAGTACGGTTTTAAAACCATTTAGTACGGTTTTTAAGGCCATTTAGAATGATGTATCTGCTATTTTGTTCGAGCTGAGTTCAACTGCAAATATCAGTTGGCACAGATTCGAGCTTTTCATATATACCATTTCGAGCTTTTTAAACTAAGCTCAAGCTTTGCTCGAATCCTACTCGAGCCGAGCTCAAACTTGGATGGTTAAAGCTTGATGAACAATCGAGCCGAGCTCGAGCCAACCTTTAATTTTTTGAGTCAAGCTCGAGCCTTGTTGAGCTCGGGCTTGGCTCGGCTCGATTACACCCATACATTAAATTAGTTGAGGTGGTTAAGGTCTGTTTGGCGTAAAGCTTTTAGAAGCATTTAGGAGCGGTAAGCAGTGAACGTTGAGCGTTTGTGGTTTTTAATGCTCGTTTGGTAAGCAGCAAGTGGGTTTTTATCTATTTTTTCAGAATGCTCATTTTCTAACGCTCCATAAAGTAATATTTAAAAGTGTTGAGCATTTAAGAGTTGTTTTACACATTATAATTACAACTACAATCACTACTAAACAAAAATTTGATTAGGGTACGGTTTTTAAGGCCATTTAGTACGGTTTTTAAGGCCATTTAGAATGGTGTATCTGCTATTTTGTTCGAGCTGAGTTCAACTGCAAATATCAGTTGGCACAGATTCGAGCTTTTCATATATACAATTTCGAGCTTTTCATATATACAATTTCGAGCTTTTTAAGCTAAGCTCAAGCTTTGCTCGAATCCTACTCGAGCCGAGCTCAAGCTTGGATGGTTAAAGCTTGATGAACAATCAAGCCGAGCTCGAGCCAACCTTTAATTTTTCGAGCCGAGCTCAAGCTTGGATGGTTAAAGCTTGATGAACAATCAAGCCGAGCTCGAGCCAACCTTTAATTTTTTGAGTCAAGCTCGAGCCTTGTTGAGCTCGGGCTTGGCTCGGCTCAATTACACCCATACATTAAAATAGTTGAGGTGGTTAAGGTCTGTTTGGCGTAAAGCTTTTAGAAGCATTTAGGAGCGATGGCGATGAACGTTGGCGTTTGTGGTTTTAATGCTCGTTTGGTAGCGGCAGTGGGTTTTATCTATTTTTTCGTAATGCTCATTTTCTAACGCTCATAAAGTAATATTTAAAAGTGTTGAGCATTTAAGAGTTGTTTTACATATTATAATTATAACTACAATCACTACTACACCAAAAATTGATTAGGTACGGTTTTTAAGGCCATTTAGAATGGTGTATCTGCTATTTTGTTCGAGCTGAGTTCAACTGCAAATATCAGTTGGCACAGATTCGAGCTTTTCATATATACCATTTCGAGCTTTTTAAGCTAAGCTCAAGCTTTGCTCGAATCCTACTCGAGCCGAGCTCAAGCTTGGATGGTTAAAGCTTGATGAACAATCGAGCCGAGCTCGAGCCAACCTTTAATTTTTTGAGTCAAGCTCGAGCCTTGTTGAGCTCGGGCTTGGCTCATTCGATACACCCATACATTAAATTAGTTGAGGTGGTTAAGGTCTATTAGGCGTAAAGCTTTTAGAAGCATTTAGGAGCGGTAAGCAGTGAACGTTGAGTGTTTGTGGTTTTTATTGATCGTTTGGTAAGCAACAAGTGGGTTTTTATCTATTTTTTTAGAATGCTCATTTTCTAACGCTCAATAAAGTAATATTTAAAAGTGTTGATCATTTAAGAGTTGTTTTACACATTATAATACACATATTTTTTTTATTTAAAAAAAATGCCATCGCCACATCCACTACTCCATCATTACATACCATCGCTGCCTCATCGCTAGTGATATCTTTGCCAAACACTCCCTAAGCAGTTGAGGTAATTATTATAATGTTATTACACTCAAAGCATTGTTTTAGCATCAGTCATTAGCATTTTCGTAATTTCAGCTGTAAATACTAAAAATAGTCATTATTTTTAACAAGCAGATTGTAATTGGAGAACAATTTAAGATATTTTCAATTTGAAACAAAATCCAATAAGCACATCCTTAAACCCCTTTTAGACTTTAAACCGTGAAAGACACAAGTATCAACCATTATAATATGTTCATAGACCTATGTAACACATCACAGTCTTAAAATATGGCATCACATTACAACCAAATATTTTGTTTTGAATTTGTTATCTAGTTAAAGAAGTTGTGGCTTGATCACAATCATAAGCTACGAATGAGGCAACCCCAATATTCTACATGATTTTACCACTATTATAGTAAAATTACTTAAATCAAAGCAAAAAACAACTAGTAATCAATATCATTATCATCTTGGTTATACTTCAAAATTCAAACCATCACCAAACTATGGCTTTTTGAGAGTTCATATTAGCTTCATTTTCATTGTCATTATTACTTTGTAATGTATATACATCTTATCATAATTCATAAAGATTAATGATATGATCTTCAACCAAAATATGATGAATGTGTATTTGTTAGATAATTAATATTTGTACAGTTTTACTAAGTTAAAGTAAACTAGTATTTGCTAACAATCTGTATGAGCACTATCTTTATTGTTATTTACTAGTCTTCATATAAGCGAGGGTCTAGGATGGTTAAGTGTTACGTTTTCTATGTTATTAGTCGAATAGAGTTAGGATAGCATAAAGGGTCCTTGGGTTGGTTTGTATCCAAGCCAAACCCGTTTTCTTTTCTGCTTGTTATCACAACCGACTTAAAGTCCTAATTGGAGTCGGTTTTCTTCCCCCTCATCTCTATAAAAGGAGGTGAGGGGGGAGGTGTTTGTACGCATTCTTTCAATACTAATCAACGTTTGGTTAGGGTTACTTACTTGTGCAAAGTTTCTATCATTCTGTCACGATATAGTTGCTGTTTTTCGTGTGTCGATATTTTTAAGGTTAAGTGGTTGCGCCATAACAAAATATTTTACTAAACACCATTCCTTTAATCAACAATGATACAAGTAACATATTCACTAGTATAAATTAGCAACATTTAATATCAAAATGACACTTCAAATAAGCCACTAAAGCTCTTAACCTCAACATCGACACCAATAGGAAGATCAAGCTGCATCAATGAGACGATGGTTTGGGCCGTTGGGTGTGGAATATCAATGAGTCTTTGATGCGTCTTGAATCTCGCATCTTTGTGAAAGTGAGGAGATTTAAGCACACGTAAATTCTCTTCTTGGTTTGCAATGGAACAGCCTGCTTGCATGAATCTTCTATGAGAAGTACCCGTACCCGGCACGAGCTCGGCTTAATTGGCACCAACTGTAAAACAAAAATATTCGGCTGATATGAGTTTTCGCCATTAAAATAAAATAGAAAATTGGATCCGAGAAAATGGAGAATGTATGAAAACAGGTATAATAGTTACACGGTTAAGAAAATCCATTTGTGTCTTATCTACGTACTGTCTAGCATCTTTTTGAAACTCTTAAATCGTAACACCATAAGGGACCAAAAGGGTAACAATTCACTACAAAAACTTGTCATCTAGTGACACATACAAAAAGTGTCACCATAATAATAAAAGGGTCACTAAAAGTAAAAAGTGTCATAATAAATATAAAAGGAGTGTCACTAAATTATTATTTTTTTTCCTCCACACTTAAAAAAATGTAGGTAAAAGTTTATATATAGTGACACAAAAAAATGTGAGTACATAATTTTCGCTTTTGTGACAATTTGTCTATAAAAAAATATAATTGAATCTCAAAATTTAAGACTTTTTCCCACACTTTTTAAAAATTGTCACTAATAGGTTAAACTTAGTGACATTTGTTTATGTCATTAGAACCTCTGTCACTAAAAAAGCTATTATTTTGTTCCAGTAATTTTTCTACGGCCGATATCTAATTCGATATTAAAATTATAGAAAATGAATTTAGGAAACAAAGAAAATGCATTTACTCACTCATCGTAAGAGGTTGTAGTGTTTATCTCAAGGAAAATGATACAACTGAAGAAGCTCTTGAGATGCGGCGATAAGTAGATCTTTTAACCCCAAAATGCTTTGTGGGAGATGACTTATGCATGTATCTGTTATAGCTATGGCTTTTAAACATTCAAATCGGCCAATATCTTCGTGTAATTTCTCAAGAAGAGTACAACCGCTTACGTTTAAGTTTAACAACTTTTCCATACATCCAACAGGAGCGTTAATTTCTACCAACTTACCACATTTTTCAAGATTTAACCTCTCAAGATTTGGAATCATCTCAAGGTCAAGGCTCCTCAACCTTGCGTAACAAAGGTCGATTTAATTTGAGATTTGGACATGCAACAGGCACATGAAGTTCTACAAAATCAACAGAATAAGAAAGACATAATAGTTCGAGATTTGGAGTCAAGCCAAGGTCCAAGGTTCTTAACTTTGAGCCACAGATAATGAGACGCTTGAGCTTTTGACAACTATTGGGCATGTAAAGTTCTTTTAGTCCAGGAGCATTGCCAGAATGTAACTCCTCGAGATTCGGAGTAATCCTAAAGTCAACGGTCGTCAAGTTTAAGTTAAAGAGAAAGATATTTGAGTTTTTAAGAACCCGCCATAAAAATAAAGTAAAATATTAGTGTATTAACAAACCACCACCAGATTAATAACAAACCAATCAACAGTTATTCTACCTTTTTCTCCCTCTTCCAAAGTTGTACCATTCTGCTCCAGCTCATATCAAGTCCAACAAGATTGTTTGCTTGAAATGTTTCGGTAAATACAAGAAAGGGTAATCCAAAATTGTAGATATTTTAAAGAGTTTGTAAAGTATTGCCTGGTATCATCAAATATCGGATCACCGCCAAGACATGTCCGCCCGTTATCATCATTTGCAAAATTCACTTCAAGATATCTAAGTTTCTTCATTTTCCAAGACCATTCATAACAATTTCGCATTTCCTCTTGACTTATTAAGTTTTAGACAACTTGTTGATTTAGTACCGTAATCCAAAAACAGTGTCCAGATCGAAAAATCATGTCGATGTTAGAACAAATGAAAATGTATTAGTTTTCTCCACCTTACACATAAACTGGTCTTTACCATGTCATTAGCCAATATCTCGTCAATCTCCTCATCAATCCATAATCGGCTATGCTTGCTAGGTTCATCGGGGTGCAAGCTTCGAACAATGCTCTTTCCCATTTCTGCTATATGGTCATGCATGCCCAAATACCCATATTCATCTTTAGAAATAGTTATGAGATCTCGCTCAAGAACTTTTAAACCATTTCTAGCATAAAATCCACAACATTCAAGCACTTTGATTGCATATTCTCTGGTGTGCCTTTCAATATGCATGCAATGTCTAGAAATATTTCCTTATACTCCTCCTCCGACCATTATAGCTTATTTTTAATTTTTCGAGAGTTTCCTTCAATGGAATAGTTCTTAGTCTTTTAACGCTCTTTCCATTCATCCTGATCTTTACCACATAGAAACGAACCCAACACTCGGATTGTCAAGGAAGGCCAGCCGCATAACAGCAACTTGTTCGAAAGTGTGTGTAACCTTGAATTGGAATCTCTTTCTCAAATGCATACCGACTGAAGAGACAAATTGCTTCCTCATGTGATAACAAATTAACATCATGAATAACATTCACTTTGTGTGAAACTAGGACGTGCTCATCTCTTGTTGTAATGATAATTATACTTCCGGCTTAAACCAATTAAGTTTACCACTAACGCCTCAAGCTGGTCTATATGATCTACATCGCTCTAGAACAACAAGAACCTTTTACGCCCATCATCTTTATCATCATGTTTTTCCCATCGGCAACACCATTAATGGAAATACTTTTATCATTAAAAACATCTCTAAGGATTTGTTCTTGAATCTTCTTCAAACCAAACACAAGATTTTTTGAAACTTCCCGAACATTTTCAACAAAGCTTATTCCTTCAAAATTAGTGGAAATTTGATCATAAACAGCTCTGGCTAAAGTTGTCTTCCCACCACCACCGATCCCCTTGATTCCAATCATGCGAACAACTTCAGCACCAATTTCTAAAGATGAAAGAATCTCTTTCATCCGCATTTCCATGCCTACTAAATGTTCATCACCACTCAAATTGATGGAACATAACCTTTTGAGAATATCTGCGACAACTATTTGGATCAATATAGATTCATCCCTGTATCATTAAAAAACATTTTATCAGCTTGCTCTTATCCCAAATAAACAATTATTTGATTAATGTTTATATTTTCAATATAAATGTAACAGATATATGATGAAGAAATTTAATTACCCGTTAGTTGTCGTCTTCAACTCCCACCCAGCCAGATTTGATGCTTCTTTCAAAGCATCTCTCCATTTTCCAGCAGCCTCCTTCTTTTCGTGTTCGGCAAAGGCTTCTTTAACTGCCCCACTTTGTTTGCGACTTGGGTGGGCTCCACATCAAAAAAGACAGGATAAGCGGTCTGCTCACCTGTCTTCTGACACTCGATAATCTTGACAAGCTCATCTAGACACCAAGATGAAGATGCATATGTCTTTGAGAAAACAATTATGAAAAATCTTGACTCTTCAATGGATTTGATGAGTTGGTCATTGATCATTTTCCCTTGCTCAATATTCTTATCATCCTTGTAAGTTTTAAACTTTTAATGCCTTTTTGCTTAAGAGCTTGATAAAGATGGCCAACAAAGGTGTTACGGGTGTCTTCGCCTCTAAAGCTTAAGAAGACATCATACTTGAAGCTCTTTGGAATGGATGAGCTTGAAGTGGACGCCCCTGGAGTTATGGACATTTCTGCAAATTGATTGAAAAGAGAAGTGAATGAAATGAAAGCAGAAACGTGATAATGTGAAGGTGATTGGTTAGGTGTAAATTATGTTGAAAGAGTTTATATATGTGAAGAAAGAAAGTAGTTCCAGCTGATGCAAGTGATGTGTTTATGTTTGCTGAGAAACAAAAGTCACTCATTTGGTCTATGTAAAGATAAGATAAAATTACTTTCAATTAAATGACCATTACACGCACACCATTTATAAAAGGCTTTCACATTTTACCATACCTTAAGTTTGACTTCTACGTTTATAGAACAGATCCTATTCAAGTAAGGTCGTGCCATACCTCTTTTCACAAAGCACTCCAGCCAAGCATCGCAGACCTCAAAACCAACCAGACCGACACAAATCTGACCGAACCGAAGGACCAACTGTCCGATCTCGATTATAACTTTTTCCTTCTTTCGGTCTCGAGTTGGTTTGGTCCGGTCTTACATACAAACCGACCATTATGCCTTCTTGGCCGGACTGACCGAAGAATCAGACCAACCCGGACCGGACCGAGCACATCGGGTCCGGTCTTCGGTCTTAGGTTTTGAGCTAAATCGGTCTCAGCTGGGTCCGAGTTTGGCCAGTCCGGTCCGGTCTTAGCCCATGGTCACCCCTACTCCATAGTAGTCCAGTAGAATACTTCGTATGAGTCTGGGACATCTGTTATTTCAAAAACACATACTAACGCAAAAAGTTTGATAACAAATACCCAAATTTATTTCAAGCAAATTTAGTACTACATATGAATAAAACAAATACAGAAACATAAAAAGTACACAATTTAGTTTATAGGTTTGAATTTTTTCCATCATCAATTCAACATAAGAAGGTTTTTCTCTTTTTAATGAAATTTTATTGTATATTGTTATTGTTATTATTTTCATTTTTGAACAACTACTGTATTTTTTTTCTTTTGAACAAATATCGTACGTTTAATGTTGGTACTTGGCATAATATCAGTTATACGATTATGACTAGACGACTAAATAACATGATATCTATTATTTTGTGAGTAGATTTAATTAGATAATTGGCAAAATATCTATAAATTGATTGTGAAGGTTGTGACTAGATGATGAGTATATGGCAAAGCATCAAATTTACCAATTGTGACTAAATGTCGGATAACCGAAAAATATCTAAGACGCGAGAACCATAAGAAACACCAAAACAACAAAGAACTCTTTTATTAATCATAATCTAAACCAACATTATTGGTTCAACTCAAAGGTACATTTTGGAAATCCAACGTCCGACCAGGAGAGCGCTAACTCTCACTTGGTTAGACAAATCTTCCGATTTTACATCAAGGTACACACTATCATAACAAATTCTACTAAGAGTTCTAGGTAATAAAAGGTATTAAGACGCGCATGCATATTGATTGCACACAAGTCGAAAAAATGTGAACATTACCTAAATAACATAATCCGACCACTCATCATGTTGAACATGATCCATAGTAAAACTAGGAGCCGTATCAAACTTAACATTATTCTTTTTCTCACCAACTAACCTAGCGGGATTTCCAACAACTGTAGCCCTAGCGGGCACGTCTTTCAAGACGACCGACCCAGCCCCAATTTTCGCCCCATCACCAATCCCAATATTCCCCAAAACACAAGTCCCCGCGCCAATCAATACACCATCACCAATCTTAGGATGCCTATCACCACTGGTCTTCCCGGTCCCTCCCAACGTCACATTATGCAAAATCGACACATTGTTCCCAATAACCGCGGTCTCCCCTATCACGACACCTGTCGCGTGATCCAACATAATCCCACTACCAATCTTAGCTCCAGGATGTATATCCAATGCAAAAACCTCAGACACCCTACTTTGTATCAAAAGTGCTAAAACCTTTCTATTTTTTAACCATAAATAATGTGCTATCCTATGACATTGAATAGCAATAAACCCTTTAAAATTTAGAAAACAATGTACATAACTTATACAAGCAGGATCCCTTTCTTTAACAGCCCTTAAATCATCTTTAACATATCTAATAATTTCTTGATCATCTTTGAACACTCCCATGATAAGCTCATATAAAGATGCACTAGATAAACTTGTAGTACTTAACTTCATAGAAATATGATTAGCTAGAGATGACTCAAGTGATGCATGAGATAAAACTAAGCTAATATAGTAAGTTGACAATATGGGCTCTTGATCAATATCAAGCCTTGCTTCATCTTTCATTTTAACCATAAATCATCATTATGATGTAATGTTGGTGCCTACCAAACTCAGTTGTGGAATGTGATTCTAAATCGAAACATATTCCTTTTAAAATATTTATTACTATACAACTTTCAATGTTGTCAAATCATCTTGTAACCAAGCATGACACCAATCTTATACAACATGATGTACTGAATCTTCAAGTTAAACTTTAAGCTTGTTAAAGATATGTATTTATCATGTTTTATTAGACTCATTTATTTTCACATATGTAGTAATAAACATATATTCCAGAGTTGCATGTCTTATTTCCAAATCTTAAAACAAAGTTTCATTCCACTAAAACTTAATTTAAGTTGGAATGTAGTTGCCTTACAACTTATAAGAGAAAATAAAATAATACTCTAGCTTTCGGGAATACTTGAGCTATCTTATTTTAATTATTAAATCATGGTTTTGATTCTTACAGGTGATTTTTGAGATTGGTTTCAAGAAATTTGATCAGGGTAATCTGGTTTGCAGTATTTGAAGATGTGACTGGATTCAAATTCAAAGATTTCTGTTCTTGAAGTGAGGATACAAGCAACCATTTTTTTTGGCTAAGTTTTGGTGAAAATAGATGAATTTTTGTAGTATTAGATTACTTCATTTAATTATGTCATTCCATGAAAAGTTCCATGTAAGCTGCAGAATCATCCATGCTCGTTACCGACATGTGGATATTTACCTTGGGCTACAATCTAGTTCACGTTCTCACGTAACATAAATTGTAACTACAAGTGTTTCTTAAATATTGAATGACATAAATATTTAAAATAAAGTAGTCTTTGTTATCATCTTGACACATGTTCTTAATAGGGCAATCATACATATTTAAATGTATACTTCTATTGAAACGTTATTCTCTTACTTTTAGGTCAAAGAATTCACTTAAATCATATTAATATGTATTGTACCTTGCACACAATAAAGATTTCTCCCAACATGCATGGAACAACATCATATAGCAGATAACTAGTAGATTTAGGACTATATTGATTTGTAAGGAAGCGCATGACAATCCTTAAAAACATAAGTGCCTACAATTGGAAGTAATTATCTTTTGAAAATAATGCGGGTTACTACACGGAAATAAGGCTTAGCTCCATCTGAATTAGAAATCATTAAAACAACTTCTTATTCGATGATGCAACCTGAAATGCTCCCGGCTTAATCGACAACATTGTAAGTGTTGCATAACCGATGAAAACAACTTGCTTGCTTTTTACTTTCTTACACCTTTAAAGAACCATACGTAATCATTACTAAGGTACTAAAAGTGTATTCTACTCTTTGAATGATGGGTTATCCATCAAAGTTATTAACGAAAAATTGGGTATGCAATTTCTTCATATGAGCCTACCATGCCCGTAATGGTATGTAGCACCTTTAAAGGTTAAAGCAAAACAACTAGATAAAATATGCTAGTTTGCCTTTTACCAATTTTTGCGGTAATTAGTCTAGCTTCTAATTTAGTAACTTTCACATACATATTTTCGGTTAACCAACATTCATGTTGTTACAAAAGAATTCATTCACCAAATGAAGGTAATGAAATCTTTATGGAAAATAAGATGTCTGATTCATTGCTATGAGTTACATTTAAATTTGAACAATTCAAATGTTCCTATTATACCTTTCTCATTCATGAAAAGAATAGGATTAGAGTCTCATGCTTCTCCCATGGAAAAGAGACTTCGTTTGTCTTTTCGATAAATTATTCTCGATCAAACATTTGTTTGAAAGCGAGAATGGAACAATTTATTGATCAAAGACTAACCGTTTCTGGTTAAATGTTGCAATTATACATTCAAAAGAATTACAAAATTCAATTTTAGTATTTTCGATAATTAACCTTTTCAAGAAAATTAAACACCCATGGTTCATAAACATATAACCATTTAATTTTCCTTTGAAAAACTAGGATCAAATTGTCATAATCTCATCACATCGGTTGATCCGCTAGTAATGAACCTTATACAAAATGGTAGAGCTTTTGCTCGATTGCCAATTCAATTGCAATTCCTAGATTTATGGGATTTACATATAGCGATTTCAATTGCCATGTAAACATGTTTTATCCCATCTTATGCCTTGAGTTGCCGGTTCTCACTACAAAACTCAATTAAGTTGTCCAACAAGAAGCGCAAAATCGTCCATGCCCGTTCTCACGACACGTGGACATTTACCCTTGATTCGATCTAAGTCACGTCTCACGCAAATAAAAAAAATAATCTTAGGTGTTTCCGTTTCGTTGGATGGCATATAACTTAAATTAAAGGGTAATGATTTTGATGTTAAATCAAATATGTACAAAGATGTCATGCATTCATCTTCGTAACATAGGTTTTATTAAAACATTTATATCTTGTTTTAATGTTTAAGTTTTCATCATCAAACTTTAATTGAGGTATTGGTTTCACCAATCAAGGAATTTAGTGTTAATTATCATCCATTATACCGTACTTTTGCATAAGTGTAAACAACGGTGTTTGGATAATTACCACCTAAGTGGCGCATGGAATCAATACTAATTAAGCCTTAAGATGAGCTTGCACATTTAATGACTTACTAAGTAGCTCACTTTCGAACTTACGAGCGGAGGACCGTGCGTGCTAAAGCACAACCTTAGACATCCATTCGGTGTGGTATGCGCTACTTTAAACCCTTTTATTAGTTCATTCTCATGGGTGAGCCGTTCGGTCATTTGTACCAAAGTCATCAATCAATTAAACGATTATGATTACTATTCTTAAAAATACATGTTTCACCATTGTTTAGGTGGGTTTATTTTCTTTTAAAATACCCTTTTACATAACACAAACAAGCAAGTATTTATAAAAATAAACAAATAAACAATGAATACATAACAAATAAAAGTCATGCATATCAAATAGCCACATGCAAACGGTTTTGATAAATCTTATTAATAACCAATTTTATAAGCATCAATATGCATATATTTAATTAAGACTTCCACCGTTTTCATCTATGTACAAGGTGAACCATGCATCGATTCATCGATTACGTAAGTCAAAACTAAATATATACCACATAGCACATAAGCGATTAAAATAATAATTATTGAGGTCTTCCCAATTTAAGATCTATCATTATATAATGTATATCACTTAAAACATGAAAGACATACAATAAGCGGATCCATGATAAAACATGCGGTAATAATCATGGATATAAATTACATAACAATTAATGCAATTAAGCGAGTTACGCGTATACACATAAAGTTGCATGCATCTTAGGGTTTCTAATCCAATTAAAACAATAGTTTACAAAACCACTAATTAGGGCACCACGCCCCCCTCCGAAATTAGGGTTTAGGTTTTGCAAACCCTAGATCTAAGCATACAAATAATAACACATTCATGTTTATTTTAATTATGTGTTTGATAATTAATTACTTGTTATACAAGGCTCGAAACCTTTGTTAGTTTATGATATATAAAATAAAATAAAACATAAAGACATCAAGAGTACGGCGGAAGACTTAAGATCATAACAAATAAATTAATTAGCGAAAGTATGCGTAGCGTACCTCTTGCGAATAACAAATCTCTCGAGCAAAGCAAAACCACCCTCGAGCAAAGCAAACCAAAGAAGTACTAAATGGTGTAAGAATAATGTCTTCTGACACGTTCTTGTACACGAATTAACCAACGAATCAAGCGATTGCTAGATCTAACACAAGCCCTCGTATATGCAAAAACAAAACCGAACTCCACAACAAATGGGGTGTTCGGCGAATATGCAAAAGAAAGAGAGAGAGAGATCTAGGTTAATTCAATGCACAGTGTATGAAACCTGTAAACTAACCTCTTTATATAGTAGATGAATACCTTTGAGAACAAGTTAAGGATTGGGTTGGGATAACCCCTGTGGCGGCCATGATACAAGCCCACAAGAAAACCCATAACTTTTCTTTCAAGATATTCCATTACTAGTCCTTCTGCTTTTCATATAGCAGTCGTTAGTCATTTTTCAGTTAAATACTTAGCGATCGTTAACCGGACTTAATGTGCAATAATTAATCGTAAACATAAACATTAATTATTAACTTTAATTCTCATTCGCTAATGTGTGCAATCCGGTGGTCACGAGTTCGAATCCGGACATTCACATGTTTGTAAATATACATATTCAACGGTATTTTGTGACCGTTTGAAATATTTCTATCAAATGTGTATCCGGTTGAAGTTTACACGCTACCTCGATTTGTAAGGATATCACCACCACTAAATCATTTGATGATGAATCCAAATTAGCTTATAAATAAGCATAAGCAGGAATAAACAACCCAATAAACATCCTTTTGGAAATTGCTTATACAGCCTAAATAATTCAATCTATTTCTCCCAAAACACAGAAATAATTTTATTAATTTTTTTGGTGGAAAAGGGTGAATAATATATATTAACAAAAAAAAACTTCAACTTACAATAGGATACCAGGGATACCAAGTCTACACTATCTGGTGTGAACAGACCCACCCAGACAAAACACAAAAGATAATAGCTGAACAAATCTTAGCTACCAACACAAAACAAATATTTGCTTCATCAAACTGCAACCATAGAAGCCAAATTCACCTTTAAATGCACCAAGACCATAACCTCTCAATTATAACACCATAACCATTGTCCAATCCTTGACCATTCAACCATCATCCACAACAGCCAAGAGGAGGATCCAATGGAGAGGCATCATTGAGTGGGTTATAGCCACCCAAACCATTCCAGTCAAGGGCTCTTCCAAGTCCTCTACATTTCCCTCGTTACAAAAGGCTTCAAGGACTTGGAAACACTCACCTTGAGGGAGAATCACCAAACCTCCTGTGGTAGTACATTACAAGGACCAAGTAGAATCATCTTTCATTCATCACTATTCCAAGCAACCATGTACTACCCTACATAGTTCATACTACCCTCCACACTAAGGGAACCCACCTTATGGACACACTAAGATCTAATGAGACACCTAATTAGATGACAGTTACCTCCACCAAGGCCTACAGTCAGCTAATGAAGGCTCAAGGAGTCCTAAGAAAATAATGCACCAAGATACAGGGCCATCTTACGTGATGAACTGAAAATAATTTTATTAATTTATCTAACATCATTTTAGAAATTTCTTTAAAGATTTGTTCCGACATTGTCATTATAATTCGATGCATTCTAATGTCGGCTATTTGACGTCAACAAATGCCCCCATGGCAGTCTTTCTCACTCGATTTCATACTATTGATGTAAACTTACAAGATAGTGACCATAAGTAGCAAAACCAAATTAAACTATAGTTTGTAACTTAGCTCTATTGTATCTAGTCCACACAGATTGACTGATCGAGACCTTTTATAAAATAATCAATGGGATTTTTACCGAAACACATGAGTAATTTATTCATTTTTAATAGACAAACGCTTCACGTAACTTTAATCATAGAGTCTAAGTGACCATGTAAGTTGAGAAGGAATCTACAAATTAAATTTTTTTATTTTGATAAGAAGTTAAATTTGAAGTGTATATAAATGGTGGGTGACGTAAGCGGTTACGTGGGAAGTGGGTCATGGAAGAATGGAGATGATAAAATATGGTGGCTGATCACGTAACCGGTTACGTTAAAGTGATCATAGTCAACATAAAAGTAAAGAGTCCACGTACGTTAATTTGTCACTTGTGATAAAAGCTACTACTAATCATAAAATCTGTTACTAATAACTTACTAAGATTCATTTTACGCTATCGCCGCCGGTCCCTTCATATCTAAGCATGTGGCTCCTGTACAATAATGGATATATTAATACAAAACTTAGCAAATATTTAGTAGTATTCAATCGAAAATTTAATTGAGAATAAATATCTAGAGTATTTTAATGGCTAACTAAATATAAGATATCTACTTTGCTTAAAAGATACAATTATTCATAAAACTTGGTACATTAAATTAGAGGTCAACTGAAATGTTTTAATCAAGAACTATTTCGAGTTTGAGTTGAGTCATTCGAGCCAAACTTTTATCTATTTCAGCCCGATAAAGCTGGCTCGAAATATATAATGAGTCGAGTAAAATTAAGACAAATATATTTTCATATTAATATAAATAAAGGTTGATTTGAATATTAACCTAATTATAAAAACAATACATAAAGGATAAAATATTGTATTCTAGACGTACCCTTTAAACCATAATGCTTGCCTTGGTTATGAGAATTTTATTGTTGGTTTATTACTCTTAAAAATATCTAATTTGGTTTTCAAACGGTTAAGTATTTCTCTTCGAGTTTGTGATTCGAGATCATATACAAGTTCTGTGTGAAGACTATAATTTTTTGTGGCAGCTGCAATTTGCAATTCTATTGGACACGGAATGGTGTATCTGCTATTTTGTTCGAGCTAAGTTCAACTGCAAATATCAGTTGGCACAAATTCGAGCTTTTCATATATACAATTTGAGCTTTTTAAGCAAAGTTCAAGCTTTGCTCGAATCCTACTCGAGCCGAGCTCAAACTTGGATGGTTAAAGCGATGAACAATCGAGCGAGCTCGAGCCAACCTTTAATTTTTGAGTCAAGCTCGAGCCTTGTTGAGCTCGGGCTTGGCTCTACGCTCGATACACCCATGCATTAAATTAGTTGAGGTGGTTAAGGTGCATTTTACGTAAAGCTTTTAGAAGCATTTATGATGATGGCGGTGAGCGTTGGCGTTTGTGGTTTTAATGCTCGTTTGGTAGTTAGCAGTGGGTTTTTATTTATTTTTTCAGAATGCTCATTTTCTAACGCTCCATAAAGTAATATTTAAAAGTGTTGAGCATTTAAGAGTTGTTTTACACATTATAATTACAACTACAATCACTACTACACAAAAATTTGATTAGGGTACGGTTTTTAAGGCCATTTAGTACGGTTTTAAAACCATTTAGTACGGTTTTTAAGGCCATTTAGAATGGTGTATCTGCTATTTTGTTCGGAATGAGTTCAATGCAAAAAATCGGTTGCACAGATTCGAGCTTTTCATATATACAATTTCGAGCTTTTAAGCTAAGCTCAAACTTTGCTCGAATCCTACTCGAATCGAGCTCAAGCTTGGATGGTTAAAGCGATGAACAATCAAGCCGAGCTCGAGCCAACCTTTAATTTTTTTGAGTCTAGCTCGAGCCTTGTTGAGCTCGGGCTTGGCTAGCTCAATTACACCCATACATTAAATTAGTTGAGGTGGTTAAGGTGCATTTGGCGTAAAGCTTTTAGAAGCATTTAGGAGCGATGGTGTGAGCGTTGGCGTTTGTGGTTTTAATGCTCGTTTGGTAGCGACAAGTGGGTTTTATCTAATTTTTCGAATGCTCATTTTCTAACGCTTCATAAAGTAATATTTAAAAGTGTTGAGCATTTAAGAATTGTTTTACACATTATAATTACAACTACAATCACTACTACACAAAAATTGATTAGATACGGTTTTAAGGGCATTTAGTACGGTTTTAAAACCATTTAATACGGTTTTAAGGCCATTTAGAATGATGTATCGCTTATTTTGTTAAGTGAGTTCAGCGCAAATATCGGTTACGCATTGAGCTTTCATATATACCATTTCGAGCTTTTTAAACTAAGCTCGAGCTTTGCTCGAATCCTACTCGAGCCGAGCTCAAACTTGGATGGTTAAAGCTTGATGAACAATCGAGCCGAGCTCGAGCCAACCTTTAATTTTTGAGTCAAGCTCGAGCCTTGTTGAGCTCGGGCTTGGCTCGGCTCGATACACCATACATTAAATTAGTTGAGGTGGTTAAGGTGCATTTGGCGTAAAGCTTTTAGAAGCATTTAGAGCGGTGGCGGTGAGCGTTGGCGTTTGTGGTTTTAATGCTCGTTTGGTAGCGACAGTGGGTTTTTATCTATTTTTCGAATGCTCATTTCTAACGCTCCATAAAGTAATATTTAAAGTGTTGAGCATTTAAGGTTGTTTTACACATTATAATTACAACTACAATCACTACTAAACAAAAATTTGATTAGGGTTACGGTTTTAAGGCCATTTAGTACGGTTTTTAAGGCCATTTAGAATGGTGTATCTGCTATTTTGTTCGAGCTGAGTTCAACTGCAAATATCAGTTGGCACAGATTCGAGCTTTTCATATATACAATTTCGAGCTTTTCATATATACAATTTCGAGCTTTTTAAGCTAAGCTCAAGCTTTGCTCGAATCCTACTCGAGCCGAGCTCGAGCTTGGATGGTTAAAGCGATGAACAATCGCCGAGCTCGAGCCAACCTTAATTTTTCGAGCCGAGCTCAAGCTTGGATGGTTAAAGCTTGATGAACAATCAAGCCGAGCTCGAGCCAACCTTTAATTTTTTGAGTCAAGCTCGAGCCTTGTTGAGCTCGGGCTTGGCTCGGCTCAATTACACCCATACATTAAAATAGTTGAGGTGGTTAAGGTCTGTTTGGCGTAAAGCTTTTAGAAGCATTTAGGAGCAGTAAGCAGTGAACGTTGAGCGTTTGTGGTTTTTAATGCTCGTTTGGTAAGCAGCAAGTGGGTTTTTATCTATTTTTTCAGAATGCTCATTTTCTAACGCTTCATAAAGTAATATTTAAAAGTGTTGAGCATTTAAGAGTTGTTTTACATATTATAATTATAACTACAATCACTACTACACCAAAAATTGATTAGGTACGGTTTTTAAGGCCATTTAGAATGGTGTATCTGCTATTTTGTTCGAGCTGAGTTCAACTGCAAATATCAGTTGGCACAGATTCGAGCTTTTCATATATACCATTTCGAGCTTTTTAAGCTAAGCTCAAGCTTTGCTCGAATCCTACTCGAGCCGAGCTCAAGCTTGGATGGTTAAAGCTTGATGAACAATCGAGCCGAGCTCGAGCCAACCTTTAATTTTTTGAGTCAAGCTCGAGCCTTGTTGAGCTCGGGCTTGGCTCGACTCGATTACACCCATACATTAAATTAGTTGAGGTGGTTAAGGTCTGTTAGGCGTAAAGCTTTTAGAAGCATTTAGGAGCGGTAAGCAGTGAACGTTGAGTGTTTGTGGTTTTATTGATCGTTTGGTAAGCAACAAGTGGGTTTTATCTATTTTTTAGACGCTTCATTTTCTAATTTCAATAAAGTAATATTTAAAAGTGTTGATCATTTAAGAGTTGTTTTACATTATAATACACATATTTTTTATTTAAAAAAAATGCTCTTCACATCCACTACTCCATCATCTTCTATACCATCGCTTTCGCTCACTGCTAGTGATATCTTTGCCAAACACTCCCTAAGCAGTTGAGGTAATTATTATAATGTTATTACACTCAAAGCATTGTTTTAGCATCAGTCATTAGCATTTTCGTAATTTCAGCTGTAAATACTAAAAATAGTCATTATTTTTTAACAAGCAGATTGTAATTGGAGAACAATTTAAGATATTTTCAATTTGAAACAAAATCCAATAAGCACATCCTTAAACCCCTTTTAGACTTTAAACCGTGAAAGACACAAGTATCAACCATTATAATATGTTCATAGACCTATGTAACACATCACAGTCTTAAAATATGGCATCACATTACAACCAAATATTTTGTTTTGAATTTGTTATCTAGTTAAAGAAGTTGTGGCTTGATCACAATCATAAGCTACGAATGAGGCAACCCCAATATTCTACATGATTTTACCACTATTATAGTAAAATTACTTAAATCAAAGCAAAAAACAACTAGTAATCAATATCATTATCATCTTGGTTATACTTCAAAATTCAAACCATCACCAAACTATGGCTTTTTGAGAGTTCATATTAGCTTCATTTTCATTGTCATTATTACTTTGTAATGTATATACATCTTATCATAATTCATAAAGATTAATGATATGATCTTCAACCAAAATATGATGAATGTGTATTTGTTAGATAATTAATATTTGTACAGTTTACTAAGTTAAAGTAAACTAGTATTTGCTAACAATCTGTATGAGCACTATCTTTATTGTTATTTACTAGTCTTCATATAAGCGAGGGTCTAGGATGGTTAAGTGTTACGTTTTCTATGTTATTAGTCGAATAGAGTTAGGATAGCATAAAGGGTCGTTGGGTTGGTTTGTATCCAAGCCAAACCCGTTTTCTTTTCTGCTTGTTATCACAACCGACTTAAAGTCCTAATTGGAGTCGGTTTCTTCCTCCCCCACAATCTCTATAAAAGGAGGTGAGGGGGGAGGGGTTTGTACGCATTCTTTCAATACTAATCAACGTTTGGTTAGGGTTACTTACTTGTGCAAAGTTTCTATCATTCTGTCACGATATAGTTGCTGTTTTTTAGGTGTGTCGATATTTTTAAGGTTAAGTGGTTGCGCCATAACAAAATATTTTACTAAACACCATTCCTTTAATCAACAATGATACAAGTAACATATTCACTAGTATAAATTAGCAACATTTAATATCAAAATGACACTTCAAATAAGCCACTAAAGCTCTTAACCTCAACATCGACACCAATAGGAAGATCAAGCTGCATCAATGAGGCGATGGTTTGGGCGTTGGGTGTGGAATATCAATGAGTCTTTGATCGTCTTGAATCTCGCATCTTTGTGAAAGTGAGGAGATTTAAGCACCGTAAATTCTCTTCTTGGTTTGCAATGGAACAGCCTGCTTGCATGAATCTTCTATGAGAAGTACCCGTGCCTGCACGAGCTCGGCTTAATTGGCACCAACTGTAAACAAAAATATTCGGCTGATATGAGTTTTCGCCATTAAAATAAAATAGAAAATTGGATCCGAGAAAATGGAGAATGTATGAAAACAGGTATAATAGTTACACGGTTAAGAAAATCCATTTGTGTCTTATCTACGTACTGTCTAGCATCTTTTTGAAACTCTTAAATCGTAACACCATAAGGGACCAAAAGGGTAACAATTCACTACAAAAACTTGTCATCTAGTGACACATACAAAAAGTGTCACCATAATAATAAAAGGGTCACTAAAAGTAAAAAGTGTCATAATAAATATAAAGGAGTGTCACTAAATTATTATTTTTTTCCTCCACACTTAAAAAATGTAGGTAAAAGTTTATATATAGTGACACAAAAAAATGTGAGTACATAATTTTCGCTTTTGTGACAATTTGTCTATAAAAAAATATAATTGAATCTCAAAATTTAAGACTTTTTCCCACACTTTTTAAAAATTGTCACTAATAGGTTAAACTTAGTGACATTTGTTTATGTCATTAGAACCTCTGTCACTAAAAAAGCTATTATTTTGTTCCAGTAATTTTTCTACGGCCGATATCTAATTCGATATTAAAATTATAGAAAAATGAATTTAGGAAACAAAGAAAATGCATTTACTCACTCATCGTAAGAGGTTGTAGTGTTTATCTCTGAAGGAAAATGATACAACTGAAGAAGCTCTTGAGATGCGGCGATAAGTAGATCTTTTAACCCCAAAATGCTTTGTGGGAGATGACTTATGCATGTATCTGTTATAGCTATGGCTTTTAAACATTCAAATCGGCCAATATCTTCAGGTAATTTCTCAAGAAGAGTACAACCGTTTACGTTTAAGCGAACAACTTTTTCCATACATCCAACAGGAGCGTTAATTTCTACCAACTTACCACATTTTTCAAGATTTAACCTCTCAAGATTTGGAATCATCTCAAGGTCAAGGCTCCTCAACCTTGCGTAACAAAGGTCGACGAATTTGAGATTTGGACATGCAACAGGCACATGAAGTTCTACAAAATCAACAGAATAAGAAAGACATAATAGTTCGAGATTTGGAGTCAAGCCAAGGTCCAAGGTTCTTAACTTTGAGCCACAGATAATGAGACGCTTGAGCTTTTGACAACTATTGGGCATGTAAAGTTCTTTTAGTCCAGGAGCATTGCCAGAATGTAACTCCTCGAGATTCGGAGTAATCCTAAAGTCAACGGTCGTCAAGTTTAAGTTAAAGAGAGAAAGATATTTGAGTTTTTTAAGAACCTGCCATAAAAAATAAAGTAAAAATATTAGTGTATTAACAAACCACCACCAGATTAATAACAAACCAATCAACAGTTATTCTACCTTTTTTTCTCCCTCTTTCCAAAGTTGTACCATTCTGCTCCAGCTCATATCAAGTCCAACAAGATTGTTTGCTTGAAATGTTTCGGGGTAAATACAAGAAAGGGTAATCCGAAAATTGTAGATATTTTAAAGAGTTTGTAAAGTATTGCCTGGTATCATCAAATATCGGATCACTGCCAAGACATGTCCGCCCGTTATCATCATTTGCAAAATTCACTTCAAGATATCTAAGTTTCTTCATTTTTCCAAGACCATTCATAACAATTCTCGCATTTCCTCTTGACTTATTAAGTTTTAGACAACTTGTTGATTTAGTACCCTGCAATCCAAAAACAGTGTCCAGATCGAAAAATCATGTCAGATGTTAGAACAAATGAAAATGTATTAGTTTTCTCCACCTTACACATAAACTGGTCTTTACCATGTCATTAGCCAATATCTCGTCAATCTCCTCATCAATCCATAATCGGCTATGCTTGCTAGGTTCATCGGGGTGCAAGCTTCGAACAATGCTCTTTCCCATTTCTGCTATATGGTCATGCATGCCCAAATACCCATATTCATCTTTAGAAATAGTTATGAGAGATCTCTGCTCAAGAACTTTTAAACCATTTCTAGCATAAAATCCACAACATTCAAGCACTTTGATTGCATATTCTCTGGGTGTGCCTTTCAATATGCATGCAATGTCTAGAAATATTTCCTTATACTCCTCCTCCAGACCATTATAGCTTATTTTTAATTTTTCGAGAGTTTCCTTCAATGGAATAGTTCTTAGTCTTTTTAACGCGTCTTTCCATTCATCCTGATCTTTACCACATAGAAACGAACCCAACACTCGGATTGTCAAGGGAAGGCCAGCCGCATAACAGGCAACTTGTTCTGAAAGCTGTGTGTAACCTTGAATTGGAATCTCTTTCTCAAATGCATACCGACTGAAGAGACAAATTGCTTCCTCATGTGATAACAAATTAACATCATGAATAACATTCACTTTGTGTGAAACTAGGACGTGCTCATCTCTTGTTGTAATGATAATTATACTTCCCGGCTTAAACCAATTAAGTTTACCAGCTAACGCCTCAAGCTGGTCTATATGATCTACATCGTCTAGAACAACAAGAACCTTTTTACGGCCCATCATCTTTATCATCATGTTTTTCCCATCGGCAACACCATTAATGGAAATACTTTTATCATTAAAACATCTCTAAGGATTTGTTCTTGAATCTTCTTCAAACCAAACACAAGATTTTTTGAAACTTCCCGAACATTTTCAACAAAGCTTATTCCTTCAAAATTAGTGGAAATTTGATCATAAACAGCTCTGGCTAAAGTTGTCTTCCCACCACCACCGATCCCCTTGATTCCAATCATGCGAACAACTTCAGCACTAATTTCTAAAGATGAAAGAATCTCTTTCATCCGCATTTCCATGCCTACTAAATGTTCATCACCACTCAAATTGATGGAACATAACCTTTGAGAATATCTGCGACAACTATTTGGATCAATATAGATTCATCCTGTATCATTAAAAACATTTTATCAGCTTGCTCTTATCCCAAATAAACAATTATTTGATTAATGTTTATATTTTCAATATAAATGTAACAGATATATGATGAAGAAATTTAATTACCCGTTAGTTGTCGTCTTCAACTCCCACCCAGCCAGATTTGATGCTTCTTTCAAAGCATCTCTCCATTTTCAGCAGCCTCCTTCTTTTCGTGTTCGGCAAAGGCTTCTTTAACTGCCCCACTTTGTTTGCGACTTGGGTGGGCTCCACATCAAAAAAGACAGGATAAGCGGTCTGCTCACCTGTCTTCTGACACTCGATAATCTTGACAAGCTCATCTAGACACCAAGATGAAGATGCATATGTCTTTGAGAAAACAATTATGAAAAATCTTGACTCTTCAATGGATTTGATGAGTTGGTCATTGATCATTTTCCCTTGCTCAATATTCTTATCATCCTTGTAAGTTTTAAACTTTTAATGCCTTTTTGCTTAAGAGCTTGATAAAGATGGCCAACAAAGGTGTTACGGGTGTCTTCGCCTCTAAAGCTTAAGAAGACATCATACTTGAAGCTCTTTGGAATGGATGAGCTTGAAGTGGACGCCCCTGGAGTTATGGACATTTCTGCAAATTGATTGAAAAGAAGTGAATGAAATGAAAGCAGAAACGTGATAATGTGAAGGTGATTGGTTAGGTGTAAATTATGTTGAAAGAGTTTATATATGTGAAGAAAGAAAGTAGTTCCAGCTGATGCAAGTGATGTGTTTATGTTTGCTGAGAAACAAAAGTCACTCATTTGGTCTATGTAAAGATAAGATAAAATTACTTTCAATTAAATGACCATTACACGCACACCATTTATAAAAGGCTTTCACATTTTACCATACCTTAAGTTTGACTTCTACGTTTATAGAACAGATCCTATTCAAGTAAGGTCGTGCCATACCTCTTTTCACAAAGCACTCCAGCCAAGCATCGCACCTCAAAACCAACCAGACCGACACAATCTGACCGAACCGAAGGACCAACTGTCCGATCTCGATTATAACTTTTTCCTTCTTTCGGTCTCGAGTTGGTTTGGTCCGATCTTCATACAAACCGACCATTACGCCTTCTTGGCCGGACTGACCAAGAATCGACCAACCGGACCGGACCGAAGACATCGGGTCCGGTCTTGGTCTTAGGTTTTGAGCTAAATCGGTCTCACTGGGTCCGAGTTTGGCCATCCGGTCCGGTCTTAGCCCATGGTCACCCCTACTCCATAGTAGTCCAGTAGAATACTTGTATGAGTCTGGGACATCTGTTATTTCAAAACACATACTAACGCAAAAGTTTGATAACAAATACCCAAATTTATTTCAAGCAAATTTAGTACTACATATGAATAAAACAAATACAGAAACATAAAAAGTACACAATTTAGTTTATAGGTTTGAATTTTTCCATCATCAATTCAACATAAGAAGGTTTTCTCTTTTAATGAAATTTTATTGTATATTGTTATTGTTATTATTTTCATTTTGAACAACTACTGTATTTTTTTTCTTTTGAACAAATATCGTACGTTTAATGTTGGTACTTGGCATAATATCAGTTATACGATTATGACTAGACGACTAAATAACATGATATCTATTATTTTGTGAGTAGATTTAATTAGATAATTGGCAAAATATCTATAAATTGATTGTGAAGGTTGTGACTAGATGATGAGTATATGGCAAAGCATCAAATTTACCAATTGTGACTAAATGTCGGATAACCGAAAAATATCTAAGACGCGAGAACCATAAGAAACACCAAAACAACAAAGAACTCTTTTATTAATCATAATCTAAACCAACATTATTGGTTCAACTCAAAGGTACATTTTGGAAATCCAACGTCCGACCAGGAGAGCGCTAACTCTCACTTGGTTAGACAAATCTTCCGATTTTACATCAAGGTACACACTATCATAACAAATTCTACTAAGAGTTCTAGGTAATAAAAGGTATTAAGACGCGCATGCATATTGATTGCACACAAGTCGAAAAAATGTGAACATTACCTAAATAACATAATCCGACCACTCATCATGTTGAACATGATCCATAGTAAAACTAGGAGCCGTATCAAACTTAACATTATTCTTTTTGCTCACCAACTAACCTAGCGGGATTTCCAACAACTGTAGCCCTAGCGGGCACGTCTTTCAAGACGACCGACCCAGCCCCAATTTTCGCCCCATCACCAATCCCAATATTCCCAAAACACAAGTCCCGCGCCAATCAATACACCATCACCAATCTTAGGATGCCTATCACCACTGGTCTTCCCGGTCCCTCCCAACGTCACATTATGCAAAATCGACACATTGTTCCCAATAACCGCGGTCTCCCCTATCACGACACCTGTCGCGTGATCCAACATAATCCCACTACCAATCTTAGCTCCAGGATGTATATCCAATGCAAAAACCTCAGACACCCTACTTTGTATCAAAAGTGCTAAAACCTTTCTATTTTTTAACCATAAATAATGTGCTATCCTATGACATTGAATAGCAATAAACCCTTTAAAATTTAGAAAACAATGTACATAACTTATACAAGCAGGATCCCTTTCTTTAACAGCCCTTAAATCATCTTTAACATATCTAATAATTTCTTGATCATCTTTGAACACTCCCATGATAAGCTCATATAAAGATGCACTAGATAAACTTGTAGTACTTAACTTCATAGAAATATGATTAGCTAGAGCTGACTCAAGTGATGCATGAGATAAAACTAAGCTAAAATAGTAAGTTGACAAAATGGGCTCTTGATCAATATCAAGCCTTGCTTCATCTTTCATTTTTAACCATAAATCTTCATTATGATCATGGTTTTGATTGTTGCAAGTGATTTTTGAGATTGGTTTGCAAGAAATTTGATCAGGGTGATCTGGTTTGCAGTATTTGAAGATGTGACTGGATTCAAATTCAAAGATTTCTGTTCTTGAAGTGAGGGTACAAGCAACCATTTTTTTTTGGCTAAGTTTTGGTGAGAATTGATGAATTTTTTTGTGTGGGTATGATTGATTTGTGTTAAAGGATGCAAGCCTTTATATATTGTGGTATGGTGGGGTAAAGGTTGAAGGTTTGACCAGGAAAAAGAGTTTTAAAAAATGGGAGAAGAAGACTAGAGGGTTCATCTGGTTGTGTTTTTTATAATCCAACTGTTTCTAGCTTGTTTTTTAACAGTTAAGTAGTTTGAAGTGATGGTTAGCAAGTGTTTGACTAAGAGGTCAGACGACATATTTTGATAATTTTTAAATACTACATTACAAAATGCTTATTAAGAGGGGTAAATTACAAAAAATTCAGATATTTTAAAAATTTTATATTATAATTTTTAGTGCTAGGGGGACACGTGACCCCCCGGACTCCTCCTTATCTCCGCCCATGGATGCATGCATCTTAATATGGGTATTTTGTGACCGTTTTGAACTATTTCTATCAAATGTGTATCCGGTTAAGTTTATACACTATACGATTTGTAAGGATATCGATCACCTTACCACTAAATCATTTGATGATGAATCAGTATTACTGTATTAGCTTATAAATAAGCATAAGAATGAATAAACAACCCAATACATTCTTTTGGAAATTGCTTATTTAGCCTAAATAATTTAATCTATTTCTCCCAAAACATGGAAATAATTTTATCAATTTATCTAGCATCATCTTAGAAATTGCTTTTAAGATTTGTTCCGACATTGTTAGCATTGTTATTATAATTCAATGCATTCTAATGTCGGCTATTTGACGTCCAACAAATGCCCTCATGGCAGTCTTTCTCACTCGATTTCATACTATTGATGTAAACTTACAAGATAGTGACCATGAGTAGCAAAACCAAATTAAACTAGTTTGTAAATTAGCTTTATTGTATCTAGTCCACACAGATTGACTGATCGAGACCTTTTATTAAATAAATTATGGACTATATCTAAAATCTTATTCAAAATCAAAGATTTTAATAGGGATATTATCGCGCGTTTTGATTATCACATCGGTTTGTGCATTACGGTTTATTTAGACATTACGATCATGATCAGAATGCATGTTCATGCAGATTAATCAAAAACGTGATGTAAATATCGATTCTTTTTGAAATAGAGGTTACTCATTCATTCATGTACTTTTACCGAAACAAATGAGTAATTTATTCATTTTTACTAGACAAACGTTTCACGTAAATGTAATATTCATACTAATTGCTTTTATAAACTTTACAAGTATATAGAATCTAGGTGTCGTTAGTTTTTTTCTCAATAAAGACTTTTTCCTCTTTTCACTTCTTTTCATTCTGCGGAGGAAGGGTTTATGTTTGTTTTTTGCGCACATAAACGCTTCTTTTCACTTCTTTCCTCTTCTAAATTTCGCATTATTTTTCACTTCACCTATTCTTTCACAACCCCTACATCTCTTTCTCAATATCTTACATCTCTTTACGCTTCATCCGCCTTTTACGCCGTCCGCTTTTTACGCCGTCCGTTCTTTTACATTTTCGCCCGCTTTTTACGTTTCACCTATTTTTACGCCGCCATTTTTTACGTTTTCGTCCGATTTCTTACGTTTTACCGCTTTCACGTTTTGTCCATTTTTACGCCAGTATGTTTCGTCCGTTTTCACATGTTTTCACGTTTTGTCTGTTTTCACCTTCTTTTACGTTTTCATCCGTTTTTACGTTTTTCACGCTTTCGCCGTTTTTACGCCGTCTATTTTTATGTTTTCGTCGTTTTTTTCGTTTCGCCTCTTTTCGCCGCCATTTTCACGTTTCTCTGTTTCCTTACTTTTCACCAATATATTTTTACTTTTCGTCCGTTTTTATGTTTCGTCCGTTTTCTATCGCGTTTTTACATTTTCGTCAATTTTTTACGTTATCATATGTTTTTTTACGCTTTCGTTCGTTTTTACGTTTTGGTCTGTTTTTTATATTTTCGTCTGTTTATTTTACGTTTTCATCCGTTTTCATATAATTTTATAAGTTTTTTGTACGTTATTTTATCTTACCTAATCAAATGTAAGATAATGTAACAAAACCGAAGAAAACGGATGAAAACGAAAGAAAACAGACGAAAACATAAAAAAATAGACGAAAACGTAAAAAAACGGTCGGAAACGTAAAAAAAGACGAAAATGTAAGAAACGGTCGAAAACTTAAAAAACAGACGAAAACGTAAAAAAAAGATAAAAACGGACAATAACGTAAAAAAATGACGAAAACGTAAGAAAACGGACTAAAACGCAAAAAACCGAAGAAAACGTAAAAACATACGAAAACGTAAAAATATATAAAACGTAAAAAGCGACGAAACGTAAAACCGGACGAAAACGTAAGAAAGTGGACGAAGACGTTAAAGCGAGTATTTAAAACATGAAAATGAAGGAAACCGTAAAAAGACAAAACGTTAAAAAAGTAAAAATGTATTTAAAATGTAAAAATGGTGGAAAAGGTTAAAGCAGATGAAAGCGTAAAAATGCACAAAAACGTAAAAATGGATGAAACGCAAAAATGCATTTAAAACGTAAAAACGGATAAAACGGACTAAAACGTTAAAAACCAAATAAAACGAAAACGGAAAATACGATAAAAACGAATAAAACTTAAAGAATGGGTGAAAACTTAAAAAGCAGATAAGACGTAAAAATGTATTTAATATGTAAAAATGGTCGAAAACGTAAAAATACCAAACGAAGAAACCAATGATCCATTTGACCCATATGACAAGATGGTTTATAGACAAAACGGTCGATATCGGTATATTTTGAACCATTATATATTGTTTTTAATATTTCGTATTTAAGCGATTCATTGTTTTGCACTTAATAAAGACAAAAACTAGTGAAAAGAAAAAGGGAAAAAAGTTACTCAATAGCAGAAAAATACTAGTGAAAAGAAAAAGAAAAGAAGAAAAGGAAGAAATCTTAATAAGACAAAAACAAACTGCCTTCTTCTTACGGATTTAAGAGTTAAATGCTTCTTCTTTTCGCAAACATGGTTTGCGGATGAAGAGTAAAAGTTCTGAAAAAACAAACGACCAAGAATTGTGAATCGTCATAACTTTATAAATCTAAAAGTTATGAGTTCAACTCTTTGAAGCATAATAAAATAGCAGCTGACGCATGCGACGGCAATGCACTCGTAATAAAATTCATGTGATGAATATATTTTAATTTTATGTTTTCGTTATAAAACTCTATAAATTGTAAGAATTTTATATTTGAGTAATTTTAACAATCTTTGGTCTTTTAAGTCAGAGTTGTTTTTACGTGTTTTAAGTGCTTGGGTTATTGGATTTTAATAATAGATTGTTAGTAGCTTGATTAGATTGCACTACGCGATAAAATGGTTGTGTTTTTGAAGAAGAGGGTGATTTAAGATGAGTATTAATTGATATGTTTAAAATAAATGGTTGCATATAAATTAAGGGAGTGATTAGACATTCACCAAATTGACGAGACACTCTATTTTAGAGTGTGTTTACCATTATACCCTCACGAAAGAAAATGTGTAATAGTGATGTGAACAGATAAACGCTCGAAGCTAACTCAAATGAAGTGTACTAATCAATTTAGTGGGTGTACAAATCAACTCCCATAAATTAATCGTACATAAAGCATTAATATATGTATTTGGTTAAATTTTATATTTGGAAATTTTAAAAATTTAATAAGAAAGCGGGTCTAATCTCTATTATAAAATATATAGATAAATGTTTTATTTTGGTAAGAACATTAATGTGAGTGTATATAAATGGTGGGTGAGGTAAGCGGTTACGTGGGAAGTGGGTCATGGAAGGATGAAGATGATAAAGAATGGTGGCTGATCACGTAATCGGTTACGTTAAAGTGATGGTCAACATAAAAAGTAAAGAGTCCACGTTAATAATTTGTCACTTGTGCTAAAAGCTACTACTAGTCATAAAATTCGATAATAATTTAAGATTCATTTTACGGTATCGCCGCCGGTCCCTTCATATCTAAGCATGTGGTTCCTATACAATAATGGATCTTGATACAAAAACTTAACAAATAATTAGTAGTATTCAATCGAAAATTTAATTCAGAATAAATATCTAGAGTATTTTTAATGGCTAACTAAATATAAGATAACTACTTTTGCTTAAAAGATACAATTATATATTCATAGAACTTGGTATATTAAGGTAGTTGTGGTAACAGTTGAGGTAATTACTGTAAAGTTATTACATTTAAGGGTGATTGAAAATAATTAGTAGTATTCGTAATTAGTAGTATTTTTAATAGCAAATAATTAGTAGTATTCGTAATTTCAGCTGTAAGTATGTAACACATCACAACCTTAAAAACACGTGGCATCATATCAGAACCTTAAAGAAGTTGTGGCTTGATCACAAACATAAGCTACGAATGAGGCAACCCCAAAATTCTTCATGATTAATTTGACCACTATTATAGTAAAATTACTGAAATCAATGCTAAAATCAATACAGTTATTAGGTCAATGTTAATGGCTTAGTTGACCCTCAAACCGTATTATCGACCGCGTTATCTCCATTAGCCAAACCCAACCCCAAACGGTTACTCTTCAACCTTTTAATTGTTTCGGTTTGTCAACCAATCGAAACTTTCATTCTCTTTTGTGTGTGTTGTTTTTTTTAGCTAGTTTTTGTACGGTATGTTTTTTGTTATGTTTGTGATCGCCTTATTAGCAAATTGTGATTGAGATGTACTATTGAAGAGAAAAAAAGTTAAAGTAGCACTCATGTAGCAAGAAGTGACCACAATAATTATGGTTACCATTACTATTAGCCTTATCATCTTGCTTATACTTCATTTCAAACCATCACCAAACTACAGCCATAGTTCTGAGAGTTCATATTAGCTTCATTTTCATTGTCATTATAAGTTTGTAATGTATATGTACACATCTTATCATAATTCATAAAGATTAATGATATGATCTTCAACCAAACTATAATGAATGTGTATTAGGTCATTCACGATGCTCTTACATGGCGTCATTCAATAAAGGAATAACATAACATGTCATAGATTAATGCATTGTAAAACGAAAAGTGATTTGCACATTCAATTTATTGATTGGGACACTCACATTATAAGCACATAAAGCATAGTGAGAGTGCTATACAACTAATTGAAGCATAAACAAAAATGTCCTAATAACTATTAAAAGTGTTATTAAAAGTGTGCAAATCACTTTTCAATGTATAACCAAGTAGATTGAATGTGTTTACTTTTCTCTTGGTGGAGAGAAAAGTGGGCTCAAAATCTTTAATGACTATTAATTGAGAGTGTCATTAAAGTTTATTTCTCTCAAACAAGAGGCTAATATCGACATTTATATATATGCACTTAATTTATTGTATATGATGACAAGGCACTTCATTTTTTAGTAGGTAATGTTTAATCGGTTGTAGAGATTTTGTGTGAAAGGTATAACGATGATATGACACTCGATTCAACTCAAAAATATTGTATGCATTGTGGATGCCCATACCAATCACAAATTATATGAGATGCGACAACATGCAAGCCTTCTTTTAGCTCCCAGTAGTTGTGTATGAAAAAAACCGAAATCGAAATTGAAAAAAAAAAACCCCAAAACCAAAACCGGTCAACACCGGTTTTTGACCAAAACCGGTTCGGTTTGGCCAAAAACCGCCGGTCTCAACCGGTTTCCCATTCTATCCGTTAAAAACGGTTTCGGGTTTTTACCAATCGGTTTGTAAAAACCGGTTATAACGGTTATATAAATTTTTTTGTGATCAAGGACAGCAACATCAAGGCAAATTTTTTTGTAAAAACCGGTTTACCATTTTTTTTTTGTCTTTTTAACCTTTTAATCACCATTTTGTCATGTGGTGTTAGTACCCAAGGGAAAAGAAAGTACGTCAAAGTTAAAAGTTTTAACAAGAATATGAAGAAAAGAATGGTGATGAAGTCGCCAGAGTGAGCTTTATGCGGTAGCGAGAGGGTGGTGACACTGCCCTTAATGCCGAAAACACCATACTGGAAAGAAAACAGTCATCAAACAGTACATGATAGTCGAATTAGTTCATCACCGATGTTGTTAAGCTTCTGAAACAACGAAAACCATGAAACATCACATGAGAGACGCCAGACATATTTGAGAGACGTCGGACATATTTTAGAAAAAAACCCGGTTCGTAACCGGTTTTTCCCAACCGAACCGGTTTGTAACCGACCCAAACCGGTTACTACTAGTTTGGGTTTTTCACCCAAAATCCAAACCGAACCGAACCGGTTTTGGTCAAAACCGGTTTTTGACCTTCGAGTAAAAACCGATTCAATTTTTAAACCCGAACCGGTTTTGGTCAAAAGCGTTCAATGTACACTTTTACCTCCTACCTTGACATATTATTGACTAGTGCTTTTTCTTACTAATCTTCCTTTGTCGCGTTTTCATTTGTAGCTGCTTGACAAGATTTGATGTAATCATCAATGTTTAGAGCTGAGATCATAGTTACATATATATGTGAACTGTTATATTCTATGTTTGCGTGTCAATGTCTATGTATATGCAGTTTCTTACTTACAGAAAGAGTACCTCCTTTTAAGGTTGACCAGAAAAAAGATCTTGAAAGATCTGGTCAGATCACCATTAATAGCTTTGAAAGCTGCCATCTTCTCCGTGATGAGGGACTCTATGGAGTAAGTCCTTGAATCGAGTTCATGCTTCGTAGAGAGATTCACCTTGACGTTGTTGGAACATCAAGATTTCATTCCTAAGCTTAGTAGTTCTCCCTGGTGGGAACAATTGAGCAAGGAAACGAGAGGTGAGATCATCCCAACTTGATATGGAGTCGGCGGGAAGTCGCTCAAGCCAATTACTAGCTTGGTCCCGTAGAGAGAATTGGAAGAGACGCAAACGCGTGGTCTCCCGAGTAGTAGCATCGAGGTCGATGGAATCGACGATTTTAAGGAAATCCTTAAGATGTCGACAGGATCTTCTAACGAAGTCCATGGAATAAACATCCGCTTTGCACCAACCGGATGGTGTCGGATCGAAGGGCCGAGTTTGGGCTTGGTCGGGAAGCTCAATGGTGTTTCTATAGCCTAGGTGGTTTGGTTTGAGTATTCACCAAGAGTACGGCCTCTTGGCGGTCATTTGGTGGCGGGTTGATGAGTGGTGGTTGATTATCACCTTCCATGATGAAAAGTGATGGGGTTACTAACAAAGGTCACGAAGGGGATGGACTACGAGGAAGCTAAAATGAGAAAAATCTTACTTGATAGGAATCAAGCAAGGAAACCTAAACGAGGTGGAAATCTAACTAGCTATTCTATTCCGCGCCGCGCCAAAAACTTGATACGCTGCACAACGCTGCTCGGGGTCAAAGGAAACTTCCTTTTATTCGAGCAAGTTTTTCAACACCCAAGCAAGGAACCCAATCGTTGTAGTGTAGTATTAGGGTAAGCCTCGGAATTGATATCGTTCTCAGGGAATAGGAATGCTAGTGAGAAATTACTACGTTAAGGTTGGGGTTGAGGAAGATTATTTTTATCTTTTTATATTTTTAGAAAATGGAAAGGTACGAATCTAGGGTATTGGATTTGGGGGTTGGTATTTCACCGATTACTCTACTTATCTAGTTATCTAATTATCTAAACTAAGGTGAGTGTAGTCTATGTCTATTGTTGTGTGCTCTTATGATGATTAAAATGTGTTTACTTAGATGCTATTACTCCCTAGTTATCTCCTATTGATGGTTGAATTCTCACGTCCTTATTCTTAACGCTGTGTCTTCTAAGGTCGTAGGGTATCGCTTTTCCCTAACTCTTCGAGTCTACCTTAAGGTTATTGCCTACGAAATATCTAGGATTCATAAACCAACTCTAAGGTTATCTTTGGATGTTTAGACTACAATAACTCTAAGTGATTATAAACTAATGTTCACAAAGATTACTCAAGCATTAAAACACAACGAATGACCTATCGCAATACTAGGTCAATCACAATTAAGATAAGAGACAACCAATCAATATTCAATACCTAGGTTTCATAGATCTAAGCAAACACACAAGTAAATTAGCTTGACATGGAAAACATGCAAGCATACACAAAACAATTGAAAACATAATTGAATTAATGAAGTAAATCACTTATCCTGTTGTAAAATAGGTATGGAACCCTAAGATACTACCCAAGACGACCTATGTTCGGTTTTGGTTTTACTCCAAAACCTACCTCTCTAAAATAACGAAAATTCAATTCTATATATAGAGTTACAATATGCGACGGCCACTCTTTAATTGTGACGCCGTCGGTCGCCGCCATTAGGTTTTCGTCTTGGCCAAGTCAACTCGTGATGGTGCCACCTTATGCTTGTGACGCCGTCGGCTTCAACCTATGACGCGTCGGGATCCAAATCTAGGCCGCCCCGAGTTGTGACGCCCTACTCTTTAAACCCGATGTCGCCACTTGTAAAATAGCAACCGCTTCCTGAGTCGCCTCAAGGTGTGTCGCGACGGCGCCGCTTATTAGTCGTGACGCCGTCCCTTCGGGCCCAAAGACTGAGTGTCTCGATTCTTGACTTTGGCCATTTTCTTCATATATTCGTCTTTTCGTCCGAATAAGTCTTGTTAATACAAATAAGCCGTAAAAACGTTTATTTATATTTTACGATCTTCTAATGTTTTGTCGATAACAAACGTAAAATCATTTTAACAAAACAAATAAAATACATAAATGGTTTGAACTAATAGTTTCTAACATATTCACATTTTCACATAAAACACTAAAACAAGTATAAGTGATTTTATGATTTAATATTACATATGTACAACAACTAGTGTTTACATATTTGGGTAAAATATACACATAACTAGTATGTAGTATATTGGGTAATATAAATGGGTAGAAACTTAAGTATCATAACCCATTGGGCAAATACATTGAATGTAGTTGGAGTACAACCCAAAGCCCATGACCCATGGAGCTTGACCCATAACCCATTGCATGACATCATGCTTATATCATATATGGATAATATCCATAACCCATGGTATTGACCCATACCCAATGTCTAGATACATTGAACCCTGGTGAGCACTCGAGAGAATGTCTCAGACACATTGAACCCTTGGAAAGCACTCAAGAGTGACATCAGATCTAGCTAAAGACCCATGAATAACCCATGACCCATGACCCATAACCAAAAATAGCCATGGGCAAGAGGGCTGTTCCACGGATCCCCGGCTTTGTGCTAGCCGGATCCTCGTGGGAGGGATCCGCGGATCCGGGAACAAGAGAGAATTTCCTCTATAAATAGAGAGTCATTCCTTCCTTTCAACTCACCACTTTACACACATACTTCCCCAAGTATTCTAACCCTCTAACATCAGATCCAAGTGATCTATGTAGTTTGTCTTTTGTTTTTGTGTGATTCTCTAGGTTCCTCTTAAAGGCGATATCACCACTTCTTGAAGACGAGCAAGCTCAAGTCCATGAGTTACCATGCTTCGTCATCATCAATACAACTAAGGTTCTCTTGTTGATAGTTCTTCCTTTCTCCATAGATGTTGGGTTGAAGGCATTAGTGAAGAATGCCGAAAGTGTCAAGATGAAAGCATTAGTGAAAGGTGCTCATCATCCGTGTCAAAGCATTAGTGAAGAATGCTAAAGGTGTCATGACGAAGGCATTAGTGAAGGGTTCCAAGCGTTGTGTCAGGGGCATTAGTGAAGGATGCCGATGAATCAAATCAAGTCGCATTTGGGAAGAATGCCTAGGTCGTATAATCGATGAGGTGCATCATTATACATATAAGTATTTGTTTATTTACAAGGATGGTGATATCCTTGATGGGGTTGTAACAAGGAGTAGATCTCCTTGAGATTAGGTGTTGTGTCGTGAAGGGTAGTAGTTCCTCCATAGTAATGGAACTAGGTGCTTAGCCTAGTACCTAATAAAGGGTAGGCGACGTTGTGATAGGATTAATTCTCCTTGGTGTGAAAGAACTCGGTGGTTAGCCTAGCACCGTATAAAGGGTAGGCGACGTTGTGTTAGGTGTGGTTCGCCTTGGTGTGAAAGAACTCAGTATTTAGCTTTGTCTGGGAAAAGGTGTAAGCGGCGTTGTGAAGGCTTCTCCGCCATAAGGAGTTGGTGTAGTATTTACGAACTCTCGAGTAGGTGACTCGGGAGTGGAGTAGGGCAAGGAAGGTGTCCTTGTGGCCGAACCACTATAAATACTTGTGTCGTGGTGATGTGCTTTTACCCTTTATCTTTCATTACACGCTTATATATCTATCTATCAACGTCCAACATAAACAACCGAATAGATTGACATAAGTCGATCTAATTATTTAAAAGGAAGTTTTAAATTGGTAAAACTATTCAACCCCTTCTAGTTTTCCACAATTGGCATCGAGCTTCGTTACCAAGTCTTTTAAAGTATGTTGTACTTTGAAAACTTGATACGATCCGTATGTTTGAAAACTACAAAGAAGGGAATTCTTAAAACAAAAGTCATGTTTTTAGAAATCATAATTTTTATGTTGGATAGTGATAGATCATTCTAACATTTTCTTTTGAGAAATCTTAATACTAGAATTCTTCCAATGACTTCGTTCTATCCGAAGAAAAAGAAGTCAACACCCAAAGAAGAATACAAAGTGACCACAACTTGCTCTTCCAAAATACGATTAAGTATTTCTAAAGCTCATGAAGTTTTTCGCGTCCATGGTTTCTAAAACCATACAAAGGGAATATAGCAAAGGTATGTTCTCTTAGTTACAATTAGTTGTTCAAAAACGTGCTAATTGCTTGTGGATAAAATAGTGATATATGCTTCTCTCTTATAATAAGCATAATATGAAAAGTGTTTTGTTGATTTTTTTTTCTTTAAAGTTTTGTTGTTAGATACCTTGTTAATCAAACTTGAATAAAGGTAAAAATGGCTAATATAACTTCACTAAAAAATCTACAAAGGTTAAACCTTTTCGCCGGGTCAAAACATACATTTTGTAATTACATTTCAGATCCGCGGATCCTCAAACAGACTGGACGGATCCTCAAGCAAGGGATCCGTGGTACGAAGACAGTTTTTGTGCAATTTCAAAAATTCATAACTAATTAACCGTAAGTCGTTAGAAGTCGTGCCACCTATCGCTTTAAAGGTATTTGAGTCTACTTTCATTTAAAATGATTTCATAAACTGATTGAAAACAAAATTTACAGAATCATTGATTTATAATAGAAATTCATTTTTCGGTCATAACTTTTGCACAAAATTTTGATCTAAGTGGAGACGGATGTTTTCGTCTTTGAATAAAAAAGTGTCCTCTTTTGAAATTAAGGTTTTGATCATATTTACAAAAGAAACTAATCAAGCTTGGTATACATGTTTAACACAAAGCGATGAAAAAAACTTTCGTATGCTATGCTAAATGATAAATTGTCTTCCTTGCATTACTTGATTATTTGCTTATCTCAAATAGCTTTTGTGCATGTTTGATTGTATAACATATGTGGTTTCCTTACCTTGCTATTCATTCTCTTGCTTGTCGAGTTAGTAATTTTCTACTAATCAATGTGCTACTTGAAGGAGTGTTTGGGATAAAATCTAGTTGTGTCGAAAATGTTAAGTTTTATAAGTTGAAAAATGTTTAAAACATATAACACACTAAATGGCTTTTTGATTGAGTTTGTCATGTGTGCAACATAAATGTTTTATGTGCTTATATGATTTCTTGACTTCATATTTGATACGCTTACGCAGCGCGTTCGGGGTCAAAGGAACTTCCTTTTCGTCGAGCAAGTTTTTCAACACCCAGGCAATGAACCTAATCGTTGTAGTGTAATATTAGGGTAAGCCACGGAATTGATATCATTCTCTAGGGAATAGGAATGCTAGTGAGAAGTTACAACGCTAAGGTTGGGGTTGAGGAAGATTATTTTTATCTTTTATATTTTTTTAAGAAAAGGAAAAGTACGAATCTCGGGGTTTGGATTGGGGTTGGTATTTCACCGATTACTCTACTATTATCTAATTATCTAAACTAAGGTGTTGGTAGTCTATGTCTAATTATTGTGTGCTCGTATGATAGTTTAAAGATGTGTTTACTTAGGTTTTACTACTCTTTAATTATCTCCTATTGATGGTTGAATTGTCACGTCCTTATTCTTAATCGCGTTGTGTGTCTAAAGTCGTAGGGTATGCGTTTGTCCCTAACTCTTTGAACTTACCAAAGGGTCTCGTCTACAAGATCTCTAGGAATTATAGACTCTAACTCTAAGGCACTCTTCGGATGGTTTAACCGACAACTACTCTAGGCGTTATAGTCTAAGGTTCACAAAGATCAATCAAGCATTAACTACACAACGAATGATCTATCGCACTACTAGATCATTAACAATTAAGATAAGAGACAACCAATCAATATTCAATAATTAAGTTTCATATTCCCTAAGCAAACACACAAGTAAATTAGCCGGACATGGAGAACATGCAAGCATACACACAAATAATTGAAGACATAATTATATTAATGAAGTAAAGAACTTATCTTGGTGTAAGATAGGGTTTGGAACCCTAAAATAAGACCTTGGTTCGGTTTAGGTTTTACTCCAAAAGTTTACCCAAAAGACTACTCTCTAAAACTAAAAAATTCGGATTCTATATATAAGATTACACTTGCGACGGCGTCACCTTATGATTTGTGGCGCCGTCGTGTCGCCGTCATTGTGGTTTCGCCTTGGCCACGTTAGTCTTGCGACGGCGCCACCTTAAGCTTTGCGCCGTCCTCTTCACCTCCGACGCGCTTGGATCAAATCTAGGCCGTCCGAGTTGCGACGACCTACTCTTTTAAAGCCCGACTGCCTCTTGAAAATTAGCGATTTCACCGAGTAGTCACAAAATGCCTGACGGCGTCATAGACAACACCGACGCCGTCCCCTTGTATTTTAGCGACTTGAGTGTCTCGATTCTTGACTTTGGCCATTTTCTTCAGATATCCGCCTTTTCGTCCAAATAAGTGTCATTCCAAGAATTTACCTTCAAGAGACCTAAAAGTGAAAATGAACGATATTAAGTAATAACGGATACAAAAGTGATCAAATAAGGGCTTAAACGACCCCTCAAAAAGGTACATTTTAAAACCTTATCAATATTTTCTTGTATCGTTTCTATAAACAACAAGAACGTACATCGGATCATAATCTACACTTGTGTTGATGATGTACTCTCCCATTTTAATTTTCATGATCGCTCTCCAAGCTTCATAGTAGGATTGACAACTTGATTATTTCATCCGATATACTCAAGTAAATTATTTTGCAACACAAATATAATTGTTCATATCCGAAAGTCCAAACTCTAGCTTTCCAACAACATATGTTGAACTAGCTCATCCAACCACTTTTGTTCACCATATGGACAACTTAAAATTTTTATATTTAAACATGGCACCTTCGTCACCTTAGTTGTTTTAAGCATAATATTAAAAAAAAAAAAAAAAAAAAAAAGCGAAGCAAAGTATCATCATTGTTACTCTTGATAGGCCATTGTAGGTATATAAATTTTCCTAACTTGAGAATGAATCTTGGAAAACTTATTGCACTAGAAACTCAATTTGACCTAACGGTTGAATTGCTTCCTTGATAGAAGTTGGGTATGTGGAATCACCCGTAAAAATGGTCGTGTTTAGCCGTAATTGAGCACCGCTAGTAATAGTCTCATATTCATTCTCTCACTTGAGAAATCTATACTCCCATGTTTTCCTAAAGTAAGTTTACAATGGAAATACTTTGCGTTGTCTTAGGATTACTAATCAACCACGTTGTAAAATTGATTTTTCTTTTAATTAATCACAACCACTTGCCTCATCAAGCGATTATCTTGCTTTGATCGAGAAGAGCTACATGACTTCATGGACGAAGTTCATTGTATGCTAATCACCATCCATAATGACTATACATAGTTCATTGCTTCCGTTGGCCAAAACAACCCAATCGTCTTGAACACCATCATCTAATCTGCACGCCATTGTTAATACAAACGATTTACTAATCTATATCGTAAATCTATTTTGAGCTTCTTGAATAGCACTTGTTAAGTTTGATAAACCTTTGTGTTACTTGTGAGCTAGATCTCATTTAATTGCTTATGTGCTATTTCTACATGATACTTAGTATGTTTTACTTGTATACATGTATGCTTCTTGTAGAGATCATTAGTTTCTAATTTCGATACTTAGAACAAACGCCACCGTTAAGTAAAAGCTGTCCCGGATGCGGATCCCTAGTTTGTAACTAGCCGGATCCTCAGTGAAGGATCCGTGGGATCCGGCGAATAAGTGGAGTTTCAATCTTTACACCTCAAACCATGTTCCTAGACTACTTCACACTAGTTGAACTTAATACCTTAGGATCTCTTAAGTCCTTCTCAAGCTTAGTAAGCTTCACACTCACTCATAGCTCATTAAGGATCACACTCAAAGTGCTTCTCGATCTATCGTTTCGCTTAAACTCATTACTCTTCCGCCTCTAGATCACTCATTATTTCTCACATGATCCCTCACATCTAGACTTAGAAATTTTTCGATTATGGCAAAATTGATCATAATCATCCTTACCTCAAAATTGGTGAAATGGATCAAATTCTAGTTCTTCCACCTTAAAACCTTTAGGATCTTCTCCAAGACATTATCCTAAGTCACTATCTCGATCACTAGGATCATTTAGCTCCATTTGACACTCTCAAGATTTTAGTGTCATCTTTGTTCATTCATTGGTAATCACGAAAGTTCCAATTTCTTCCATATAAGGCAATCATTAGCTACATTACTCATTGCCTTGAACATTTAAGTACCCTTCCATTTAAAGACACTTAGAGAAGCTCAAACACTCAAAAGGTATAGGCTTTAGACCTTTCAAACATCACTTCTATCCTTTCCTAGCCGAGAGCCGGATCCCTAGGATTAGCCTAGACGGATCCCCATTGGTGGGAACCGTAGGATCCGGATGATGATTTATGTCAACTCTTGCTCGAACAATCATTTCAAGCTCATCTTGCTAACTTGAACACTCCACCTCATCCTAATTAAATCTCTGAAGTTGACTCTTGTGCATGCTAATCATCACATTCCAAAGGATATTAGAGACTTAAGTCTTAAATGCACTTGCTAAATCCTTCCCTTTATAAGTCATCTTGCTAGAATCCCTTAGTCATCAAACACAACATAATTCTTAGCATTTAGAAACCTTTTTCTTAGTCATTTCATCATGAGGAAAGCTCCTGGTGCTAACTCATCCAAGAACCACCCAAGAAACTTGCTCGTGTTGTACACGAAATTTCCTCAACCGAATCATCTCCGGTTAAACCCACAAATGGTAGGATTTCCCATCCACCGAATCATCATCCGTAAGAGATAATAGTGCTAGAATCTCACCTCAACAAACCCAATCAACAATTGCCAAGAGAACCGCAATAATTAGCATTAAACCTCTTAGGTTAGAAAAGGGATCATCGAGCTCTAAACCAAACATACCTAGTTCTAGCAAAACGTCTAAACCTTCATTCCTAGAGCATGGACTACACTCCTTCACCAAGTCTCTCTCTCACCCAAATCTCTATTCATTAGAGCATTCACCACCGAGAACTTCCAATTCACCAACTTTCTCGTTAAATAGGGAACCACCTACATCACCAACTAGTCCATCATTGGAAACAAGGAACCACCAAGGACTTCACCATATGGAGGAATTTCCATTACCACCACCATCATTCTTAGTAGAACCTCATCCTACATTACTCAATGTAACCCCATCATCATTTGTAGAGTCTCCTCAAAACATCTAATCTCCAATAGGTTCCTAATCAAGACAATAATTGCTCTAAATTGTCTAATCACCCAAGGACTTGTTCAAGAAATACGAAATGAGTTGCATTTCATGTTTAATCATCTTCTTGAAAGATTGGACCAAATCAACAAGTCTACTCATCCCTAGACTCAAGCACATTGTTGCTTCTTAAGCTTTGGTCACTTATTAGTATTAGTAGAATATGGCTAAATCATTCTCTTAGTTTTTAGAGATTTGTTGATCATCTCTTATGTTTTATTGAATGATATTTTACTTGCCATATTGCATTGAGTATATGTTTGTTGGTTGAATACATATCTCATTTTGATGTTAACATTACTTGTTACATCACCATTCTTGAATTTAATCATCGCCTATACGGATCCTCAAATTGCCTAGACGGATCCCTACTAGGAGAACCGTGGGATCCGTGAGACGTAAAACTATTTTTCTACTAACTTGGATCACATATGTGAAATTGTGCATTATACTTGTTTTCTAACCTTTGTTTTGTAGTTATTCAATCTACACTTGAAGCCTTTGAGACCCTAAAGCTAGGGGAGCTTTGTGTCAAAACAATACATTGCAAATTACTTGCAATATTAGGATTACATTTCTCGACATCCCTTGCAAAATTGCAATCATCGAGGGGAGCACATTAAATCACTTAGGCGAAATCTTTTGCAAACTTAGTTGCAAACAAACTAGCTTAGTATTACTTTCTTGACGCCTTACATAGGGATGGACTAGTCAAGGGGAGTAAAGACGAGATCCGTTCCGTTACTTGCTCTCTATCTTTTCTTTCACATGTTTTCCTAAAAACAATGTGTTAGTTTCTTTCAAGCTCTTTTGTTTCGACAAAAGGGGAGAAGAAAGTAAAACTACAAATTCAAACTTTACTAATTTTAGCTTTTCCTTAAAATAATTTTATGTTTTGTCATCAACAAAAAGGGGGAGATTGTTAATACAAATAAGCCGTAAAAACGTTTATTTATATTTTACGATCTTCTAATGTTTTGTCGATAACAAACGTAAAATCATTTTAACAAAACAAATAAAATACGTAAATGGTTTGAACTAATAGTTTCTAACATATTCACATTTTCACATAAAACACTAAAACAAGTATAAGTGATTTTATGATTTAATATTGCATATGTACAACAACTAGTGTTTACATATTTGGGTAAAATATACACATAACTAGTATGTAGTATATTGGGTAATATAAATGGGTAGAAACTTAAGTATCATAACCCATTGGGCAAATACATTGAATGTAGTTGGGTACAACCCAAATCCCATGACCCATGGAGCTTGACCCATAACCCATTGCATGACATCATGCTTATATCATATATGGAGAATATCCATAACCCATGGTATTGACCCATACCCAATGTCTAGATACATTGAACCCTTGGTGAGCACTCAAGAGAATGTCTAGATAAATTGAACCCTTGGTGAGCACTCAAGAGATACATTGTATCTAGCTAAAGACCCATGAATAACCCATGACCCATGACCCATAACCAAAAATACTCATGGGCAAGAGGAGCGTTCCACGGATCCCGGCTTTGTGCTAGCCGGATCCTCGTGGGAGGATCCGCGGGATCCGGGAACAGATGAGAATTTCCTCTATAAATAGAGAGCCATTCCTTCCTTTCTACTCACCACTTTACACACATACTTCCCCAAGTATTCTAACCCTCTAACATCAGATCCAAGTGATCTATGTAGTTTGTCTTTTGTTTTTGTGTGATTCTCTAGGTTCCTCTTAAAGGCGAGATCACCACTTCTTGAAGACGAGCAAGCTCAAGTCCATGAGTTGCCATGCTTCGTCATCATCAAGACAACTAAGGTTCTCTTGTTGATAGTTCTTCATTTCTCCATAGATGTTGGGTTGAAGGCATTAGTGAAGAATGCCGAAAGTGTCAAGATGAAAGCATTAGTGAAAGGTGCTCATCATCCGTGTCAAAGCATTAGTGAAGAATGTTAAAGGTGTCAAGACGAAAGCATTAGTGAAGGGTGCCAAGCGTTGTGTCAAAGGCATTAGTGAAGGATGCCGATGAATCAAATCAAGTCGCATTTGGGAAGAATGCCTAGGTCGTATAATCGATGAGGTGCATCATTATACATATAAGTATTTGTTTATTTACAAGGATGGTGATATCCTTGATGGGGTTGTAACAAGGAGTAGATCTCCTCGAGATTAGGTGTTGTGTCGTGAAGGGTAGTAGTTCCTCCCAAGTAATGGAACTAGTGCTTAGCCTAGTACCTAATAAAGGGTAGCGACGTTGTGATAGGATTAATTCTCCTTGGTGTGAAAGAACTCGGTGGTTAGCCTAGCACCGTATAAAGGGTAAGCGACGTTGTGTTAGGTGTGGTTCACCTTGGTGTGAAAGAACTCGGTATTTAGCTTTGTAGGAAAAAGGTGTAGCGACGTTGTGAAGGCTTCTCCGCCATAAGGAGTTGGTGTAGTGTTTACGAACTCTCGAGTAGGTGACTCGGGGGTGGAGTAGGCAAGGAAGGTGTCCTTGTAGCCGAACCACTATAAATACTTGTGTCGTGGTGATGTGCTTTACCCTTTATCTTTCATTACACGCTTATATATCTATCTATCAACGCCCAACATAAACAACCGAATAGATTGACATAAGTCGATCTAATTATTTAAAAGGAAGTTTTAAATTGGTAAAACTATTCAACCCCCTTTCTAGTTTTCCACAAGTCTCATTCCAGCAATTTGCCTTCAAGAGACCTAAAAAGTTAAAAGGAATGAAATTAAGTAGTAACGGATACAAAAGTGACCAATTAAGGGCTTAAATGACCCCTCAAAAGTGTACCTTTTAAATCCTTATCAGGAAGTCATCATTTGCCTAAGTTCAAGGTTTAAGTGGAAAGGTTCGGAAATCACGCTTTCGTCGACGACATATTCTTGAAGATCATTGAAGACCCCCCGAATTCCCGTTGTTCATCTCAAGTGGGGGGATATTATGTTTAGTTGTTATTGTTATGATTCAAAAAAAAAAGAAAAAAAAAAGGTTGTTATGTTATTGTAAAGTGCGATGTTATAAGCACTATGTTATGAGCTTTATATAGATTTAGTATCGAGGAGGCCACCTCGATCACATTCGAAGATTGGAGTTGGTAATTATGCCAACAGTTGGAGAAAACGTAGTGTGCCCATCATGACGTCCTCTAATGAATCTACCTTGTACATCATGATCCGGTTTCTTGACTTCAAAGCTTGAACTTTGGGTGGACGGTAAGTGGTGATGACTTGGTTATAGATTTAGACTGCCTGCTTGATTTTTATTTTACACCATTTATATCCCATGTCTTATCCTACCCTTTAGTCATGAAGCGTGTCTAGGTGATGCAGAGAGCAATCTTTGGTGTCTTGGCCATGGATTTGGTCATGTACCACTGGTTTTGTCCACTTCGCCGTGACATGTTAGTAATGATGAGTCACCCCTTAACTTTTGTCGTGTCTACCCATATTGCCTTCGAAGATTGTTTAGCCCTTAACTCTAGTGGTGGAGATTTGTGTAACCGCCAAGCTTATGATAGAATACATGCTATGATTGTGCTATTGAGTGATCACCCCAAAATTGACACTTAGAATAGTTGAGAGAATTGAGTGTTTCGTTCCCATTTCATGAGGTGTTCGGCTTTGTTTTATTATAGCATAAGGATTTGTAAATTTATATTTTCCGGTAATGGAGATATATTTTAGGAATCTCTAATAAGGTATACTTGAGGGCAAGTAGAGTTCAGTGGGGGATATTTGATAACATCAAATTATCACGAATATTAAGTGTCAATTTCCCCCGATAATGCTTGTAATTTATATCATTTATATGGATTTACGCTTGTTTTCCATTGTTTTTCACTTTCAGGTAAATTACGAGCATTGGAGCTAAAGAGACGCGAAATTAGAGAAATATCAAAGATTTATCATAGTATGCTGACTTTGAAGAGGCTACGGCGTAACTCATATCTCACATTACGCCGTAACTTAAGCGTGACTCATGAAGCCAACTCATCAGAAGACTACGGCGTAACTCTCCCCAAAGACTACGACGTAACTATATTAGGTCAAATGAGGTTCCACGCCCCTGATAACAACGCCGTAACTATTGCATAAACTCCGGCGTAACCAAGAAATATTGAAGATACGGCGTAACTGCTTATAAGGTTACGCCGTAACCAGCAGATCTAGTGCAAATTACGAAGATATAGAAGATTACGGCGTAACTACTATTTTAGTTACGTCGTAACCCAGATCTGGCCTATAAATACCCCACGATTTCCAGCATTTCAAAGCATCCCATTTCACACACCACAACCAAAGAATGTGGGAGGAAGCCAAAGGCAAGTCTAGAGGAGCATACGGAGATGTCTCCAAGGAGAAATCACTCCCATACGATAAGTATTAGCATTTTATCTTTTCTTTACTTTCGATTCATGTATTTTGAACATTGAATATTGAATTGATTTGTATGGTTAATATGAGCTGCTAAGCACCTCTTGGTCTTGGCCTAGTTATGATTCCTTAATTGTTTTGTTTGCGTTTATATTACTTCCATAATTATTTCTAAGTGTATGCATGCATAGTTTATTGGTAGCTACCTTTGTTTGATGAGTTTTGAATGGCGGTGAGGCTAGTTGCTTAGGAGATATGACTAATCGACCCTAAGTGAGATCGGGACGGGAAGGTAAGATATGACCAACCGACAACCCTTTCTACTGTGCGATTTGACCAACCGATTACTACCGTTTGGATGAACTTAAGAATTAGGGGTGAGTGTTTAAGTTGCTAACGCAGGGCACTCACTATTATAAATCTAGCATGTAGCGGTGCTTAATGACTTGGCAGGGGACCGGGAACAACCTGGATTTATGAAGGGACACATGACTTCTCCGGTGGTGGCATCTTTCTTTGATAGGTTAGGCGAATTGACCAAATGTTGTCCTCTCGAATTTGACCCCACCAAGTAATTGGAAGTAATTAGACGTAGACATTACTAGCTAGGAGAAATAACTAGGTTAACACCACTCTCATATTAATTAAACCTTTGACTTTATTTGCTTTTATCTACTTTAGTAGTTAATTAATTAATTCCTTATCGAAATCATATTAATCTGTGACACCTAGACTTAGTATTAATCCAACACACATAGCTCTTGGGACGACCTCGGTTTTACCGAATACTACATTATACACGACCGGGTACACTGCCCTTTAGTGCATTAGGGTAGACCATAGGTATAACGAGACAATATAAATATTAAAACCTACTTCACCTATTAAAGCACTATAGTTGTAAAAAATGACAGTTCTACGTAACGAACTAAAAAAAATAACTCTTTTAGACATTAATGTTGATATTTTTGTCTTCAATTGAGTAAAAAAAAATTGTGACTATCATTTTACCCTTAAATTTTTAAAAATTACATCCATTGTCTCAAGTATATAAATAAAGTTACTATTTTAACACACACAGGTAACCTACATCCCCCCTCTTCTCCTGGTCGTCGCCATCTAACCGGACACCATGATTCCGCGACGCCACCCTTTATACTCCTCCACGGTCCGACGCCACCACCGTTGTCACGGTGCCGCCATCACTCTTCTTCTCTTTCTCTCGTATCTCGGGTATGTCAAAAACCTAAATCGATTTCTATTACTTTCTTTGTTTTAAAACCGATTAACATATTTATTTACAAATTACGTGGACTAAATTGAATTAGAAGCGATTTTATATAATTTGTGTGGTGGTAAACGGATTAAGAGTTGTGTTTGGTTTGTTTCGGCTATGAAGTGGGTCGGGTAGGACCTGTACGGGTCGGGTCCAACCAGTTTTGGTCTCGGTTTGGGTATGAGATTGCTTACGTTATTGCTACTTATTTATTTTTTGTTAATTGTCGGTTAATAAAACGGATTAGGTAGTTTGTAATTGTGTCGATCTATGAAATTGCTTGGTACGAATGATATTGGGCGCCTAAGTCATGCTTCTCGATCATCAGGATGTTTGTTAAATATAGCGGTCTTGTAGCTTATTTGGTTTTTGCCTTATGTTTCATGAGCTATTTTTTGTGGCTTATTTTGGAACTTTTTGGCTTTTATAAGCTTATATAGCGGGCTTACAGCTTATTTGGTTTCCGGCTTATGGCTGTTTTTTGTGGCTTATTTTGAAACTTTTTCAGCTTATGCAAGTTTATCATGTAAGCTTATATAGCAGGCTTATAGCTTATTTCGTTTATGGCTTATGTTTCATGAGCTCATTTTTTTTGACTTATTTTGAATTTTTTCGGCTTATATAATAAGATTATCATGTCGTAATAAGCTTATATACGCTGAAAATTTTCAACATAAGCGAAAAAAAAGAGCTTATGAAACATAACCTGAAAACCAAATAAGCTATAAGCCTTCTATATAAGCTTAAACAAACATCCCCTATGTTCATAACAAACAAGTCATTACCGACTTATCAGATTAAGTAATTTCCTAATTAAGTCAAAATCAAACAATAATGTTAGTTTTGTTTATGTGTATGTTGTAGATGAGGGCGAGTGGGGATCCGTATTTGTTGCATTGTGTGGAGACTGCGGGTTTGTTGGCGACGATAGGTGCGAATGCTGTTGTGGTTGCTGCGGGGCTTTTACATGATACCATTGATGATTCTTTTATGAGTTATGAGTATATTCTCAAGACTTTTGGAGCTGGGCTTGCTGATCTTGTTAAAGGGGTATGAATTTTTGGTTGTTAGATGGATTTTAAATGTGTCTCGAATACTTAAATGCATTTATTTGGTTATTGTTAGTACTCGTATATTACTAGTTTGGGCGTCTTCACTGGATCATTTTAGGAATTAGATTTAAGAATGAAGTAAAATGTAATTTGATGAATCAACATACCTGCATACATGTTCAGATATGAATTTACCGGTGTGTTTATGCGTAAGTTATGTTAGACGATTAAGGTCTTGCACATGAGAATACCTCTTTAGAAGATCTCTTTGCACACACATATCCTTTGTTAGGCTGTCTGGTGGGCCCTGTCTTTTTTGCATTTTGATGCAATTTTTAAGTTAGTTTATTGAACATTTTTCTTTTGGTAATACGTATTGGTGTATTCGTTGGAATACAGTTTTTAAGAGGTTGTTGGGCCATGTTCTGTTTTGGTTAGTCCTTACGAGATCATAAAAGAATATGAAAAAATGGCCTTCGAAAGAAAACGAAAAAGAAAGTGACACAATGGATATGCTTAACCACTGTTATATTTGATCAGTTGTAGTTTTTTAGTGAGCACCACGTTTAGCTCTCTTTGGCTCAGGACATTGTTATTGAATGTGAATAGTCACTTTTTCTAGGTAGTTTGTACCATCGTGTCTGGACTATGAAGTTGCTTCGTACAGATGTTTATAGTTTATTTAAGTATCTGGTTGGATATTTTTAGGTCTCCAGGTTGAGTGAATTGAGTAAGCTTGCTCGTGAAAGCAATACAGCAACGAAAATCATTGAGGCAGATCGTATGCACACTATGTTTCTTGGAATGGTTGATGCCAGGGTTGTACTCATTAAATTAGCTGATAGGCTGCACAATATGATGACACTGGATGCATTACCATTGTCGAAGCAGTATAGGTTTGCAAAGGAAACTATGGAAATATTTGCTCCTATGGCAAACCGTTTGGGAATCGTTAGTTGGAAGGAGCAGTTGGAGGTCCTTATATTGATCAGCAATGGTCACTTCCGCTGCTGAAAAATTGGAAGAAGCTCTTAAGGATGAATCCGTTTGCTATCATGTTCTATATGGGCGGCACAAAAGCTTGTATAACGAACCTTGTTCTTTGTAGCGTTAGTAGGTGTTGTTCGTCCTATACCTTTTAATTACTAGATGTTTTTTTTGGCATCCCTGAATATTCAATTTATCTTGGTGTCACCAGTCTTTGGCATCCCTGAATATTCAATTTATCTTGGTGTATTAAACTTAGTCGTTGTAGTGCAACCTGGTAGTTTATTTCACTTGCAGTTTGAACAAAAATTTCGAAAAAAAAGGGACGATGGACGCAATTTTTTCCAAACGACAGGGACCATTTATGTAATTTAGTCTAGGGATGATGGATGCAATTTTCGCAAACCCACAAGGACCATTTATGTAATTTGGAAGGGTAAAATGGTCATAATACTTAAAGAAAGACAAAAATGTCAGCATTAATATCTAAAAGAGTTAAGTATTTTTTTTAGTTCACTACGCAGAACTGCTATTTTTTACAAGTATAGTGCTTTAATAGGTTATTAGCCCTTAATATTTTCCTAGTAATACAAATACTTTGTTTATTAAATGTGAATAGCTAATAATAACTCACCATAACTAAGAAGTGCATGTCCAGGAATCAGCCTGACATTTACACTGTGTTCTCGAGTTTTTTCATTAAAAAAGAAGTAAAGTGAGAGTAAACATTTTCCTCCCACTTTTGGAAGGAAACACTTTACTTCCAAAATCACACAAATTATATTAACTTTACTTCAATTTCATTTTCTTTTCCTCCTTAAGTAAAACTCAAGAACACAATGTGGGAGTAAACCTTTTCACTTTCTTTCCTTTTCTTCCATTAATCCGACTCAAGAACACAGTGTTAACGACACAAAGACTTAGACATTGTCAATTCTTTCAATAGCTCCTTTTGTTTTGTAAGATTATAGTTAACGTAGATGGTACATAAGTTTGATAATTCGAGTTAAAGGCAGATGGTTTACCTATACAGAAATACAATTTCAGTTTATCCGACTGATGTTTAATAATGGTCAAACTTAGTAAGTCAGCAGATATAGATATGACTAGAAGCTTTAAAGATTTAAAGCTTTCAAGTTGTGTTGCATACCTGAGATAAATGACTATCAACAAATATCTGCTGGTACAAAACTTCCAATGTGGGCATGAAATTCTATCAGTGCCACATATATATCCTCACCGAACAAACACAAGAGCAACCGATTATCCCGACCAAACAAACAAAAACCTACACCTTCATATGTTCTTTGGCATATCGAATTTCCAGGGATAAAATATTCCACAACGCCGACAATCCACATCATAGAAGAGTTGCAGCTAAGAAGCAAAAAGGAGATCAGAAGCATCAAAGACGAATTTATAGTTAATACTGAACAAAAAAAAGCACCACAGCGTATATGACAAGATTATGGCTGAGATTGAACAACAATAATAGTTCCGTCGATGTCCGCCACCTCGCAAAGTTGTTGTCGGGGACGCTTCTTACCTTTTATTTTACAGTTTTATCCTTATCGATCACTTTAATTTCATACTGTTAATGTTGGCTGAAAAGAAGTTTGGAAGTAGCTCCGAGTCGTCCCGCAACATCTACTTCACTCTGCTGCATATACTATTTATGGCGCGAGTCTGTTGTGTGATATTATTTTTATAATAACAATATCAATTTTCTTCAGTACCAAAGAGGATCTTGTGTACTCGTTTTACTTCAAGTTCTTGTCAATGGCATTTGTGTTTGTGGCTGTCTTTGCTCCCTCCATGATGGTTTTAAAGAATTTCGTTACACAGCATGCTTTTCAATTTGGTGGATGGGCGGTTTTTGCTTCTTTTTTTGGAAGCTTTTCATACTTTCTCTTCGTTAGATTCTAGTTTCTGGGCATTCAGTTTACAAAGCGCATAATCAGTGACAACTTCGTACTGCAAGGCATATCAAGTTTCTATTGCAACGGCATAGAAATTTCAAGGGTAACATGCAATAACTGCAGAACAACTTTTGACTTGTGAAACCATCATTATAAGATTAAGCCATTACAAAATATTTTACTAAACACCATTCCCTCAATCAACAATGATACAAGTAACACATTCACCACACAAAGGTGTAAATAACAAGATTTATTACCAAAAAAGGACTTGAAATACACTTCTAAAGCTTAACCTCGACATCGACATCAACAGGTTGATCAAGCTGCATCAAAGAGTCAATGGTTTGTGCAGTTGGGTGTAGGATATTATTATATTAATGAGCCTTTGATGTGTCCTGATCTCAAAAAACGGAATCTCGTGTCTTTGTGAACATTAGGGGATTTCAACTCCTAGTAGATTCTCTTCTTAGTGGGTAATGGAAGTGGACCCATTGTCTTTGCATTTGTTGTTCTTGCAGCATCCATAATCAGCTTGTATCACCTCAGCTTGATCCTGATTTTCTGTTTTGGTGCCAACTGAATAACAAGAAAAAATTTCAGCTGGTATAAGTTTATGCCGTTAACACAAAATAAAAAATGCTTCCAAGAAAATGGAGTGTATGAAACAGGTAGAATAGTTGCACAGTTAAGAAAATCCATATTTTTTTTATCTATGTAGCGTCTACTCGTGTAGCATTTTTTTGAAACTCTTACATCTTTAACACAAAAAGGGACCAGAAGTGTAACAAGTTTTATAATGGAGACCATTCATGTATATTTTTGATATTTAGAGACCAATTTCGTAATTTAGTATAAACTATAAGGACCATTCACGCAATTTACTCTCTTTTTCTTTCTACAAAACTACTACCTATTATTTTGATCGAATAACTTTTTCAGCCAATATCAAAATCGATATTAAAATAAAAGAAAATTGACTTTAAAAAACATAGAAAGTACCATTTACTCTCCAACAGCTTGTGGTTTTTATCGTTGTAGAAAAATGATTCTCATACTTCTGAAGAAGCTCTGAAGATGCTGAAATAAGTAGACCTTTTAACCCAAATATGCTTTGGGGAAGATGACTTATGCTTGTACCGTCTATAATTAGCCTTTTTAAACATGCTAATCGGCCAAGATCTTCAGGTAACTTCTCAAGAAGAGCACAATAATCAAGATCAAGAGAGTTCAGATGTTTTAACATACAAATGCTATCGGAAGATGTTTAATCGCTGTAAACGACAAAACTAGACTCTCCATGATTCTAACCGCCAACGTCTTGAGGCAACTTCGCAAGACAAGAACAGTTTGACATATTGAGCCGTTTGACGTTTTAGCATCAGATGCTATCCGAAGATGTTTTATCTCCGTTGATGACAAATCGAGCTCCTCAGACATTCTAATTGGCCAATGTCCTCGTGCAACTTCCCAAGACAATAACAGTTTGCAACATCGAGCCACTTCAGATGTTTTAGCATGCAGATGCTATCAGGAAGATATTCAATTTTCTTACTACTCACCTTTAGTTTCTCTAAACATTCTAATTGGCCAAGATCTTTAGGTAACTTCTCAAGAAGAGCACAACGAGCAAGTTTGAGAAACTTCAGATGTTTTAACATACAAATGCTATCTGGAAGATGTTTTATCTCTGTTGATGACAAATTCAGTCTCTCCAGAGATTCTAACTGGCCAATGTCCTCAGGCAACTTCCCAAGATGACAACACTCTCTAACATCGAGGCACTTCAGACGTTTTAGCATGCAGATGCTATTTGGAAGATATTCAATCTTCTTACTTCTCACATATAAATTCTCTAAACATTCTAATTTGCCAAGATCCTCTGGTAGCTTCTCAAGAAGATCACCATTATTCACTCCGAGAGATTTGAGACGTTTCAACATACAAATGCTATCCGGAAGATGTTTTATCATCGTACAGTTCAAATAGAGCTCTTCTAGACATTCTAACTGGCCAATGTTCTCAGGCAACTTCCCTATCCAAGAACAGTCTCTAAGACGTTTTAACATACATATGCTATTTGGAAGATATTCGATCTTCATACTTCTCACATATAATTTCTCTAAACATTCTAAGTTGCCAATATCCTCTGGTAGTTTCTCAAGAAGATCACCATTATTGACTTCGAGAGATTTGAGACGTGTCAACATACAAATGCTATCCGGAAGATGTTTTATCATCGTACAGTTCAAATAGAGCTCCTCTAGACATTCTAACTGGCCAAGATCTTTGGGAAACTCCGGAATATTGCATTTGAGTGTAAGTTTTTTTAAACATTGTAAACTACAAATTATGTCTGAAAATTTCTTTAAGTCTGTGCAAGCACATAGACCAAAAGAAATAAGCTTCTCAATATTTCCAACTGATGAAGATAGACATTCTTTATAAGAACGAAACCGCAACTTTAGGAGATTACTGTTGGGGTGCAATTGGCATAAATATAAGGACTCACCAACCAGTTCTAAAGTAGCTGAAGTACAATCAACCTTTGGTTCTCTACCGTAAAAGTTGAAATCGCTAAACCGCAAACAACCACTTAAGTTTACGAAACCAACTTTTTTCAGACATCCAACTGGAGCGTTAATTTCTACCAACTCATCACATCCTGCAAGATCTAAGCTCTCAAGATTTGGAATCAACTCAAGGTCAAGGCTCCTTAACCTCAATTTACGAAGTTCTAGGAATTTGAGATTTGGACATGCAACAGACATGTGAAGTTCAACAAAATCAGCACAATTAACAAGAGATAACTTCTCCAGATTTGGAGTCAACCGGCCAAGGTCAAAGGTTCTTAACTTTGAGAAACTGATACAGAGATAGTTGAGCTTTTGACAGCTAACGGGCATGAAAAGTTCTACTAAATCATGAGAATCTCTAAGAGATAACGTCTCGAGATTTGGAGTCAACCCAAGGTCAAAGGTTGTTAACTTTGAGTGACTGATATGGAGGTACTTGAGCTTTTGACAACTAGCTGGCATGCAAAGTTCTACTAAGTTATAAGAATACTCTAGAGATAACGTCTCAAGATTCGGAGTAATCCTAAAATCAAAGGTAGTCAAGTTTGAGTGAGAGAGATCAAGAAATTTGAGTTTTTTAAAAACCTGCCAACAAAAATAAGAAAAAATATTTATATTAGCATATTAACAAACCAATAAATTAGTAGCATTATTAAGAATTATGAAAAACAGCCAATTAACAATTATTCTACCTTTTCTTCCCCCTCTTTCCAAAGTTGTACCATTCTGCTCCACTTCATCTCATTGCCAACAAGATTGTTTGCTTGAAATGTTTTGGGTAGATACAAGAAAGGGTAATCCGAACATTTTAGATATTTTAAAGAGTTTGAAAAGTATTGGTTGGCATCATCAAGACATTCGACATCATTATATGCAAAATTCACTTCAAGATATCGAAGCTTCTTCATTTTTCCAAGACCTTTCATAACAGTTCTCGCATTTCCTCTTGACGTATTATGTTTTAGACATCTTGTTTCTTCAGTACCCTGCAATCCAAAGACAGTGTCCAGAAACCTCATGTCAGAAGTTAGAACAAATGAAAATGTATTAGTTTTCTCCACCTTACAAGTAAACTGATCTTTACCATGTCATTAGCCAATATATCTTCGATCTCCTCATCAATCCATAGTCGGCTATGTTTGTCAGGGTCCTCGAGGTGCGATCGACGAACAATGTTCTTTCCCATTTCTTCTATATGGTCATGCATGCTCAAAACCCCATCTTTAGAAATAGTTATGAGAGATCTCTGCTCAAGAACTTTTAAACCATTTCTAGCATGAAATCCACAGCTTTCAAGAATGGTGATTGCATCTTCTTTGGTCTGGCCTTTCAATATGCATGCAATGTCTAGAAATATTTGCTGATAATCAGCTTCCAGACTCTTATAGCTTAATTCTAGCTTTTCCAGAGTGTCCTTTAAGGGAATATTTTTTAGTCTTTCGATGGCATCTACCCATTCATCCTTATCTTTACCACAGAGAAATGAACCCAAGACTTTGAGTGTTAAGGGAAGACCAGCAGCATAACGTACAACTTTTTCTGACATCTCTTCATATCCTTGAAGTGGATTCTTTCTTCCAAATGCATACCTACTAAAGAGGGAAGTTGCTTCCTGGTCTGATAAGAGAGCAATATCACGAATCACGTCCACTAATCTGTGTGCTTTCAATACTTGCTCATCTCTTGTTGTAATGAGAATTCTACTTCCTGACTTAAACCACTTAAGCTCGCCGGCTAACGCCTCAAGTTGATCTATGTGATCCACATCATCTAGAACAAGAAGAACCTTTTTACCGGGCATCCTCCATTTCATCATGTCTTTCCCGTCATCAACATTGCGTAGAGTGACTTGCACATTTAGCACATCTGAAAGGACTTGTTCTTGTAATTCCTTCAAACTAGACACTGAGCCATTTGAAACTTCTCTCACATTCTTAACAAAGCTTTTAGCCTCGAAATTAGATAGATGATCAAAAACAGCTCTCGCTGTAGTCGTCTTCCCAGCCCCTCCCATGCCCTTAATCCCTATCATGCGAACTTCATCAATACCAATTTCTAAAGATGAAACGACATCTTCTACTCGGGTCTCCATGCCGACTAACTTTTCGTCAAAGCCCAAATTGATGGGACGTAACTTTAATGATATCTCTTCAACAACTTTTTTGATGAACTTAGCTTCATGCCTGTTTGTATGTAAAAAATAAAAAATAAATAAAAATTAAAAAAAAAAGGACCTGTTTAGCATACACTATAGAAAATGAAGAGTGTTTTAGATCTATAGCATAATCAAATCTGAAGTAAAAACATAGTACTGTAATAATGATATTTAATCCATTGTCCTTTTCAAACACATATTAGCAACACACAAAAGTAATGAACATGGCACGCATAGACATGATGAAATAAATTACCCATCAAGAGTGTTCTTCAGCTCTAGCCCAGCCAGACCGGCTGCTCCTTTCAAAGCCTCTATCCATTTCCCAGCAGCGTCTTTGTTTCTGTTTTCCAAAAAAGCCTTTCCAAATGCCCCACTTTGTTTGCGGACTTCAGTGGGTTCCACATCAAAAAAGACGGGATAGGCTGTCTGGTCGCGAGTCTTTTGACACTCCATGATCTCAACAAGCTCATCCAAGCACCAAGATGATGAAGCATAGTTTTTTGAGAAAACAATGATGAAGATTCTTGAGTCTTTAATAGCTTGGATAAGCTGGTTGTCGATAGTTTTCCCTTGCTTAATTTTTTTATCATCTTTGTAAGTGTAAATGCCTTTGTCCTTAAGAGCATGATAAAGATGATCGACAAAGGTTTTGCGAGTGTCTTTACCCCTAAAGCTTATAAACACATCATACTTGTAGCTCTTTTGAATGGATGAGCTTGAAGTGGACGCCCTTGGAGTTACGGATGAAGTTGAACTGTCCCTTAAGTAATCGATAAAGGAAGAAAATTCATCATATTCATCTGAGTTAGCGAAAAAGGAAGCATCAACTTTTTCTAAAAAGGATAAAAGATTGTCGGAGGACATTTCCAGAAATTAGTGATTGCAAAGAAAAGTGAATGAAATGTTGTAATAAGAACGAAAAACTGTAGCCGGGAATTAAAAAGACTCGGTTGGAGGTGTTTTGGTTGAGAGAAAAGTAGCGCCGGGTGTCACAGCCGCGTGGAGGCGCGTGACAGGTCTGGATAGTTGTGGTTTGGTCGATCGGGATGGGGTGGTGCAGCTAATGGTGGTGTTGTAGCTGTTTTTAGGTACCAGAAAATTAGAGAGATTAAATATTAGAGGGAAGGTATTATACGAGTGGTGAAGCTGGTAGTGGCTGCAGAGATGATGGTGGTAATTATGTGTTTTGAGAAATAAATCAATAATCAATGAAAGCTTGTGAGATGGATTTTAAAATAGACGAGATAGAGTATCTTATATAAGTACTTATTTACTTTACTTGGACAGATTGCAACGACTTTTTCAACTTTTGTGAGTCGTCAAACGCGGCCACGCGTAACGCGTTACCCGGGAAAATGAATTAATTAGACGGAGCTTTAATTCAAAATTTTATATTTCATGAATTAATTTTGATTTACATAAAAGTGAAGGAATATAACTAACAAGCTGCGCCGCTAACTTCATTTTAATTACAAAACTAATTCTTTTGAAAACAATATTTATGAATTTATGTGTTATAACATTACTAGGGTCTGTTTATTTAGTTTTTTATTAAGTCATGTTAAATTAAAGTCATTCTGCTCAGATATATGATGTATGTTTCAGAGGTGAATAAATGGTTGTTTGTTTTGTGTCTTGAATAAAGTGTTCGAATTAGAAAATTATCATATACCCTTTTATTTGAAATAAAGTTAAAGTGAGAGGTTAAACATGTAAAATTAGGAAAAATGGATGACTTAATTTAGAACCCTCATTTCCACGCTTTTTCTGAAAGTCACACGTTAGTTTTAAGACTAAACAAACATCCATTTGATGACTTAATTAACTTACCTATTTTTCAATTAAGACACATTAAATTGTTATCAAACACTACCTAAGCATAACATATTTAACTCTGTTGAGTAGCTCAACTGCCTCAAGTGCAAGAAAACCAAAAATATCAAACGCGAAAGTAATAAAAACATGTTGATTATACAACTAGTCGAGAACCCGCGTTGCATGACGGGATGTTATAGGATGACATTTAATATCGATTTCCTAGTCTCTAATTTCACCAAAATAACACATTATCAAGTTGCATACTTCAAATGATGCAAAAAAAAAAAAAAAAAAAAAAAAAAAATATATAATTTGTCGAAGCAGACAAAACAACAAGCAAATGCATAACCATTTTTAAAATCTAATAAAAACACACAACTATAAATCTTCAACTAAATACATGTCCAAGACATCTCCTATCTCACATCGAAGATATATCTATTTGATATCACTCTCTTCTTCACTCGCTGCCTGAACCTCTTTTCACAACTCTATTAGTCGACCATGACACATTGGTGATAAGCTCACATTTATTGTATTGATTTGGATTAGTTGTAGATGATCATGTAATTAAAGGGTGATTGTAATTTACCTTATATAGTGCATGTAGACAGAATATAAAGATATTACTATGTATGCATGGGATAATCGAACAACACAATTCATTCTATACATTCTTTACATTCTAATATGGTATCAGAGCCTCCCCAATGACTCACCATTTGTAGCAAGTTCCCGATCCATCACCATCATCTGTCTCCCCTTTCCATGGTCAAAATCACAAGGTCATTTTGAAGAAAAGACTTGATGGAGATGTTTGCCAAAAGGGTTTATTCACAAGTTCAAGATCAAGAAAGTTTAGTAAAAAATTACATCATCTAATACTTCCCTTGTTGGATATACAGATGCAGATTGGGCGGGTTGCCCATCTACACGCCGGTCTACTTCAGGATACTGTGTTTTTTTGGGCGATAATCTACTATCGTGGTCCTCAAAGCGGCAACACACCATCTCCCGTTCTAGTGCCGAAGCTGAGTATCGGGGTGTTGCTAATGTTGTTGTTGAGACTGCGTGGCTTCGCAACCTTCTTCGTGAGCTACATTCTCCTCTCACTACTGCCACTCTTGTATACTGTGATAATGTTGTGCCATCTATCTATCTGCCAATCCTGTTTAACATCAACGAACCAAACATATTGAGATTGATATTCATTTTGTCCGTGACATGGTTACTGCAGGTCAGGTTCGTGTTCTGCATGTACCCTCTCGTTACCAGTACGCATATATCTTTACCAAAGGTCTTCCTTCAGCCTTATTTGAAGATTTTCGATCCAGTTTGAGCGTCCAAGCTCCTCCGCTCCAACTGCGGGGGAGTATTAGTCGACCATGACACATTGGTGATAAGCTCACATTTATTGTATTGATTTGGATTAGTTGTAGATGATCATGTAATTAAAGGGTGATTGTAATTTACCTTATATAGTGCATGTAGACAGGATATAAATATATTACTATGTATGCATGGGATAATCGAACAACACAATTCATTCTATACATTCTAATAAACTCTACTACCATAATGCACACATATATCAACATGATGACATATACGACCAGTACCGCTTTAAAATGCAGACTCTAAATATTTTGGGTGCAGATGGCTTAGAAGAAGATGCTATTAAATAAAAGTAAGGGTAAATATACAAATATGTCACTAAACATTTTTAAAAAGTACGCTTAAGATAACAAACTTTCATTTTGTTCGTTTGAGTTGTTGAACTTATAAAACATGACATTTAGGTCACTGAACTTACACGACTCTTAAAACACGACATTAATGTTATTTAACTTATTCAAAAATATGAGTTCAATTCATTCCGATTAATACTAAATTACAGGACAATAATATGAATGTCAATTCTTATAAGTTAAGTAACCTAAATGAATAGAATAAAAGTCCGTTACCTTAGACACACTCTTTTAAAAAGTTTAGTGGCATATTTGTATATCAACCCTAAAAGTAATAGATAGAGACCATTAGCATTAGCATAATTCCTAATGCGTGAATCACTGCTAATGAAGTTATCGATGAAGGATCGTAGAAACATAATATCTTACTGAAGGACATGCTTTCTAATAACTGATTGCAAAGAAAAGTGAATGAAATGGATATTGATGTGTATTTTTCATCCTGTTTTAAATTTATAAACTAAGACATACTAAGACTAACACATTCTAACGGGAAGTGTACCCGGTCATGTGAAGTATAGCCTAAGTAAATCTGAGTGTCGTCTTAAGAGCTGTTGGTCTGGTGAAATAAGGTATTGTGTTGAATAAATTGATTAAGTGTAAAGGTATTTGATTTAAAATATAACTTTAAACTAAAATAATTAAAAATGAAAGGAAAGAAGGGAAATGATGTGACTAATCGAAGCTCAAGGTGTACTAAATCATGTTCCATTGTTTCATATAGTAGTTAAGTGTCACTAGGCTCCTTTGGTCAATTCGCCTAACCTATAATCCTAGACTCCTATTCTACCGTAGTTACTCGATAGAAGTCAAAGGTAATCTATTTTTTAGTCATTAAGTACCAAATCTAATAGACATGTTCTTAGTGCATAAAGCACTAAACCCGACATGGTCCGCTCTGATATTCCCACATTTCTTAAGTGTCGCCACTAGGTAGGTAATCCTATGGTTAATTCTCACACAAGGAAATGGTAGTCTTATGGTCAATTCTTACCACCCATCGCAACCTATCCCGCTAGCTATCAATGGTCAATCAGCACTAGCGTTCAAGATACTACCTAGCTTTAATACTACCGAAACAAGGGTGTCCACAAAAGGCTAAGAAGATGTCTATATAGAGAAACAAAGATAAAGCACACAACCAGAACTTAAATTAGTATTAAAAATGAATTCATCGAATAGTAAAATGTAAAGCATAAATGAATCCAAACTCAGATAGACTAGATTGATCTCTGGTATGATATATTTCATTTGTCTTTCAGGGTTGCTCTTCCCAAACCCTAGCTGGGGTTTGGGAAAGGGGATATGAGTTTTGATGCAGATTTCCTTGAGTATCTATAGGCACCAAGTGCACGACAATGTTACGGCGTAACCTTAAGTTAGTGGTTACGTCGTAACCCTTCTTTAAACTGATCTTATCTCTGATTCTATCAACACTTACGGCGTAATTAAATCGTACAAGTTACGCCGTAACCTCCACACTTGGTCAACACTTCAGTCAATTACGGCGTAACCTGAGAGGCAGGTTACGCCCATAAAGTGCTTGTAAACATTGTTTTCTCGTTTTTACGCCGTAACCTTATTAATTAGTTACGGCGTAACCTTCTCAAAGCTCGAATGTGGCTAAGTATTTAAACATCTACGGTGTAACCTTCACGATTAAGTTACGCCGTAACCTTTGGTATTGTTGTCTTCATCCTTAGGTGCTTGTCTACGTATAACTTTTTCAATAAAATTCCAAATTTTGCATTTATTTCTTTCCAATGCTCTTTTTCGCCCTGAAATGAAATAATAAGAAATAAGAGCATATTCTCATGTAATTTTGCACAATTAATAAGCATTTGGGGAAAATTGACACTTAAAATATCAGTACTATTTGATGTTATCAGATAGGATAAAAGACTGCTGCAAAGAAACTTGATAATGTGAAGGTAATTGTGTTCGTGTGGAATTACGTGGAGAAATAAGTGTTGAAGGATATAAACCCCGTGGGTATTATGCATATTATTGATAACTATTTATAGCGATAAAAAATACTAAACCCTAATGGACTCTAAACTCACGCGTGCTTGGGCCGACTAACCATATATAATAATCTCATCCAATGGCGAAAACGCGAAAGCTTGAGACTGAAGAAGAGACTGTGAAAACTAAATCTAAGAAACTTATCTGTTGGTGAAGACATCTTGTAGCAAGCAAGGGGAAATCTTTACTTTGAAGAAGTGGAAAATCTTTGTGAGGACTTTGACAAACTTGATGTTCTTTGTTGTTGTTCTTGATCAGTGATGCAATTGATATTTGTTGAACATGCTCAATGAGGAAGATTTGTAAACAAGACGAGAAAGAAAAATAAGGTGATTTGGGACTCCATTGTCTCTCAATCTTTTTTGTGGATTTCCTCTAGGAATCCTTCCTGTAATTTTAGTTGGATAGGGTGGTTGAAAAAATCCCGTAGCTTCTATAACTCCCATGTAATTTTTTCTTGCTTCTGCTAGCTTTTATATCATCCGCCGTTCAAAAAAAAATGAAGATTTTCACTAGAGATTTTTTTTAAGGATTTACAAATTAAGATATTGTTTTTTAAGAAAGAAAGATAAAAGGCAAACTTTAGATTATCCGGCAAGAGGTTGTAATGAACCAATACACAAATGAAGAAAATAGAAACCAAAAAGCATGAGACGACTATGTTCGAGGCTTTGAGCCAAGAAAAAAAAAAGAAAACGAAATGTTTAGATAAAAATATAAGGCAGTTAGATGCTTTACTTTGTAATTTTTTTTAAGAGAATGGATAAATGATGATCAAAGTTTGACAGCGAGGCATGGAAGCAGTGGCTCATGGTGGCCGACCTTGTTTCAAGATCAGACTCGCTCATGATACCATGCTGAAAGATATAAACCTCTGGGTATTATGCATATCATTGATAACTGTTTATAACGACAATTACATAGAAAATACTAAACCCTAATGGCCTAATGGACCCTAAAACACACACATGAATTATCTAATAAGAGCCCGTTTTTTGGGTAAAGGGGAGTAATCCTGCACCCTGGTAAATATATAAACAAAAAAAACATTGAAGTACAACGGATGAGAGAGAGTCCCTCATCTCAGTCCCTAAGGACATAAACCTATCCATTATATAAGAATGACATGCCATTCTTATAACTACCAAATCCAAATACAACTAGCAATGACTAAAGATAAGAATACAATATAAACACTTAAGTCTTCAAAGTCATCATAGCGATCCAGATCTTTAACATGATGAAACCCATAACCAAGTTTCCCCGCCTTCCAAGTGATAATTCCAAAACAAATCCATTTCCTTCTATTAGTATTATGCAAAATGCATAATCTAATAACCTAATAAGAGTGGAATCCGTAGCAAATCGAATTTGAAACATAAACATGGTCTAATCAACCCTACCTTCCAGCATATAATAACTTGAACCAATATTCCAACCAATCCGAGTGAAACACTTGAAGACAACCAATGATCAAGTCAAAATGCCACAACACCTTCCATGATCACACAAAGGCTGAAATAAGTAACATCAATCGTAAACCAACCCTTATAAGCGTGTGATCGCTAAAGGAAAACACATATCACTAACACCATTATGAATCTCCAAGACGATCAGGAAAATTAAACAAAACCCTAACAAATAGGATATCATGAAGAAGAAATCGACCCAGATATAACATGAACCACATCGAACCAATTAACAAATGATATAGCAAGCACGAAGCAAAACCCTAATGTAAGGGTTGCATGTAATTAGCTCGAAACTACCAATTCATGACCCATATTAATCAGCTATCATCAACGTCCAACTAATCATGCAGGTAGAACACATATAATCATCAACCAGCCGCACATTTAGACGAACCCAATGAGCTCGTTGAATGAGTAGCATGGTAAACCCTAAAAAAGGATCCACCAATGCGCAACCATGATGAATTCAAACAGATAAACACCACTCTCTCTAAACCCACTACCTTAAACGAACTAGATCTCATCCAACGTGCCCAGCTTGCAGGTAAAAGCCACTTCCAAAAAAGATCATTAGATAAGAAACCCTAAATAAGGAGTTCGACCATGAAGCACTATCCCAGAATCGATAATAACATCGATTAAGGATCACCACCAGACCAGAACCAATAACAAGTAAAACCAATAAAGGTTTTATAAATCTTTATCTTAAAGAAGAAAAGATCGCCTTTTAAATAGAGATTCGGTTTAAAACCGACATATACCAAGCAGGATAAAAGGAACGATCTAAAAACCCAGAAAACGATCCAAAACCCTAAAAAATAACGATTCACAATAGAGAATAAAGATTAGGGTTTCGACTGAGAATAAGGACGATTTATAAATAAATATTGTGACAACCGACTCAACCCTAACAATTCAGTCTAAGATCAATAATCAATACAGATTAGAGAAAGAATAAATCGAATAGAAAAGAGACAATCAACACAAATAAGGATAAAAAGATCACTTCCACCGCCACGCAAGAATACACAATCAACAAACCGATTGCATACCAATAACAATGATTTAGAAGTAGAGATACGATTTCAGTGATTGTTAGTGGCCGGAAAATGAAGGAGTGGGTGGCGGCTGATCGCCCCTAGAGAGAGAGAATATTAGGGGTTAATTATAAGAGCCCGTTATTAATTTGATCAAACGAAATATAATTCTCCTAACGCATGAAAGTTACCTTTTTTTTGGTTGATTAATTTTGGGATTTGAATTTGATGTCGCACCTACTTAAATTAAGTAAAGCTCTCTTATTTCAGAAGATTGGCATGACCAATTGAGAGTTATTTGCACTTAAGTAACTAAACTAAATACCTCACAAGTTTTACTATGATAGTTACTTTTCATATATAAGAGCCTAGTATTTTTAAATGTATTAAAAAGCGCGCTAATCATCGTAGTTTAGTATTCATTCAAGGATTCTTTTTATGTTATGTTTGACAAAGATAGATGTTGATGTTGCTGTTGCTATTGCTGAAAAATATTAAAATAATAGTTTTATTTATTTATTTTATTTTTATAGTGGTGTTTAAGCAACTAAATTTAATTTGTAGATTAAAGTGTAAAATGAAATAATTTGTGAAACATAATCTCTATAATCTTTAAAAAACTTGTTTTAGGAACTTATTTTTTTGGGGGGTATTTTTCTAAAATAATCCACAATCATTGTCGCACAAACAAAAGTTATTATTTTTTTTACCAAAGCTTATTTTTCAAAAAAATAATCTTAAACCTTCATAATCTTGCATAAACCAAACATAGCATTAATATGAACCAAGTTTAGTATAGAAATTATATACCGATTGTAAACATGAAGTTCTCACATAATCATACTTGCAAAAGAAAAAGTGATTAACAGGAAAAAAAACATCAAATATTGATTTTCTTAAGATCGTTTACTTGTTTCTTAAATTAAATGATTATTCTTGCATAGCAACGATGATATATAGTAGCGTCAATTTATGTTTGCAATTTTTTATGCATATAAGCGTGTCAAGTGAATAAAAAATTAATTGCTCAAATCCTAATTAAGTATTTTTAATATTTTATAGATTACATTCTATTTTATAACTAATGATACTTTAGTCTAACAATATTACTCAACGTTTAAGCTTCTAAATTTTAAACATGTGTTTTCTTTAAGAAACGGAACGAAGACCAAATATGGCATGATACATTTTACATTTATTTTTAATTTGTAAGTATAATAACTAAAAAGTATTGTTATCGGGTGCATTATTTAAGATGCATTTAAAAAAAATTGAAGTTTTTTTTTCAAAAATTAATAATACATCAAAAAAATCCATAAGGTTCCCGAAAACCAGCGGGAAACCCCTCTGGTTCCGTCCCTATTTTCTTTTATACTATAGATACAAAAGATGATCAAATTGTTTAAACTTCAAATGAATAACATTTTATTATACCATCGTATAAAAAATCGTCATGCAAAACTGAACTGTAATCTTATCATAGAAAGATCTCTGCCTCTTGACCAGATCACGTTTTAACATTCATTCCTACACCAATAGGTGACTACACGAAATTTCCTTGTCTTTTACAAAAGCACCTTCCCTAAAACACCATCTCTACACTCCTAGTATTTTATTAGTTTTTATTTATTTTTTATTTTTTATAATTTTCTTTTTATTATAAAACTACATGACTAAAAATACGGAATATAAAATATTAAGTTAACAAAAAATACGAAACAAAAACTGATAAAACAACTGTGTTAAACTGTTAACATGAAAGTTAAAAGGGAATATTTTGTACTTTTTCATACTTTTTAGTAAGAGAGAGATACTATCAATACCCTTTTCCTCACTTTTTACATTCTGCACCCTCTAGCTCACTTATTTTTATAGTACATCTTTTTTTTTTTTTATCCATTTAAGAAATTTATTTCATCGTTTTATTAAACTAAAATATAAGCCCTTGTCCGTTTGGGTCGGAACGTGTTTAGTCCGTGACCGTGCTCGTCCGGCTCGCCCGTTTTGGCATCTATGAATCATATCCTGAAAATTTCTGTCTTATGAGAGGACCACGTTTTAACATTCAATATCTACGCTTATAAGTTGGTTACACGAAATTTCCTTGTCTTTTACAAGTTGGCACATGTCGGTAATAAATTGCAAGTTGACAAGTGCTAAAAAATTTCTTCACAATTTTCTTTCATGTGGACCAGGTTTAAATATTTCGTTTGACATTATTAGCTGTGGCCGGTGGACTATTATAAGTTGACCTTTAGGTTTAATTTTCTTGTGGACCATTTAGGTGCATCTAACTCAAATTTATCATTTAGGTCCATTTTATTGTTTCTCAAACTGCACCTTCGTATATAGCGCTATACAGTTGAGCATAATAGACAGCCAATTGAACCAAACCGAGTAATATCTCGGCCCGATCCTTGATCCACCTATTTTTTCATATTCGGTCTTCAGTGAGGTCCGATTCCATCTTACGCACAACCAAAAATTATACCTTAATGGACCGGACCGGATCAATGAACCGAACCGACTCTGACCGGAAGGAACGCATTCGGTCCGGTCTTTTGGGGCAAATCGGGTTTTTGTCTGATTTGGCTTTTATCTGTTCGGTCTGATCAACCTACCTTTATTCACATTCATGCAGTGGCAGAACTTGAACATTTATATTGGGAGGGCCGAATTTATTTTGAAGGGGACAAATCGGAGATTTGTTTGTATCATCAACTAAATTACCTCTAAAACATATAAATTTTACACTAGTTGCCGTAGCTTTTGGGGGGAGGGGGACCCTCCCCTGCCCCTTAAAAGTTTCGCCCTTGATTCTAAGTCTCATACATGCATTTGAAATCAATTTATTTTTTGAGTAAGTTTCGGTATCAAACATAAAATTTACAAACATATGAAATAAATTTTATTAAAAAAACAAAATTTTATGTAGATATCCAGAGCATTTCTAGTTAATCATCCTTATCGAGCCAATTAAGCTTAATCCAACATCATGAAAACTCGTCAAACTATGCTTAAGTAGCAAGTACCAAGATTCACCTACTGTCGTGATAGCGTGTCCTATAACTTATTGTTAAGATTCATACCCACACTACAATAGTGGTTAATTTGGTATGATATGATCTCTTGTCTCACTTCTCTAATCATGAACTCAATTGCTTAGGAAAACATTTGGTCTTTGCTCCCTTTCTTTTTCTTTAGCAAAGAGGAGCATATTTTTTCAAACCAAGCTTTTTTAGATCGGTGTTAAGATCGTTTATGAGTAATAGGGAATAACAATAACAACGATATAAAGATGCACATCGGATATAAAGATCATCATTGCTATTATTGAAGGTTCTTCTCTATCATAACTACTCTACCAAACACTATAATACTATAATACTAACTTAGGCGTTTACAAGAGAACATACGCCTAGGAACACACACACACTATTTGGTGTTCACATCTTAACATACACTAAACCTAATTCCATGCATTTCTTTATAAACTTGAGAGTCTAGGGTTAGAAATGACTACTAAGGACTAAATAATAAATTCGTCTTTAACAAGTAGGTCCCTTGTCTTTCTTTGTCTTCTTAAGTCCTTCATATTTCATGTTTTGTTATAACCAACTCAAATATAATTCCCAACAATCTTCCCCTAGTTGATAATGACAAAACCAAATAAACACAAACTTCCCTTGAAGTTAAGATGTCATGAAACATGTCGACTTCCCCTTACACCGTGCAATATCACCAAGGATCTTCAAGTTGCAAACCGTCTTTATCGCCTTTCTTCCCCTTTTTGTCATAATCTACTAGGAGAACCGCAAATATAAGCAACTTTGATCTTCAAAACCACGAACCAATATCATACGACTAATCCATCTTTCCAATGCCTCAAGATACCCTCCATGAAGTTTTTCGCACTAAAAATGAAATTAAGGCAATAGAAATTTGAACCAATAGTACAAATACCAACAAGTAGTAGTAAAAACCTTTCCATCGAATGATGCATGTAGATGGTTAAACATTTAGCAATAAGCTTCCACTGAAACCCATCTATTAACCATCTTCTTGATTCTTTAAATCTGTAGGCTCCATGTAATGATCACTAATGAAGAAAACTGAGTATAACGAATTTGATGAAGAAGTAGAATTTCCCAAACTTGTGTCTTATGTCTTGTACTATCCACGTGACTCCGAACTCATACTCCCACAAAAAGTATAAGTAGACAGCAACCTCTTGACAAATCCTCAACTACATGAGACACTGACCACAATAACGTAACTCTTTAAATTGATAGCAAATGTGAGCATTAAGCACCATCAGTTTGTAGATCACACACCTTTGCTAGATTCGTCAAGTCTTTGTCACATCTCTATAAAGTACGAACAAGTTATCTCCAAATGTTGTAAGCCATTTGAGATATGATAAGAATACGCACCTGTGAAACTCAACTACAACATCAAATAAGCAATATTCAATTGTCTTCGTAATCACATCTTCAAATAATCTCCAAAACGGGCCATAAAATCAATAAGTATAAACTGAAAGAATTCCAGTTTTGTTCGAGATCCAAAACCTGTGTGTCACCCGATATCTGACCAAACCAGCAGTATTAAAAATATATCGGATAACGCCAGCGGTATTAACTGCTTTCAATAGCAGTACAAACGTGTCACAATTCTCAATTTCCGGTCATTTCTCATATTCTATATTCATCATTTCATAACGGTTCGTGCATGGTGTTGCATTTTTCATTAAACGTTTATTTTCTTATTAAATAAACGCTATCGCGTAATTTATTTATTTTGAACAATTGATTCAATACTTCCAAAAATTTTTCCAATATATTTTAATACTCATATTAAGATTATAAAAATAATATAATGAGTTTACCCAGTGTTTTAAATTTATTTGGTATATAAATTATTAAATTTATATTATTACGACGGTTTTCTTAAAAACTACACGATAATTATTATTTCACTCAAATTTTGCAAGAAATGTATTTTTATAATTTTTATGACTTCATTTTTATTTTATCTTGACCCGTGAAAATCTATTTTTATCTAACGCTACTTTAAATATTCAAATGTGTATACAACTTACTAATATTACTTAACAATACTACAAGTTACTACTTATCCTCAAATAACTTTACATTACTTACACTTACACATTTATAAACATAATAAATAAAATAAATAAGAGAAATATATATATGTATGTATCATTTAATACAAGATTCACTAAAGATTGCAAGATTTTCTTACTTATATAGTCCTACACTCCAAGAATTTTTCACACACACTTCAATTATTCAAGGTGTAAAGTCAAGATCAAAATTCTTCTCTCTTTTCTTCCACACCAAATCCGGCCACCATAGGAGATCATGGAGTGATCATCAAAAATTTTCTAATCGAAGTTCTACACAACCTAGATACACTCTTGTTTTAGGTTTTGAAATAAAAACCTAGGGTGTTTAAGCTTAATCCTTGATCATAAACCTCATCAAGCAACTTGTAAGCATGAAACTTCATCTCTTACTTTTTCATATATATTTTTCATACATTTTCATGAAGTCCTCATGGTCATATTTGATTTGTTGTGATTTTATTCATTATCATCCAAGATTATCACCCATATGTACTATATAAATAATTATAACAATCATGTGCTAGTTAAAAGTTTATAAAAATGAGAAGTTTGAAAAATGGATCATCAAAGTCTAGTTGTGGTTTTTGGAGGAAATGGTTACATAAATTTTATATATGTGTATTTAAGTTTGTATATATATTTTTAGCCTCACAATGAATATTTATTTTGGTTATGATCAAATGAAGTTGTTTTACTAGTAGGATTGGTGATGAGTAGATTAAGGGATTTTTGTGGTGAAGTTGTGGTTAAACAAGTAGATAAAAATGGTAAAGTTTAAAATAAGCGGAAGCCACTGTCGAAATTTATAATTCTTCCGAAAAGTTAGTCATTTTATAAGTTTTATTAAAGATTTAGAAAATAGATTTTTAGTTATGAACGTGGCCTTTTGAACGGACTAAAACGGAGTTATAACGAAAAAGATACGTGAGTTACGATTTAAAAACTACAATTTTCCGGAAAATGTACATGCAGTCCAGATTTTTAACTGACCAAACAGTGGCCTTAAAATTTCTGTGAAGTCTCCGAAGTTTAAAAATATATTAGTACTCTTGATTACCTTCGAGTGGATATAAAGAATTTGAAAACGGACTTAAAGCGAGTGAGTTATGGTTAACCGAACTTTGAGTCAAAACGTCTGAAAACACTATTCACAGCGTTAGTAAGCTGTCGATTTTAATCAAGGTTTTGAGGGCCTAAACGGACATTTCGGAAACGGACCTTAAAAGCGAGTTAGTTTTCCTATGTATATATTACGTCAAGTCCGATGTAAACCGATTTGTCAATTACTAAAACCGTTACGTAGTTTTAACTACATTTTCACCATTAGCTCAAAAGTAATTATTTTTGACATGGAACCGTCACACATTCAAGTAACAATATTTTTATATAACTAGTTTTCAAGTAGCATATTGGGTGATCGTTTTCAAATCATGCATTCACGACAACATATCATAACTCAAATCATAACATTCATTTTAGGTCGCGGATAGTTTCCGAGCCTCACTTTCGTGCACTTCATTTTGTTAGCATATCAATCATACCAGGTGAGTTCATACCCCGCTTTTACTCGTTTAAATTCCTATAAACTATTTGGGGCGAGATACGTGCTTATTTATCCAAACATTTAAACTCTTTTACCAAACAACCTTACTTATACTTTAGATTTGGTGCGTGTCGTGACTAGACTTAAACAAACATCCCGGCATTTATATGTTGGAAGGCCAATTATTTGGATACAGCCCAACGTGAGTCGTTGGAGGAACATCCCGGCATTTATATGTTGGAAGGCCATTTTTATGGATACATCCCAACGTGAGCGTTGGAGGAACATCCCAACACGAGTTGTTGGAAGACCCTTGTGGTGACATTTATACTTTTAGCTACCTAAATGCGTATATTCATGATTGTCATTCTATTTTAGGCAGTGGGTTGTGAACACACGGGTTGCAAGTTTTGTATGGGCGGAACTTGAACCGAGTGGATTTACAATGCCTTTCTTTGTGAACATTTCTCAAAGTATTTCAAATCATTTTATTACAAACTTATGAACTCACCAACCTTTGTGTTGACACTTTTAGCATGTTTATCTCGTGTCTTAAGGTGATAGCATTTCATGGAGCTTTTGGGTCACATGGCATACATTAGAGTCTTGTGCTTTTAACAATTACCATTCGACATGTTTTGTAAACTCCTTATGTATTATCAAACTTTGGGATTTCTTGTTGTGTAAACTTTAATATGTGTAATCGAATGGTAAACTTTTCAAAGCGTCTCATTATAGAGGTCGTTTCGTATCCATACTTTGTGCTATGACGCCATACCCCAATGACACTATCGTTCATTGCGATATTTTGGGGTGCGACAGATTGGTATCGAGACTTGGTTATAGAGAACTAGGTTGCATTTTAGTTCCTAGACTATAACCGCTCTCACGCCGATCCTTTCTTTTCCTATCACCTTACACACTTTTCGTAAGCATATGTTTTCTTAAGTATTCCTTCTAGAACCACCTCATTAGATAACGTAGTTTCCTTGTACCAACACGGAGTCCCAAAATCTAGTTGGGTCATCAAAGATATGGAGCTCGAGAATGAGCACTTATCTAACTTGATCTCGTGGAGCTCTTGTTTGATGAGATGCGAGATCGAGCTAAATAAGTGTTACTATAAAGCTGGATAGATTTGATGATTTTGCCCGAGGATGGGAGTTCTCTTGAGGATACTTTGGGAACTGCTGGCGACTAAACCTCGTAGTGACTTTAGCACCTAACGGAATTTCCTACACACCAAGTGCGACTCTCCCTAGATACCTACCCTAAATCCCTCCTTCACCGTTTAGAATCGGTTGATAGACTGGCTACCTATTTAAGTAACACCAACCGCCGAGACATGTATGTTTGGTGGTATGTACACGTGTGAAATGAGGCAATTATAATTATGGTGGCCAACATAATTATAAATGCGTCACAACTCACGTGGACATATGCAACCACGCATACGTAGATCGGTGTGGACACCTTAGGAACCAATTTGTGGCGTGGTATTATATTTGAGGGCGTTAAGTATAGGCATTGGGAATTCAACGGTTCTTTCCCTTGCGGAGATAATGGCACCAAAGAGAGTAACACGCAGATCGGCCGAGGTGGTGCGGCACCAAGAGGTGGAATGGCGGTGGGCGTGGAGGTAGAGGAGGTGGTAGCGACATGGGTAACAATGACAACAACATGGCGGAAACCCCGATTTTGCCGCCATCATCGCTCAACAACTTCAAATCTTACTTCCCACTATTGTTACACAAGTTGGAAATCATATGAATAACTCGGAAACCACGGAACGGAAGCAGTCTGGCGACACCAACAATGTAGTGGCGGCAACAACAACAACAACACCAACAACAACAACAATGTAATGATGCATATATAAGGAATTTTCGTCATGCAAACCGTGGAGTTTGATGGTATAGGAGGTGCTTTGGCTTATACTCGATGGGTAGAGAAGATGCAGTCGATGATCGACATCGACAATTGTGCCACACATCGAGGGTGAAGTATCGCTTGTTTGCTATCGGGGAAGGCGTTGACATGGTGGAATACAGCCTACTGGCTAGGGGCGGAGAAGCGACTATAGGCATGACATGGGACGAATTTAAGGAGTTATTGAAAGAGAGTCTTGCCCGGACAATGAAATGCGAAACTAGAGGATGAATTTTATCACCACTCCATGATAGGGGGTCACGCACCTCACATGCATCGATTTCATGAGTTAGCCGGACTAGTTCCTCATCTAGTTACCCCGAGTCCAAGAGAATCTCGAGGTACATATATGGTCTTGTCCCAAATCCGTGGAACCGTGAAAACAATCGAGCCGTCTACAATACAAAGTGCGATCATCGAGGCGGGAACCACGATGCACGAGATGGTTAGAAATGGTACTTTGAAGAGCGTTGATAAGAGGAAGGAAGCAAGTGGGTCGAATAAGCGAGATAGACGTGGTAGCGAGACAACAAAAGGGCAAGAGTTTTGTGGCAACCGATATCGAACAAAGAGAGTATGCGGTACCCATCCCAAATGTGCTAAATGTGCTTATCATCACCAAGTCCAAGCCCCGCGCTTGTGTACAATATGCAATCGGTCGAGTCATTTTCAAGCGGTGTAGAGGCGTGCAAGACCAATAACAACGGTTAACACGGGCAACATGAGGAATAACCAAAGGACTTGCTACGAGTGCAATGACCGAATCACTACCGGAATAATTGTCCTCGTTGAATAAGCCACCGATGCAAGCTCCTCAGGCGTGGCAATGAAGGAAATAACCCAAACCACAGACCAATATCACCACCCCGAGGTCGAGCATTCTATATAGGGACCGAGGAAGCCCGCAATGCGTAATCGTACGTTTTCCTAGACCATTAAGTGATCCACCGTATTATTGATTCGGTGAGTCTCCTTAGATAAGAAACCTAGAAGCGTAAGTTTTGGCATAAGCACTTTGACCATACATTTCGATTTCTCTAAGCCTAAGGGTAGAACTTTATGTATCAGCGATTGAATCGCGAGGACGCGATTCTTCTATCAGGGGAAGAATGTCACAATTCTCAATTTCCGGTCATTTCTCATATTCCATATTCATCATTTCATAACGGTTCGTGCATGGTGTTGCATTTTTCATTAAACATTTATTTTCTTATTAAATAAACGCTATCGCGTAATTTATTTATTTTGAACAATTGATTCAATACTTCCAAAAATTTTTCCAATATATTTTAATACTCATATTAAGATTATAAAATAATATAATGAGTTTACCAAGTGTTTTAAATTTATTTGGTATATAAATTATTAAATTTATATTATTACGACGGTTTTCTTAAAAACTACACGATAATTATTATTTCACTCAAATTTTGCAAGAAATGTATTTTTATAATTTTTATGACTTCATTTTTATTTTATCTTGACCCGTGAAAATCTATTTTTATCTAACGCTACTTTAAATATTCAAATGTGTATACAACTTACTAATATTACTTAACAATACTACAAGTTACTACTTATCCTCAAATAACTTTACATTACTTACACTTACACATTTATAAACATAATAAATAAAATAAATAAGAGAAATATATATGTATGTATCATTTAATACAAGATTCACTAAAGATTGCAAGATTTTCTTACTTATATAGTCCTACACTCCAAGAATTTTTCACACACACTTCAATTATTCAAGGTGTAAAGTCAAGATCAAAATTCTTCTCTCTTTTCTTCCACACCAAATCCGGCCACCATAGGAGATCATGGAGTGATCATCAAAAATTTTCTAATCAAAGTTCTACACAACCTAGATACACTCTTGTTTTAGGTTTTGAAATAAAAACCTAGGGTGTTTAAGCTTAATCCTTGATCATAAACCTCATCAAGCAACTTGTAAGCATGAAACTTCATCTCTTACTTTTTCATATATATTTTTCATACATTTTCATGAAGTCCTCATGGTCATATTTGATTTGTTGTGATTTTATTCATTATCATCCAAGATTATCACCCATATGTACTATATAAATAATTATAACAATCATGTGCTAGTTAAAAGTTTATAAAATGAGAAGTTTGAAAATGGATCATCAAAGTCTAGTTGTGGTTTTGGAGGAAATGGTTACATAAATTTTATATATGTGTATTTAAGTTTGTATATATATTTTAGCCTCACAATGAATATTTATTTTGGTTATGATCAAATGAAGTTGTTTTACTAGTAGGATTGGTGATGAGTAGATTAAGGATTTTTGTGGTGAAGTTGTGGTTAAACAAGTAGATAAAAATGGTAAAGTTTAAAATAAGCGCTGAAGCGCTGTCGAAATTTATAATTCTTCCGAAAAGTTAGTCATTTTCATAAGTTTTATTAAAGATTTAGAAAATAGATTTTTAGTTATGAACGTGGCCTTTTGAACGGACTAAAACGGAGTTATAACGAAAAAGATACGTGGTTTTCAAGTTACGATTTAAAACTACAATTTTCGGAAAATGTACATGCAGTCCAGATTTTTACCGACCAAACAGTGGCCTTAAAATTTCGTGAAGTCTCAAGTTTAAAATATATTAGTACTCTTGATTACCTTCGAGTGGATATAAAGAACTTGAAAACGGACTTAAAACAGTGAGTTATGGTTAACCGAACTTTGAGTAAAAACGTCCTGAAAACACTATTCACAGCGTTAGTAAGCTGTCAGGATTTTAATCAAGGTTTTTGAGGGCCTAAACGGACGTTTCGGGGGAAACGGACCTTAAAAACGAGTTAGTTTTCCTATGTATATATTACGTCAAGTCCGATGTAAACCGATTTGTCAATTACTAAAACCGTTACGTAGTTTTAACTACATTTTCACCATTAGCTCAAAAGTAATTATTTTTGACATGGAACCGTCACACATTCAAGTAACAATATTTTTATATAACTAGTTTTCAAGTAGCATATTGGGTGATACGTTTTCAAATCATGCATTCACGACAACATATCATAACTCAAATCATAACATTCATTTTAGGTCGCGGATAGTTTCCGAGCCTCACTTTCGTGCACTTCATTTTGTTAGCATATCAATCATACCAGGTGAGTTCATACCCCGCTTTTACTCGTTTAAATTCCTATAAACTATTTGGGGCGAGATACGTGCTTATTTATCCAAACATTTAAACTCTTTTACCAAACAACCTTACTTATACTTTAGATTTGGTGCGTGTCGTGACTAGACTTAAACAAACATCCCGACATTTATATGTTGGAAGGCCAATTATTGGATACGACCAACGTGAGTCGTTGGAGGAACATCCGGCATTTATATGTTGGAAGGCCATTTTATGGATACATACCAACGTGGCGTTGAGGAACATCCCAACACGAGTTGTTGGAAGACCCTTGTGGTGACATTTATACTTTTAGCTACCTAAATGCGTATATTCATGATTGTCATTCTATTTTAGGCAAGGTTGTGAACACACGGGTTGCAAGTTTTGTATGGGTGAACTTGAACCGAGTGGATTTACAATGCCTTTCTTTGTGTGAACATTTCTCAAAGTATTTCAAATCATTTTATTACAAACTTATGAACTCACCAACCTTTGTGTTGACACTTTTTAGCATGTTTATCTCAGGTCTTAAGGTGATAGCATTTCATGGAGCTTTTGGGTCACATGGCATACATTGGAGTCTTGTGCTTTTAACAATTACCATTCGACATGTTTTGTAAACTCCTTATGTATTATCAAACTTTGGGATTTCTTGTTGTGTAAACTTTAATATGTGTAATCGAATGGTAAACTTTTCAAAATGTCTCATTGTAGAGGTCGTTTTCTGTATCCATACTTTGTGCTATGACGTCATACCCCAATGACACTATCGTTCCGCTGCGATATTTTGGGGGTGTGACAAAACGTCCAACGCTAGCATTACTAATCATCTTCTCAGCAGTATTAACGATATAAAGAGCAGTATTAACATTTCCATCTTAGTACTGGTAACAGACTTAACGTGAGCAGTATATATACGAACAATATTAACAATCTTCGAGCAAAATTAACTCCCAACTAACAGTACTAACTCATGTGTACTACCAGTATTAATAATCAGAAGAAGTATTAACCGAATACAAAACGAACAGTATTAACCTTCTTTGAGCATAATTAATCAATATCCACTTCTTGTCCATGGCAGTATGAATCACAAACGCAGCAGAGCAAGACAAACCTCGTATTGAGAACAGTAGCAATGATATGATTCGATACTGGCGCTCATGAATGAAGCAACATAAATCATAGACAAGACTAGCTTCAATCACCATTCTTCCTAATCAAAAATCGTACTACGACTTATTCATCATAACCCTTCAATCAGACATGAATAAGAATAACATCAGTCTAGGGTTTCTTAGGAAAACGAAGTTATTAAACCATAAAATTCGAAACCCTAAAAAACCAATCATTCATAGATCCAAAGTTGCTTTCTTCCAAGAATAATAGGCACCAAATAACATTTATCCAACTTCTATAACAAATGAATTCCAGTAAAACATAAATTTGTGAAGTTGAATATCATTAAAACCTTAAAAAATTCGACTTACAAATATGGTTCTGCAGCAGTTTTTAGGCACGTCTATCTTTTGACTAAGACCTCAGATTAAAGATCCCTCCGGTGAAATGTTAGCCAACTGTAAAGAGAAGCTCCACGAACAATTTTGTCCCGATCCAATAGTTAACGAAAAAGTTATCGCCTTTTGAAAACAGCCCTACAGAAAGATACGGAAATTTGTAACAGCTTCGAATTTTGCATCTTTTCTTCGAAAAACCTTGTAGATCCTAGATATCAAGAGCCCACGCTCTGATACCAATTGTCAAGATCATTTATGAGCAATAGGGAATAACAATAACAACGATATAAAGATGCACAACGGATATAAAGAACATCATTGTTGTTATTGAAGGTTCTTCTCTATCATAACTACTCTACCAAACACTATAATACTATAATACTAACCTAGGCGTTTACAAGAGAACATACGCCTAGGAACACACACACACTATTTGGTGTTTACATCTTGACACATACTAAACCTAATTCCCTACCTCTCTTTATAAACTAGAGAGTCTAGGGTTACAAATGACTACTAGGGACTAAATAATAAATTCTTCTTTAACAAGTAGGTCCCTTGTCTTTCTTTGTTTTCTTAAGTCCTTCATGTTTCATGTTTTTTCATAATCAACTCAAATATAATTCCCGACAATCGGGATCCTATCTAGGATCGTTTTCGTCTTTGCAAGATCGTGATCATAAGATCAAAGCAGGATCTTAAGATTCTACAAGTGTCATTTTCTAAATAGGCATTGTAAAATTAATCAAATTTACATATTATTATATATCATATATCAAGAAAATGTATGTCAAAATTATGATTAAGAAGTGCTTAGTACAATTAGCCTTTTGTTTTTCATATTTTACAAAATTTAATACACAAATTTTAGTTTTTTAGCTTGTGGTTCGAGAAAAGTAACACCGGGTCGATCAGGACCGTAAGATTCTATGGTCAAGATCGGGATTCTATTAAGCTCCTACCTCAAAAATATCATACATAGGATCGAGATCGTTTTTGCTTTCTAATATCGCAAAATCGTAAGATTCTAAAATCGGAAAATCGAGATCTTAACAACCGTGTTTCAAACATAAACATCTAATTCACTGTGATGTATATGCTAATGTCAATAAAATGCCTTATCAATCAATTAGCCTTTACTTATTTCCTGAACTATATGATTGTTCCTTAATTTATTAAAGTGCACTTTTCTCCTTGACTTTATATAAAAGATATTATCATCCTTTAATCAAATAGTTATTATTTTATTTGAACAACCATATAATCAAATATGAATGTTGAAGTATTTTTTTGTGAGATAGTAATGATCCTCCGATATTCTTCAGTCTTGTTAAGCTAAGTCTTTCGGATACCTGCAAGGATGTAACAACGCGTTAGCCTCGCCCCGAGTGTTATCCCAGAACCAAGCTCCGACGTGAGAGTAAGTAGGGATTCACCGAAGGGTGTATAGTATGTGTGTGTATAAAATGATACATCTTTACCAATTACTGTATGAATATTTATACTGTAGGTTGTCGCTACGTGGTCGTTGTCCCGCCGCTATCTCGACAATCGCCGCTACCGTCATATGACGATAATCTCTCGACTTTGTGCGCTGACATCGCTCCGACATCGTGGGTAATGGGACGATTGCTTCGTGCTAAATGCCAAACGTACTGTCAGGTCAACGATCCTTCCGGATCTAATACCTTTCGGTATGCTAATCTTTCGGGCTCTTGGCCTTCCGGATGTTTAGCCATTCGGCCATATACGTCGTCATGTTCCCCCAGTATCATATTATTTGTTTGTGACAAGTGATGTGATACTTATCTAATCGTCACACTTACCCTTTCAGAGCTTCTTGTTTCTTTCGCCTTTTTGGGCCACGCGACAAACAGTAAGCCCAAGCCCATTGGGTGAATAGGTTAAAAATTATTTTACTGAGATTCGTGGGATCGTGCCACGTGGTACCATGCGTACTTTCCAATGGTTTAGATGGAGCCGCGTATACTTCTGACACGATGGGACATCTGGGATGCGTTCCTATTTGCCTATATAAGTCATTTTACCCCATTTTACTGTTTTCACTTTTTACTCTCGTTTTCTCTGTCTTTTGCTTTCAGATCTTCCGGCTAGCTCATGTGCATTTCTTTCTACTGTTTGTACTTCGTTCATGTTACCCTTCTCTTAGTTTCTTTCCTATGGCTTCCAGTTCCCAATCAAATGTCGTTGATCCTCCCCCCAAGTCTGATATTGACATATTTACTTCCGTCATGACCGAGGCAGATCTGGAGGGCATTGTCGATGTGTACGGTGTACCTCACGACTTGCAACCTCGTCTTCCTCTGAAGGGTTTTACGATGAACAACCTTCCGGCGGATGCTATTGGTCTTTATGACCAACATTTAGAGTTTTCAGGGGTCATGGTTCCGTTTTCCACTTTCTTACTTCGGGTGATTAGGTATTTCAAAGTGCATATTTCCCAGCTCATTCCCATTGGGTTGAACCGACTGACCATGTTTGAAGTATACTGTCGGAGCTTGGAGATCCAACCCAAAATTAATTTATTCCGTGTTTCTTACAAGCTTAACAAGCAAGGACATTGGTTTTCATTTGAGCGTCGAACTGGTCGGGGGGCACCGGGGATGATTTTTAAAGAGATCAACTTGTTCAATTTTAAAGCATTGGAAAGATATATTTTTTTCTAATTGACCGAAGGGCAATACCGGATGCGATGCCTTGGAGGAATCCGGATTCCAATGTGTGAGATAATGCTCCCTCCGGCGGTTTCGACGATGCTGATGTTCAGAGATTGACGGAACATGTCGTGGAGCTCCGACCTATTCATTCGGGACTCTTATTCGAGGTCGGACTTACGACCATTTGGAGATATCCAGGCTATCGCCCGGAATTCAAGGATATAGAGAAGAATGGTAACACAAACTTCGAGACTTGTTCTATAGATATGTTTTGTAGGGTGCCAATTTTGGTATCCCCTTTCTAACTTTGTCGGTTGCTCTTCTTTTTTCCTTTTGTAGTTGTGACCATGTCTCAGTACTTATGATTGAGGAAGGAGCAGAGTTCTTGTTTGGGTCGAGGCCGACCGTTGAACGAAGGTGAGGAGATACCTCAGCATGTCACGCAGCCCTTGGGCCCGAACGATGCCCTCCCAGAGAAGAGTGGGGTGCAAAAGGTTGTTGAGAAAGTCGATCCTGCTGTTCTGGCGGCAAAAGATAAGAAGAAAAGGCATTCAGAGAAGCAGACCGCAACCAGTGGACCTTCTCGCTCGAAGAAGAGGATGACGGGCCACGCCGTTCGACCAGAGCCCTCCGCCGAGTCGTCTCCTGCTCATGAGGATTGGCAGGGGACACACTCCGTCACTCCGATCAACACTGCCAGACCGGTGGGGACTGCTGAGAATCTAATGTAGGAAAGTGTTGGAGGAGGTGACAGCGAGGATCAAGGTGAGCAGACAATTAATGAGAGAGTCACCAGTATGCATGTTGTTGAAGCTTCAAATGTAGAGGAAAGGGTTGACCGGGGGCCTGCGGGCGATCGTCCGACTGTCGAAGGTATGATTTATTTTTATTTGGATTGACTCTTAACTTGTGTAATGTTTTTGACATTTGTCGTGGGCAGGTCCCGAGGCTACTACATTTGGAGCGAATCCCCCTGAGCCTTTGCGCCGTCGATTCAGTCCCTTTACCGGAGGTATATGTTAGAGCATCCCAGCCATCCCTTTTTTTTATTTTTTTTTTATTTTTTTTATTTTTTTTATTTTTTTCGTGATAACATTTTAGTAAAAGATTCATGTCGTAAATATTTACAAGTCAAGCTATTTAAAATTTGTAAAGCACGATTAGCTCACATTGGCTCAAACATTCATAACATTCTATATATAGTTATGATACGCCACGGCGCTGCTCGGGGTCAAAGGAACTTCATTTTCGCCGAGCAAGTTTTCAACATCCTAGGCAAGTGAACCTAATCCTTGTAGTGTAGTATTAGGTAAGCCTCGTGAATTGATATCGCTCTCTAGGGAATAGGAATGCTAGTGAGAAATTACTACACTAAGGTTGGGGTTGAGGAAGATTATTTTTTATCTTTTTATGTTTTTAGAAAATAGAAAGGTACGAATCTCGGGTTTGGATTTGGGGGTTGGTATCTCTACCGATTAATCTACTTATCTAATTATCTAATTATCTAAACTAAGGTGAGTGTAGTCTATGTCTATTGTTGTGTGCTCTATGATGATTAAAATGTGTTTACTTAGATGTTATTACTCCCTAGTTATCTCCTATTGATGGTTGAATTGTCACGTCCTTATTCTTAACGCGTTGTGTTTTTAAGGTCGTAGGGTATGCGTTTATCCCTAACTCTTTGAAGCTACCTAAGGTTAATGACTACGAAATCTCTAGGATTCATAAACTTAACACTAAGGTTATCTTTGGATATTTAGCCTACAATTCTACTAGTAACTATAAGCTAAGGTTCAACAAATACTAATCAAGCATTAATAACACAACGAATGACCTATCGCAATACTAGGTCAATCACAATTAAGATAAGAGACAACCAATCAATATTCAATAACTAGGTTTCATATTATCTAAGCAAACACACAAGTAAATTAGCCGGACATGGAGAACATGCAAGCATACACACAAATAATTGAAGACATGATTGAATCAATGAAGTAAAACACTTATCTTGTTGTAAAATAGGGTATGGAACCCTAAGATACCGCCCAAGATGCCTTGGTCCGGTTTAGGTTTTACTCCACAAAACTACCCTCTAAAACCGAAAAATTCGGATTCTATATATAGTGTTACAAAATGCGACGGCGCCACTTTAATTGTGACGCCGCCGGTCGCCGCTATTAGGGTTTCGCCTTGGCCACGCCAACTCGCGACGACGTCACCTTATGCTCGTGACGCCGTCGGCTTCAACCTCGACGCCGCTCGATCCAAATCTAGGCCGTTCGAGTTGCGACGCCTACTCTTTTAAACCTAATGCCGCCACTTGTAAATTAGCAATTTGGCTACCGAGTCGTCTCAAGATGTGTTGCTGACGACGTCATAGATTAGCGATGACGCCGTCCCCTTCACTTCCAAAGACTTGAGTGTCTCGATTCTTGACTTTGGCCATTTCTTCATATATTCGCGCCTTTTCGTCCAAATAAGTGTCATTCCAGCAATTTGCCTTCAAGAGACCTAAAAAGTGAAAAGGAACGAAATTAAATAGTAACGGATACAAAAGTGATCAATTAAGGGCTTAAATGACCCCTCAAAAGTGTCCTTTTAAATCCTTATCAAGTTACTCACATATCGTTAGCGAAAAGGCACGTTAGTGTCTTTGCTACTTGTAATATATTGTATCCACAACGACATAATTTAACCCGACCCATTGACCGGTTGACTTATTGAATGGTTGACTTATTGACCAGTTTAGTTTTCGTCTCAACTACAAAGGTAACCACCTTATGTTTCATCCTGGGTCCGCCAGTGTTGGTTTAGAACTTCACCTTGACTGTGGTTTTCAAACTTCAAACAAAAAACAAGCAATACATATCCCTTAATAGATTTTCGCAAATCTTAAAGTTTATTGATTCAACATTGTTACTGATATCGTTTCAAATTATACTTAAACGGTTTGCTTATTGCACTATTTTCAATAATTATTGATGGTTTACGAAGTTCTCCCACAAGTGAGAGCCAATTTAAAAAATTTAACCAATTTAACAAATATGTACATATTGAGTCGGAAGACAAAAAATTGGTTGTTGAGGAATCTGGTTCAAAATCTGATGACGTGAAAAATAAATCCGATGACAATGGTTTATTTCTAATGTACATACGTTTGACTGAAGATGCACATAAAGAGTTCAAGTTTACGACGATAGCACGTTACATCGTGCCCATCGGGCTTAGGTCGTGCTATACACATACTGGGCCCAGGCCCAACAACAAAACAACCACGAGTATTGGATGAACAATAAGCCCAATAACAAAATTGGCTACTGTCCAAGCTCAAAGACGCACACATAATACCTAGCGGACCAAACCTCTGGCCGCGGAAAGTATTCGGTGTCTGCATCCGCGATTATTACGGAACCTTGCTCGACAAGGGTCCCACTCCGCCCACTAACTTTTATATGCAAGTTGTTAGGAAACCCTAACAATGAGCCTCACCTATAAAAGGGGTTCTAACCCTCTCACAAGGTATAACTTTCTCTCTCATAATAACACACACACACACATTCTTATTAACTCTGACAAGAACGATACTTAAGTGGTGTTTGTTTTTAGAGGCTCAATCAATCAACCGCACATCCGAATCAATCGAGGCATAAATGTCTCGAATCGACCGCATCTCGAACGGAAAAAACTCATGTTTGAACCGCACATTTGCTTGCTCGCACTAATTTTTTTTGTTTTTTTTTGTGTCAGAAGAGGCAACAAGAGGCATTCGGACACCCTCTCAAATCTAGACCATTAAGATCTTACCGCCTCGAACGCGCTCGAACGAGGAAAAACAAACGGTGCGAACGGTCAAAAGCGTCGACCGCGTCGAATCGGTTGATTAAGAGGTCATAAGAGCCTCTTTATGAAAAACAAATACCACCTTACTCTCACGCCAGAGCTTAATCGTGGGATCCGTCCCCACGATAAGGCTAACGGTTTACTCTCACTTGTGCAGGGATTCAATCAATCACTTGGATTAGTACAAGATTAGCCCATCAACAGCTTGTTGGCCCAATCCAACAAGCATCATAAACACTCATTATAATCCGTCACACTTTTTGTACTAGCAAGTTGGCGCCATCCGTGGGACAGGTACACAATTGGGTTCTCGAAACATACTCACCATGGGCACTCGATCTGAACCAACCCCCGCTCCCGTATCCACTGTACGGAATACGGCGGGAAGAGAAAATAACGCGACTCTGGTGGAGCTTGAGGGACCCGCGTCCGACGCAGCCCTCAGGAAATACTGTGACAAGCATTACGAACAGATCTTGCCTATTGTGACAGAGAAAGTTCGGAAGCAGGAAGAAAGGGCCAAAGCATTGAACGCACTAAAAGCTCGGCTAGAGTTCTGTGGAAAACTAGAAGGGGGGGTTGAATAGTTTTACCAATTTAAAACTTCCTTTTAAATATTTAGATCGACTTATGTCAATCTATTTAGTTGTTTATGTTGGACGTTGATAGATAGATATATAAACGTGTAATGAAAGATAAAGAGTAAGAAGCACATCACCACGACACACGTATTTATAGTGGTTAGGCTACAAGGACACCTTCCTTGCCCTACTCCACTCCCCGATTCACCTACTCGAGAGTTCATAAGCATTACACCAACTCCTTATGGCGGAGAAGCCTTCACAACGTCGCTTAACATTTTTCTGGTACAAATCTAAATACCGAGTTCCTTCACACCAAGGCGAACCACACCTAACACAACGTCGCCTACCCTTTACACGGTGCTAGGCTAACCACCGAGTTCTTTCAGACCAAGGAGAACTAATCCTATCACAACGTCGCCTACCCTTTATTAGGTACTAGGCTAAGCACCTAGTTCCATTACTATGGAGGAACTACTACCCTTCACAACACAACACCTAATGTCAAGGAGATCCACTCCTTGTTACAACACCATCAAGGATATCACCATCCTTGAAAATAAACAAATACTTATATTTATAACGATGCACCTCATCGATTATACGACCTAGGCATTCTTCCCAAATGCCACTTGATTTGATTCTTCGGCATCCTTCACTAATGCCTTTGACACAACGCTTGACACCCTTCACTAATGCCTTCGTCTTGACACCTTTAGCATTCTTCACTAATGCTTTGACACGGACGATAAGCACCTTTCACTAATGCTTTCTTCTTGACACTTTCGGCATCCTTCACTAATGCCTTTAACCCAACATCTATGAAGAAAGAAAGAACTATCAACAAGAGAACCTTAGTTGTCTTGATGATGACGAAGCATCGCAACTCATGGACTTGAGCTTGCTCGTCTTCAAGAAGTGGTGATCTCGCCTTTAAGAGGAACCTAGAAGATCACACAAAAACAAAAGACAAACTACATAGATCACTTGATCCGAGGTTAGAGGGTTATAATACTTGGGAAGTATGTGTAAAGTGGTAAGTAGAAAGGAAGAAATGGCTCTCTATTTATAGAGGAATTTCATCGTTACCGGATCCGCGGATCCCTCCCACAACGGATTCGCTAGCACAAAGCCGGGGATCCGTGGAACGCTCCTCTTTGCCCATGGGTATTTTTGGTTATGGGTCATGGGTCATGGGTTATGGGTTGATCCATGGTTTTCTTTCTAGATACAATGTATCTCAAGGATACAATGAACTTGTTTAAGTGGTATATATAAAACCATGGGTTATGGGTCAATACCATTTGCTAGTTTTTACCCATTTAGTATATACTTGTTTTCACCCATTTTAGTATATACTTGTTTTTACCCATTTTAGTATACTTAGTTTAAGTATATGTTAACCCAATATGTAAACACTAGTTGTTGAACATATGTATCTAAATCATAAAATCACTTATACTTGTTTTAGTGTTTTATGTAAATACGTAAGTGTGTTAGGAAACTATTGACTCAAACTATTTACGTATTTTATTTGTTTCGTTAAAATGATTTTACGTTTGTTATCGACAAAACGTTAGAAGATCGTAAAATATAAATAAACGTTTTTGCGGCTTATTTGTATTAACAAGTTCCGTGAAGCTTCACAACATTCCGAGTCAGGAAGGCAGATCGGAAGGAGAGATTTGAGGAAAAAACTTGAGTCCAAGAAGCGCCGGAACACACAAGAAGGCTTGGATCGGAGGCGTAGCCGGTCTATGTCGCCAAGGAAGAAAGATGCGGAGCGAGAGGCGGTGTTTAAGAGGCTATACAAAGGTGTGTTCCTGTAACACCCCAACCCGACAAGGGTAAAGATATCTCAAATACGGTTTCATATCAGAACTTTAAATACTAAACAATAGCGAAAACCTTTACAAAATATTCAAAAGAAAACATAAATAGCTAAACTTCAAAATAAATCTAAGATCCCTATGGTCAAATCTTGCTCTTGTCTCTACTCTCAACCCGGATCGCCTATCCCATAAGCTCATCTTGAATGCTTAAAACCCGCCGCAGAAATGAAAATGCGGCCGAGCTACAAAGCCCGGTGAGGCAGATATAACGAAACAAAAGCTAAACAAAACAAATATACAAATAACGAAATCAAAATAAAAGATGATGAGGATCTTTTAGAATTCTGCGGAAGCACAAATATACAGAAATCCAACAAACACATAACAGTTTAAACACCTCATAGCACATTAATGACACAAATGCAAATACTTTAGAAATAACCAGACACTTAATCATATCAAGAAAATAGATTACATATAAACCAAACGAAAAAAGTCTAAGGACTAACGGAAACAATTCCTAGAAAATAATCATGGCATTCATACAAATTAATTTACCTTCACTTAACACACTTAATTCAATATTGCAAAGAATGAAATAGCAATTCAAATCATGGCAGTCTCACAAACAAATAGAAACATAGTAGACAAACTATAATTAAATAGACCAAACAAAACATAGCATAACCATTAGCAATTATCAAAACAGATATCATAAGCTAAACCAGGTTCTCAAATCAAATCCTAACATCAGAAAGTTAAAGCATGGCGGATCACATAGGCGATAAAACACTAACGTATAAGCAAAGTTCACAAAATTAATCGAACAAATTATACATACTAAACTTATAGAATACTCACTTTCACACTAGCACATTCATCTCACGGATCAACGAATTCACGAACGATAAACTAACATGACATCGATGATGAGATGCTAATCATATTTAAACATATTAATCATATCCTAGCATAGCGAGACGGTAGCCTCATAAACATACAAAAGCATAAACACATACATTAACATATAATAAGCCTAGCACATAATTATAAACACTTGAACATACCGACTCATAATCGTAATACTTAACATAGAAATAACAAATAAAGATTTAGTTAACTACCACGAGCCCGGATATATCATATCAAAACATCGAATTATATAGAAATAATCTTAGAAAATAATTTAGAGTAGCTAGCTCCCGAAGTTTTATGAAGACGCGTATTGTACACGACATCATTCACCTATAATAAATCATATCGGATAATGATCGATCTAGGATGCATCCATCGCCCCACAAACATACATTGATAATATAACATAAATTGAGCTCATAGCAAATATCGATAAGGGACGTGGCGTAACTTCACTCATCGCCCTAGAGTCATGTCAATGGTGCATCAACGACACGGACATGGAAACCCCATGCCTAGTGAAATAATTTGGCTCGGTGTCAAACTATCTTAGGTCAAACAACATTTCAATTATGACATGTGTCTTAATCAAACACAAGGTTCAAGAATAACATATCGATAACTCATATCATAAGGTTCATATTCAAATATAACAAAGGTCGAAGTTCATATCACAATCACAAATCATACATTCATATCTAGAAATTCATAATCAAACATAGTAAGGTTCAACAAATGTGCATATCAAAGTCTTCCTAACATACAGTTCAAATCAAGTATCGCATGGTTCAATAAAACATAAGTGCAGATAAGCAACCGGTCAAACAATCAGAAAAGGGTTCATAGCAATGGCATTGGAAACCCTAATAAGTAAAATAGGAAAGCTAACGAAAAGAACGTCATAAGGAACCTTTACTGAAAAGGTCAGAATATCTGTACCTTAAAGCAATTGAGAGGAAAGCAAACGAACGAGTGAACACGAAGATACGAAGCCACGTCTTCTTTAATGAATCTACACGGATTACGATTCGTATAATACTTATTAGCTCCTTTTATAAGTTTCTTATGCATTTGTAAGTGTGTTACCTATTGATATCATATTTTATCTTTCAGTTTCTTAAACTCATATTCGGACCAGACTTTAGCGATTTTTATAAAATACTTACTTAGCTCAAATGAAATCAAAAAAAATCCCAGGGGTTCCCATATGAGTTAAAAGTCTCTCCAAAAATTGGTGGGTTCTAATTCTATGTTAAATGGCCTATGGAAAATCACAAGTCCAGACCTATCCAGAAAGTGATCAGAAAATACACCTTAAAAGTTTACGCTTATTGGACCTGTTTAGACACCTTGGAAAAATCCCCAGAACTCCCAGAAATTCATTTATGTCATAAATATCACTCCTGTAAAAGGATAGCTCCCAATTCCATATGGTTTGAAAATGAAAAATCAAACAATACAACTAAATTCCAGACCCGTTTTCTCAGCTTTGACACTTGATTTTGTAAAATTCAAAAATATGACTTAGACAACTCCAAATCCGACCAAACCACTTGGAAAACTTTACTAAGACATAAAATAAACTTTCCCAACAAAAACCCAGATTATTGCACTTATAAAATTGGATCTATAACACACACAAATTCGACATATGATGCTGTCCAGTTTTAGGGTTTATTAAAACCATTATAATCACATGTTTAGACCATTAATTACACTTAGGGTTCCATTCCAATTAGGGTTTCGAATTTATGAGGCATGATAACATCTATATATGTGGTTCGGTTTATAGTGGCTCGACAAAATCAATATCCGATTCACATGTTACGCATTACAATACATGCTCTTTAATATTATAAGATCCGATTCATTATGTTGGTTTTGTTTTCATACGGCTCGACCAAAAACACAAGATCCAATTCAAAACTAAACATGTTACAATATCTAATAACGTTAGGTATCAAAGTAAGACGAATAGAACACGTTATACCTTAGCTTGTTGGAACAAAGTCTCGATCCCAATGGCTTAGGGTTTCGGCCGAATGGGAAGAAAAAAGAAAGATAGAGGCAAAACTAGGGTTCCAAATTGAGGATAAGTAATTGTATATATAGTTAATAGAATTTTCGGTTTAGGGCTTTAGGGGGTGGGCTTCGGCTTGGGTCCAACCGAACAAACAACCCACGCCCTTTGGGCTCTCTTGGCTCTCGGCTCCATTGATCCAAACGAACAAAATAATCGGTCCAACATGGTTCACCAAATAACGAATGACAAGGCCCAACACTTTAGCGAAACGTTTAAATATTCGTCGTAAAATATCGATCACGTACATATTTTAGTTAAATTCTAATTATTCGTAAGTTAGGTTTTAATTTTCGTTAAATGATTATAAACGTATTTTACGTATTTTATACTTTTCGATTCCAAGGGTATTTTGGTCTTTATTATGCGTTTATATTTTTAGGGTTTTACAACTCTCCCCTTCTAAAAAGAAAATTTCGTCCTCGAAATTGGACAAGACGGAACAATATGGCAACAAATGTGGATTTCGGAACTTCAAGGAATATATGACGAACGCTAATCATATACTTATAAAAGTATTAGCAGTAAAAGATGAGATGCCGAAAATCAAGAACACACTCTAACTTATTCCGGTATCTAATGATGAAAATACGCATGCATAGACAGAACGAATCCTAACGGTCTTACTAATCACAGATAATCAAACTAAAAGGATTTAATGTTCCTCAAACACTACACGAAATATCCTACGATCACAATAAGGGTACACGGAGACATACACATTTAGAGCAAACATAGTAATCCATAGTTAACACAAATCATAACAATTTCGGTCCAAAGCGCACAAAACTTACACGTAATGATATCGACGAATCTCACAAATAGGTACAAAATTTCCAATCGAACATAAGGAGTGACAATTAATGATACAAGTCAAAGTCCAATCACATATCAACCACAGCATTTCCCCGACGTCATATAATTTCAATAAGTTCAAATTATATGATCTCAGATATCACGCTGATCAAAGCGCCATAATACTTGCATCACATAACAAGTTCTTATTGTCACAATATTCATCCCCGGTCATGGCAAACCACATAACCAGATCACAACAAAACATATCACATACGATAACATACAAATAGCAAGTAACATACTATAACATACCGGATCACCTACATACAAAGATATACGACATCAAACAACTTACCATACCACAACAAAAAGAAGGCAACCAATGCACAAAACAGTTCCTCATGACTCATTATCGACGATCCGTAGGAAAAGGCGAGTTATACCGAATGCTAACGATAAAACTTCACGATTCAAACCGAGTTCGAACGAATCAAAGAAAAGTAATTTCGATCAAAATCGCGTAGCAAGATATCAAACCGCCTCAAAACGCGTGACAAACGAATTAGAGTAACACACGCCGCGCCCAAATCATATGAAGTAGATGAACCTTCCCACCACCGGTTGAATTATGTCTTCGCTGTTGCCTTTGGTTGATTCGTCCAGCCCCTCCAAAGAAGATCCCGATGTTCCAAAGAAGACGGCAATGAGCGGCTTCGCTTCGAACCTCTCCAAAGACAGAACTGCTAAAGAACGCAGGTCGACACCATCTTCTTCTCTCATGGTAGTCTCCATCTAACGATCGACAAACGGACGAGCGAAAACAAAATAACAAAATTCGATCGAAAAGAGGAGGCCAAAACGGTGAAGACAAACGAATATCGAGTCAAATCGAACGATACCAAAAGGAATCGAAAAATATCTTGAGCAGACGGAAACCTAATGTCTACCCAATCCTCACGTGTCATAGCCTAAGCTCTATGGTCCTAAAACCCCTCTCGATACCATAATTGTAACACCCCAACCCGACAAGGGTAAAGATATCTCAAATACGGTTTCATATCGTAACTTTAAATACTATACAATAGCGAAAACCTTTACAAAATATTCAAAAGAAAACATAAATAGCTAAACTTCAAAATAAATCTAAGATCCCTATGGTCAAATCTTGCTCTTGTCTCTACTCTCAACCCGCATCGCCTATCCCATAAGCTCATCTTGAATGCTTAAACCCGCCGCAGAAAAGAAAATGCGGCCGAGCTTACAAAGCCCAGGAATGTATATAACGAAACAAAAGCTAAACAAAACAAATATACAAATAACGAAATCAAAATAAAAAGATGATGAGGGATCTTTTAGAATTCTGCGGAAGCACAAATATACAGAAATCCAACAAACACATAACAGTTTAAACACCTCATAGCACATTAATGACACAAATGCAAATACTTCAGAAATAACCAGACACTTAATCATATCAAGAAAATAGATTACATATAAACCAAACGAAAAAGTCTAAGGACTAACTAAACAATTCCTAGAAAATAATCATGGCATTCATACAAATTAATTTACCTTCACTTAACACACTTAATTCAATATTGCAAAGGTGGAAATAGCGGTCAAATCATGGCGGTCTCACAAACAAATAGAAACATAGTAGACAAACTATAATTAAATAGACCAAACAAAACATAGCATAACCATTAGCAATTATCAAACAGATATCATAAGCTAAACCGGTTCTCAAATCAAATCCTAACATCATGAGTTAAAGCATGGCAGATCACATAGGCAGATAAAACACTAACGTATAAGCAAAGTTCACAAAATTAACTGAACAAATTATACATACTAAACTTATAGAATACTCACTTTCACACTAGCACATTCATCTCACAGATCAACGAATTCACGTAACGATAAACTAACATGACATCAGATGACAGCATGCGAATCATATTTAAACATATTAATCATATCCTAGCATAGCAGACGGTAGCCTCATAAACATACAAAAGCATAAACACATATATTAACATATAATAAGCCTAGCACATAATTATAAACACTTGAACATACCGACTCATAATCAAAATACTTAACATAGAAATAACAAATAAAGATTTAGTTAACTACCACGAGCCCAGACATATCATATCAAAACATCGTAACTATATAGAAATAATCTTAGAAAATAATTTAGAGTAGCTAGCTCCCAGAAGTTTTATGAAGACGCGTATTGCACACGACATCATTCACCTATAATAAATCATATCGGATAACAGATCAGATCTAGGATGCATCCATACGCCCCACAAACATACATTGATAATATAACATAAATTGAGCTCATAGCAAATATCAGATAAGGGACGTGGCAGAACTTCACTCTACTGCCCTAGAGTCATGTCAATGGTGCATCACTGACACGGACATGGAAACCCCATGCCTAGTGAAATAATTTGGCTCGGGTGTCAAACTACCTTAGGTCAAACAACATTTCAATTATGACACAGGTCTTAATCAAACACAAGGTTCAGCAAATAACATATCAAATAACTCATATCATAAGGTTCATATTCAAATATAACAAAGGTCAAAAGTTCATATCACAATCACAAATCATACATTCATATCTAGAAATTCATAATCAAACATAGCAAGGTTCAACAAATGTGCATATCAAAGTCTTCCTAACATACAGTTCAAATCAAGTATCGCATGGTTCAATAAAACATAAGTGCAGATAAGCAACCGGTCAAACAATCAGAAAAGGGTTCATAGCAATGGCATTGGAAACCCTAATAAGTAAAATAGGAAAGCTAACGAAAAGAACGTCATAAGGAACCTTTACTGAAAAGGTCAGAATATCTGTACCTTAAAGCAATTGAGAGGAAAGCAAACGAACGAGTGAACACGAAGATAAGAAGCCATGTCTTCTTCAATGAATCTACACGGATTACGATTCGTATAATACTTATTAGCTCCTTTTATAAGTTTCTTATGCATTTGTAAGTGTGTTACCTATTGATATCATATTTTATCTTTCAGTTTCTTAAACTCATATTCGGACCAGACTTTAGCGATTTTTATAAAATACTTACTTAGCTCAAATGAAATCAAGAAAAATCCCAGGGGTTCCCATATGAGTTAAAAGTCTCTTCAAAAATTGGTGGGTTCTATTTCTATGTTAAATGGCCTATGGAAAATCACAAGTCCAGACCTATCCAGAAAGTGATCAGAAAATACACCTTAAAAGTTTACGCTTATTGGACCTGTTTAGACACCTTGGAAAAATCCCCAGAACTCCCAGAGATTAATTTATGTCATAAATATCACTCCTGTAAAAGGATAGCTCCCAATTCCTTATGGTTTGAAAATGAAAAATCAAACAATACAACTAAATTCCGCACCGCTTTCTCAGCTTTGACACTTGATTTTGTAAAATTCAAAAATATGACTTAGACAACTCCAAACCGACCAAACCACTTGGAAAACTTTACTAAGACATAAAATAAACTTTCCCAACAAAACCCAGATTATTGCACTTATAAAATTGGATCTATAACACACACAAATTCGACATATGATGTTGACAGTTTAGGGTTTATTAAAACCATTATAATCACATGTTTAGACCATTAATTACACTTAGGTTCCATTCCAATTAGGGTTTCGAATTTATGAGGCATGATAACATCTATATATGTGGTTCGGTTTATAGTGGCTCGACAAAATCAATATCCGATTCACATGTTACGACACAATACATGCTCTTTAATATTATAAGATCCGATTCATTATGTTGGTTTTGTTTTCATACGGCTCGACCAAAAACACAAGATCCAATTCAAAACTAAACATGTTACAATATCTAATAACATTAGGTATCAAAGTAAGACGAATAGAACACGTTATACCTTAGCTTGTTGGAACAAAGTCTCGATCCCAATGGCTTAGGGTTTCGGCCGAATGGGAAGAAAAAAGAAAGAGAGAGGCAAAACTAGGGTTCCAAATTGAGGATAAGTAATTGTATATATAGTTAATAGAATTTTCGGTTTAGGGCTTTAGGGGTGGGCTTCGCTTGGGTCCAACCGAACAAAACCCACGCCTTTGGGCTCTCTTGGCTCTCGGCCCATTGATCCAAACGAACAAAATAATCGGTCCAACATGGTTCACCAAATAACGAATGACAAGGCCCAACACTTTAGCTTAAACGTTTAAATCTTCGTCGTAAAATATCGATCACGTACATATTTTAGTTAAATTCTAATTATTCGTAAGTTAGGTTTTAATTTTCGTTAAATGATTATAAACGTATTTTACGTATTTTATACTTTTCGATTCCAAGGGTATTTTGGTCTTTATTATGCGTTTATATTTTTAGGGTTTTACAGTTCCACAGGCTAGGGGACAAAGAGAAAAGCATCTCCGTGTATTCCGAAGATCCTAGAAGATCAACTCACCACGGCTCTCAAAGAGAGGAGGAAAGCTGCTACCATAGCTCCTACTCACGAAGAACATAACCTAATTCTGGAAGGCATGGAGATAGTCGGGCGTACTCGTGGAGGACATGTCAACTTTTCGAGAGTGAAGATAGCGGGGGTGGACATTGGAGGTCCAGATCCAAAAAAACAGAAGTCAAGTGTCGATGACGATGATCTAGCCAGACCATGGGTATGCAAAGAGACTGATTCGTTCACTCCGCGCATTCATTACTTCGACATGCCCAAGAAGACACGTATGCCTACTAATGTGAAAACGTACGATGGAAGTGAAGGCCCAAAAGATCATCTCAAGATCTTCCAAGCGGCGACAAAATTAGAGCGTTGGGCCATGCCAACCTGGTGTCACATGTTCAACTCCACGCTTTTTTGGTCCGCTAGGGTTTGGTTTCATGACCTTCCGCCAAAATCTGTGGACAGCTATGATGAGTTGAAAGAGGTCTTCCTGGCTAATTTCCTCCAACAAAATAAGTGAATCAAGGATCCTATGGAGCTCCATCATATCAAGCAAAAGGAGGGAGAAACTACGGAAGACTTCGTGAAAAGATTCAAGGCAGAAAGTAGGGATGTCAAAGGAGCCACAGAGGTCATGAAAATCTCAAGTTTCATGCACGGCATCACTAATCCCGAGTTGATCAAGTGCTTGCATGATAAAATACCTAAATCAGTGGATGAAATGATGCGGGTAACCGCATCCTTTATCCGAGGAGAAGTAGTCGCAGGCAACCATGAAAAGAAAAGATCGCTTCCTCAGGTGCTGTGGAAGCCACACGAACTTGGGCAAAAACAAGGTTTCAAGAAAGGAGGGTTCAAAAACCAACTCAGAACAGAAAGGAAGCAAGACATGTTCACTCTCCTCTCCAAAACACCGAAAGAAATTTTGGCACTAGAAAAAGTGAAATTCAAAACTCCCCCTCCAATGATCACACCGATCGAAAAAAGAAATGCCAACAAGTACTGTGAATTTCATGGCGAAGTAGGGCATAACACAGATGAATGCATGCTCCCGAAAAGACAAATAGAAGAGTTAATCAAGAATGGGAAGTTGTCAAATGTAATAAAAGAACTGAAGCAGAATAGCGGAAAGGACCAGCCCAAGGCGCCTAAGAAGGGAGAGACATCCGGAAAGGACAAACCTCTCGCAATCCTAATGGTATAAACCCAGCAGCGAGTAACACGACAAAGAATTACACAAAGTTTTTCTCCCAACCCCAACATCTCATTCCCACCACTAACCGAAGAAGAAGGAAATGAGGGGCCAATGATAATTGAAGCAGAAATTGGGGGCACTTCATACACCATATGTACATTGACGGAGGTTCTTCTTCAGAAATCCTGTATGGGCATTGTTTCGAAAGGTTCCGACCCAAAATCAGGAAACAAATGATACCTGTTGCAACACCCCTTATTGGATTCAGCGAACAGGTAATATAGCCGATAGGACAAATATCATTGCTAACCAAAGTTGGGGATGATGAGCACTCAACATCCGCATGGATGAACTTTGTGGTTGTAAGATCCTAATCGCCGTATAATGGGATCATAGGAAGGCCAGGGGTGCGAAAGTTACAGGCAGTACCTTCAACAGTGCATGGAATGGTAAAATTTCCAGTAGAAGGAGGGGTGCTCACACTGCGAAGCAGTCGAATTGTTTCGGTAGATTGCACAATGGTTTTCGAACCAACAACACAAGCACCAGCCAAAAGCCAACCAGTGGAAGAATGAATTAACGTAGCAATCCATCCAGAACACCTAGAACAAACTATAGCCATTGGGTCCACCTTATCAATGGAAGGACGCAAAAAGCTGTGCGACTTACTAAAACAAAACTTAGTGTTGGGAATTATATTTTGTAATGGTTAAGTCTTGTTAAGTCTGGTAGCTTTGTTAGTTAAGTCTGGTAGATCAGACTTTAGTCTGTTCGAGTTAAGTATGCCAGTACAAAAGATGTTAAGTCTGGCAGAACAAAGCAGGGCTGATCATTAGGCGAAAACCGGACCGGACCGAGACCGAATCCGGCAAAAAACCTAGACCGAGATCGAGACCGAATGTGGTCGGTCCGGTCCGATCTCGGTCGGTCCGTCGGTCGGTCCGGTCCAACAAGGCTAAATTTTTGGTTTGTGGTCCCGACCGGACCGGACCGAGACCGAATTTGCCAAAAATGGTAGACCGAGACCGGACCACCGGTCCTTCGGTCCGGTCGGTTTTGTCGGTCGGTCCGGTCCATTTGCTCACCCCTACAACAAAGTTTCATTGGTTAAGTCTGTTTATGTCCAAAACAGAATGGTTGTTAGAGTTATATTAGGAATATATATGAACGCGTAGAGATATATTAGGAGAAGATATCTTTACGCTTCTACACGTTTGACAATTTAGGGTTTCCTTGGTGTATAAAAGGATTCCTAAGGTGTTAGGTTAAGGCACGGGTTGTATGCATTAGCTTTCAAGCAAATTAATAGAAATTACAAAGTTAGTTTATATTGTTCTTCACACTTTGTGTGTTAAGATTCCGCATTAACACATAAATCTTTTGCTAAAGAGTTTTTCATATAGTAAATTGAATCTATTCAAGTTTACTATTAGTCATTCAAGGCTACTTAGATCCAGAAACTTTTGGACCTACAAGTGTTATCAGAGCCTGTTGAAGGACTCTGTATTGAAGAAACAAAACATACCAAGAACACTCATCTCATCTCTCAAAAACCCTTAAGAATGTCTCTTCATGACAACTTCTCAAATCATCATAGTGATGAAGAAGGTTACGGCGGCCCAAGCATCGAGAATGTGATCTCGAAACAACAAAAGAAACAACAACAACAACAACAACAACAACTTCCTGCAACAACAACTATCTCCAACCTCAAACTTCCTATTCTTAAAAAGGAAGAATACGACATGTGGGCCATGGAGATGGAACAGTATCTGAAATATGTAGATTATAAGGTCTGGAAAGTGATCCAGAATGGAAATTCAATGAAGAGAATTTCCAAAGGCAAAGATGGCACATTTAGGATTCTTTCACCAGTCACAGCTGCAGAAATACTTGCTAAAGAGAAAGAAAGGAAGGCAAGAACTCTCCTAAAGATGGCCATACCAAAAGAACATCTCAGAAGGTTCCACAATTTAGATGATGCTAAGGATATATGGGAGACTATTAGGACGAGATTTGGAGGAAACGCCAACTCAAAGAAAATGCAAAAGCCATTTACCATTAGCAGTTCTGAAGACCTAGAGAAAGGCCATGACAGGTTCCAACAATCAAGTGTGATAAACTAGGGAGAGCATCCTATAGAGGGGACAGAAGTTAAGCATGCTCTCATAGCCATAAGCTCCAACAGTGAGGTGCATTGATTCATATAATAAACTGCAGTCCCTTTATGATGAACAGATGGGTCAAATGGGTGATCAAGAAGTTAAATTACCTGCTTATGAAAGTGCCGTTAAAACATTAGAAAAACAAATAAATAATCTTCTAAAACAAAATGCATCTCTTAATGAAAATATTACCTTCCTAGGTAATGAATTTTTTGAAAAAAGATGAGAAGCTTAGAAGATATAGAAGAATAGGAATGAAGGCAGTTAAAGATAAAAAAGAATTGCAAAAGATAGTTGACAAATGGCAAGGTAGTGCTAAAAATATGTGGAGGCTTATTGATTCAAGAATGAGCTCCACAAGTAAAATTGGTTTAGGGTATGGGATAAAATCAGATAAAGTGGTTTTAGGATATGAGGAAGAGATGTTTAATAATGTATTTGTTCATTCAGAAAGTGATTTTGAAGGTAAACCTAGATATCACAGATATGCTAAAACTAACAATTACAAGGGAGTTCCACCACCAATTAATGATGATTATACTCCTAAACCTGAAAAATAATATGATGAGTCCTTATTTGACTATAGCAAATGGAAGAACCCTGAAACTGTTGCCTCTCAGGAATTTTCCATTAAATTCACTGACTGTCAACTCAATGGCAGTAAAGGATTTAATGAGAAAAGTTCTGAAACCAGTGTTTTAGAAGATAAGACTAGTGAGTACTCTTCCTGTCAATCTAATGACAGTGAAGGACCCACTGGTAGTATCTCTGATTGTTATTTAAAATCTAAGTCTGAGCCTATAAGGATCTCTAAACCAGTTTTAAAAGGTGAAACTAATGTGCCAAAACAAGCTGAGTCTATCAAAACTTCTGTGGCTAAACCTGAACCAGTTAAACCTAGGGTGTCTCCATCTAAGCTAAAATCAGATGCACCTAGCTTTGTTCCTCTAAGAACAACTCCTAGGCAGAAAATAGAAATAAATAGCACTGACAAGGTTAACTGGAATGCTAGAATGGAAAAGGAGTTAGGTGCAGGTTACTCCTTTGAGGTTAAAAGATGTTTTGTTTGCAATAGCTTAAGCCATCTTATTAGATATTGTGACTTCCATGAAAAGAGAATGGCTAAGGAAGCTGAGGAGAGAAAACAAAAGGCTGTAAACACTGGGAATGGGGTAAATAAACCAGTGTGGAATAATGTGAACAGGATTAACCATGCTAATAAGTTTGTTCCTAGACCAGTACACATTAATACTGGTAGTTCTTATGTTAATTCTGGTAGACCAAGGGTGGGTACTAGTGTTCAAGTTAGTACTGGTAGGCAAAATTCTAATACGGGTAATATATTTAGAGTTAATACCGGTCATATTAAACCTGGCCAAGCTAAAGTTAATTATGGGTATAAATCTCAACCTACCAGTCCATCACCCAGTCCCAAGTTTAGAAAACCACAGGTGAACCAGTTTAATCAAAGACTTCATTATGGTTCTCACTCACCTGTGAGAAGACCCATGTCTCAGAATGCAGCTCAAATGTTTCAATCTCATGCTGCAAGGGGTAATTGGGGGACTGCTGTTAAGCCCTTGGCAGGTTATACTTGGAGACAGACCAAACCAAACTTCAAGTATAATAGTGGACCAGTTTCGTTTAATGTTGACAAATCTAAAGGTCCCTAAGGCAGACCCAAGCCTCTACAGGCCTGGGTTCCCAAGAGAAACTAATTTCTCTTTTCAGTGCAGGAACATTCTTATTTGATTATGGGAGTTAGAGGAATCTTCAATAGTGAATGTTCTGGGCAGATGACTGGTAACAAGGAGGAGCTTAACAAAAGATGAGCAGGCTCCTGATGTGGATGTCAGATTGTACAGATCCATGATTGGATCTTTGATGTATCTAACGACCTCAGGCCCCGATATTATGTATGTTGCGTGTGTTTGTTCTCGCTTTGTTACTCCAAAGACTTCACATCTTCATCTTTGTGAAAAGGATTTTGAGATATCTTAAGGGCAAACCCAATTTGGGCTTATGGTATCCTAGAGTCATCTTTGATCCGGAAGTTTTTTTTATAGTGATTATCTTTGGGGCTAGTATGCATGGAAATCACTGGCGGAGGTTGTCAATTTCTTGGAGGAAGATTGATTTCTTGGCAATGCAAGCGGAGACAATTGTGGCTACTTCCTGTTGAAGTTGAATATGTAGTCACGCTAATTTTTGTGGACAAGTGCTTTGGATCCAAAATCAGTTGTTGGATTATGGGTTAAACTTTATGAAGACCACGATCAACATTAATAATGAAAGCACTGTCTGTATTGTTAAGAACCCAGTTTATCCTTCTAAGACCAAACCCATAGAAATAAGGCATCACTTTATAAGGGATTGTTATGAGAAGGGTCTTATAAGGGTGGAAAAGATTCATACTGATAACAATTTGGCTGATCTGTTGACCAAAGCATTTGAATGACCCAGGTTAAATTTCTTGGTGGTTAACATTGGTATGGTGAAACCATAGCTACATTTAAGGGGAGGTTAAATGTATAGTATGTATTGTTTGCTTGGCAGATTTTATAAGGATTTTAGTTCTGGTTGTTCATGCTGGTGTTTTAAAGATTCTTCCAAACAGAGGAGGAAAACAGAGTTACAGTAAAAGAGAGGATGATGCATATTATCAGTTGTTGAGGTTAGTTAAGTCAAAAGCTCAACAACAATAATTTTAAGTGTTTAGAAGAATTTTCTAAATGTTGTTGGGTAGTTTTAAAAGTTGATAAAATAAAATAGATTTTGAGGGGTTTTCACTTGGTGAAAGTACTTTGTACTGTCACAACAATTGGTTATCAGTTCACCATGTCTAATCCACATAAAAACTGACTAATCCATGAGCAAACGGCTCTGGTAAAGATATCTCAAATCCGTTTATAGCTGACAATTTTCTAAAAATTGTATGGTATTCAACTCACCATATCTGTGTGGATGAAGAGTTGGCTATCCCACAAGTTCATGGCTTGTGGTAAAGGCAGTGGAAAAACCATGACTAGCCCACAATTTCATAGCTTGTGGTAAAGGCAGTAGAAAACTATGACTAGTCCAGAAGGGTACGGCTTTTATTAAAGACTTAACAAATCTGTTGATAGCTGTTGGTTTGCTAAAAATCATATGGTTATCAATGTACCATGGTCTTATACACCAAAACATTGGCTATTCCAATAGTGATGGCTAATTGGTAAAGAGACATCAAATCCATTAAATTTTCTATGATTCACCTCTCACAAAAGTTAACACATCTGGAAGTGATGAGAATAGTATGAAACTTTCATGTTTTGATGTACAGATAGTCATAGTTGTTGAAAAGACCAAGGAGTGCTAAATGTTTGCTGATATGATGCTGCACAGAACTTATAATGAAGACAATCTCAAGGATATAGCTTAAAGATAATTCCAAGATCCTCAGGAGTTTAAAAGGAACTTGAAGTTCACAAGTGAAGATCAAGTTAGGGGAGGATTGTTAGGAATTATATTTTGTAATGTTTAAGTCTTGTTAAGTCTGGTAGCTTTGTTAGTTAAGTCTGGTAGGTCAGACTTAAGTCTGTTCGAGTTAAGTCTGCCGGTACTAAAGATGTTAAGTCTGGCAGAACAAAGTGTCATTGGTTACGTCTGTTTATGTCCAAAACAGAATAGTTGTTAGAGTTATATTAGGAATAGATATGAACGCGTAGAGATATATTAGGAGAAGATATATTTACCCTTCTACATGATTGTTAGACGATTTAGGGTTTCCTTGGTGTATAAAAGGATTCCTAAGGTGTTAGGTTAAGGCACGGGTTGTATGCATTAGCTTTCGAGCAAATTAATAGAAATTACGAAGTTAGTTTATATTGTTCTTCATACTTTGTGTGTTAAGATTCCGCATTAACACATCAAGCTTTTTCTAAAGAGTTCTTCATATAGTAAATTGAATATATTCAAGTTTACTATTAGTCATTCAAGGCTACTTAGATCCAGAAACTTTTGGACCTAAACTTAGACATATTTGCCTGGTGCCCACAGATATAACGGGTGTCCCAAAGCACATAGCAGAGCACAACTTAAATATACATGAGGGATACACCCCTGTCAGACAGAAGAAGAGAGGCCGGGCACCGGAAAGAAATAAGGCGATCCAAGAGGAAGTATAAAAGCTCGTAAGCGCGGGAATCATGAAAGAGGTGCACTACCACAGTTGGTTGGCTAACCCTGTAATGGTAACAAAACATGACAGAAGTTGGAGAATGTGCTTAGACTTTAAAGATCTGAACAAAGCATGTACTAAAGATGGATACCCATTGCCAGAAATAGATTGGAAGGTCGAGTCACTCTGCGGATTCCCCTTCAAATGCTTCCAGGACGCATATAAGGGCTATCACCAGATACAAATGGCAAGGGAGGATGAAGAAAAAATAGCATTCATCACAAGTCAGGGAATATTTTGTTACACCAAAATGCCGTTCGGATTGAAGAATGCAGGAGCAACATACCAACGGCTGGTAGATAAAGCTTTCCACAAGCAAATAGGAAGAAATCTAGAAGTATATTTTGATGATCTTGTAATCAAAATCAGTTCACACGACGAGATATTGAGGGATGTAGATGAAACCTTTAAAACCTAAAGGGAAATCAACATGAAGCTGAATCCCAAGAAATGCACCTTCGGAATGGAAGAAGGAATGTTCCTTGGATACACCGTGAACACAAAGGGTATTAAAGTCTGCTCATCTAAGGCAGGAGCGGTACTAGACCTCCCATCCCCAAAATGCCTTAAAGACGGTCAAAAACTAAACGGAAAATTGTCAAGTTTAAATAGGTTTCTGGCTAAGTCCGCTGAAAAATCATTGCCTTTCTTTAAAACACTTAAAAAGTGCACAAAAAAGAGCGATTTTTAATGGACAACGGAAGTGGAAGCAGCTTTTAAATAAATCAAAAAGCTAATAACGGATCTTCCGACACTGACGGCACCTAAGGAAAAAGAAGAGCTCATCATATACCTTGCAGCAGCTAAGGAAGCGGTCAGTGCATTTTTAATGATGGAAAGAGAAGGCAAACAAACACCGATATACTTTGTAAGTCGTGCCCTACGAGGGCTGGAAATTAATTACACACCCATGGAAAAGTTAGTATTATCCTTGGTGCATGTTAAAAAAACGACTAAAGAGATACTTCCAAGCACATACATTCGTAGTCATCACGGACCAACCGATCAAACAAATACTGTCAAAACCATAAATCGCAGGGAGACTGCAAAAATGGAGTATCGAGTTGGGAGAATACGACATACAATACATGCCAAGAATATCAGTTAAAGGACAAATCTTAGCAGATTTCATAGTAGAACGTCCAAAAGACGATGAAGAGGATGACTCAATGGAATTCGAATAAGAACTCCCACAACCATGGACCTTATTCATAGATGGTTCATCACGCATAGATGGCTGTGGAGCAGGACTAATACTAACAGACCCGGAAGGGACGGAGTTCACTTGTGCCTTAAGATTTCGCTTTGGAGCAACAAACAATGAAGTTGAGTATGAAGCTCTGATAGCTGGGCTAAGAATAGCAGAACAAATGGGAATTAAAAATTTACTAGCAATTGTAGATTCCAGACTTATGGCTAATCAAGTTAATGAAACATACATATCTAAGGAATCAGGAATGATTCAATACCTGGAGAAGGTAAGAGCGGTCTTAAGTAATTTCCGGATGTTCTCTATCAAGCAAGTTCCTAGAAGCGAAAACAAGAAGGCAGACACCCTAAGCAAGATGGCATCTACCAGCTTCGCACATCTGAAAAAACAAGTGCTAGTAGAAGAACGCAATCAAAATTGGATAGAGGAAGTAGAGTACTCGCAATAGTGGAAGAAGAGGGGCACACCTGGATGACCCCAATATATGAATACCTGACAGAGGAGATACTTCTAGCGAAACCAAAGAAAGCAAGAGCAGTCAAGAGAAAATCACAAAGATTTGCAGTGATTAATGGGACACTTTACAAGAAGTCTTTTCTCGGACCATCTTTGCGTTGCGTAGGACCCCTCCAGGTAAATTATGTGCTAAGAGAGATCCACGAAGGAACCTGCAGCAGGATCCTGCAGCATGCATGCTGGAACAAGGTCTGTAGTGGCTAGAGCCTTACGAACCGGATACTACTACCATGCACAAGGGTGCACGAAAGCTGATACTAGCATGGAAAGACTTCCAAGTGCACAGGCCAGTACCAAGGCATCCGCAAGAGAAACTAACCCCAATCACTTCCCCATGGCCATTCTACAAATGGGGAATTGACATTGCGGGACCCTTCCCGGAGGGCCCCGGAAAAGTCAAATTCCTCATAGTGGCAATAGACTACTTCATCAAGTGGATATAAGCGAAGCTGGTTGCCACTATTACAGGAAACCAAATCAAAAAATTTGTATGGGAAAATATCGTGTGCAAATTCGGACTCCCCGGAGAAATAATATCCGATAATGGAAAGCAATTCTGAGATAACCCATTCAAAGATTGGTGCGAGAAACTGAATATACAACAACACTTTGCTTCCGTTAAGCATCCACAAGTAAATGGGCAGGTTGAAAGAGCGAACAAGAGTCTAGGGGAAGGGATAAAAGCTCGATTTGAAAAAAGGAGCAAAAACTGTATGGATGAACTGTCGCATGTCATATGGGCACACCGTACAATGATTAAATCAAGTAACGGAGACACCCCATTCTCGTTGACATACGGAACAGAAGCTGTCATCCCTGCCGAAATAGGAATGCCCACATGGAGGACAGCGGAAGTAAACGTAGAGGATAACGATGAGGCCTTGGAGATAATTTTGGACCTTCTGGAAGAAAGAAGGGAGAAAGCGGCAATATGGTAGGCAAAAAGCAAAGAAAAAATGGAAATATATTACAAATCAAGAGTCCACAACACAAGCTCCAAGCTAGGAGACTTGGTATACTGCAACAGCAATGCAAGCCATGCGAAAGAAGGAGGAAAGTTGGGACCTAAATGGGAAGGACCCTACGAGGTCACGAAGGCATTAGGAAAAGGCGCGTACAAGCTAAAGGACCGTGCAGGAAACTCAATTCCGCGGACATGGAACGTCTGCAATCTTAAGAGATGTTATATACATCAAATGTAAGCAGCCCGCCTCCCGCGGACTCCGCAGAGGGGGGTTGATATCGTAATTTGTCCTTTTATATTGTAATGTTTTTAATTATGAATGAAAAAAGGTGAAGCTTAGCTACCTTCACCAACTTTTACTCTAAATTTTTTCTAATCGTTCCTTTTTTACTTCAAAGAAGTTACAATACATGTATGTAAGACGCGCATACATTTGGGCACGACCCCTGAAATGTTATTCCGAATAACAATAGGTTAAGTAACCTCAAAATTTACTCAAGATACGTAAGAGATGTTGCAAGTCCAGTATCGGGCGAATAACACACAAGTATTCAACTAAGAATATTATAATAAGCACACCAGCGTGAAGATTAAAATAGCAACAATTAAAAAGTTATAAAAACAAAATGTACATATGATAGATACAATCTAAAAACAAAAGTGTCGTGCACACATGGCCATAAAACCGGTAAAACAAAAATGTTGTGCAAAACAGAATAAAGACCACATCAAGCTTGGTCAGGAGGATCTGAAACAGGGCCCGCCCGAGATTGCTCAAGAACGTCCATACTCGTGTCACCAACATTATCACCTTGTTCAAGCACATTTGACACCTCATAGTCAGACACGGAAAGAGGGGCATAACATGAAGGAACATGCAATGCAACAGTGGCTACAGTAGAACCTTGAATGGAACTTGACATACAAGCTGTGCCCATAAAAGTACTCACAGATAAAGGATCAATCAACGAATCCCACGTATCCGCAAGAGCTAACCAGTTATGAAGGGCACCCTCCCTTACCTACCCAGCTCTTTCAAAACAAGCACGGATGGAAGCTGATAAGGAAGACTCACCTACCAGGGCAGGACTCCCAGGGTGGTGAACGGGAATGGTTAGACGCTCCAAACAAAACCGAGAATTAACAACAGGAGAAGGGCTAGAGATAGAGGCTTCAGGGTGAAGCAAACCCATAATATCTTCAATGCTCGAATCCTTAAGAATCTCCAAAGAGGAAAATAAGAGAATTAGAACATCACGAAGCTTCTGAACAACATTCTTATAATCAGCCTCGGCAGAAGAATTATAGGCCTCCACATCGGACAGTTGTGTGCCCTCCATGACATGGCGATGACCAGCAACAAGCCCATCTTGTATTCCCTTCTCAATAGCATGACTGAAAGCCACACTCAAAGTCCCCAGATAGTCAAGCGAATCCTAGCACTTGGATACAACAAATTTAAAGCCCTCGGATAAGAGCCATATGCGGACTGACACGGCAGCAAGCAAACAAGGATGGAGTTTCTCCTCCAGATAAAGAGCAACCTTAACGAACAGCTCTCTCAAGTGTTCGAACTCTGATATCCGAGGACGAAGATCGGAACATTCACCCTCCAAAGCTTGCACCTGAAAGTAAAAAAATTTAGTAAGCAAGAAAAAACGAGAAAAGATAGACTTGAATAAAGATAAACCTGTCTAGAAAGTTCATCATTACGGGACTCCAAAGACGAGTGTGAACATCGCAGCTGCCCAAGCTCATTGTCTTTATCAGCAATGTAAGATTCAAGTTCCTTAATCCTCGTAAGCAAGACTTCATTCTCTCTCCCAGTGGCTTTAAGAAGGGATACACGGTTATGGAGGCGGAGTGTTTCTGAAGCTTCAGCTTCCATCAATGACAACCTGGACTCCAGCCTGAAAATCTCACTAGCCTGATGATCACACCTATCAGAAAACCTTTTTCTCTCCCCAAATATCATGCTCCGCACGCAACCGAACTTCGGAACCGAAACACAGCTGGCGAGTCGACAAAACATTAAACTCTGAAAGCAGCCGGTCATAATCCATTTCGCGAAGGGAAGCAAAGAGTTTAGGAGGATCGACCCCATCAACAACCTCGTGAAAATCCGAAGGGCTGTCAAGAAGAGACCCATTAAGCACTTTCCAACTAGGAAGATAACGTTCCTGTAACTGCAAAGGGTCCAGGTCAATAGCAGCTCGAATATCATCGGCCAAATGTTGACCAATAGAGCAACCAGGAAAACCTCCAGCATCCTGATCAGCACCACCACCTGAGGATGAACCACCCAAGAAAGGGGAGGGATTAGGAAAGGTATCCCGTACAATTGAAGCGAGAAGCAGAATCGTAGTCACGGCGGTGGTGGCGGGAATCCACGAGGCGGTCTCGCACTGGTAAAGAGGTAACCTCAGCTCCGGCAGCAGAGGTACTACAATTAAAAGAAGAATCTAAAGAAATGACAAACCTTTGAAGATGACCAATAAAGGGCTAATGCTTGATAGAAGAACCAGCAGAAAGTTCAACATCATACTCAGGTGTCATCGAGATAGAAGAGGTAATAAAGGGCAACGTCTGGGCAGCCGTAAAACCAATCTCAGCATCCAGAACACTACTATTTAACAAAGCTTGAAAACCAACGACAGGGGTACTACCAATAGAAAACCCTTGGGAAAAATCAGGGCATAACCTCTTCACAATACTGGAAGATGTACCAGCAGCCAAGGAAGGGTTCTCCTTCCTCTTGATGAAGGACCGAGCGGTGTCTTCAATAATCGCACAGATGGCTTCAAGGTTGATCCACCTCCAGCATTAGCACCGGCACCTTTATACCCGAAAAGATCATTAATACCAGCCTCCAACTCACCTTCAGTGAGAGGAGTGGGACTGTTCGCCGAATAGTGGCCTCCAAAAGCCTGGGCTCTCCCTCACGGCGATTACGCCCAACCATTCTCACCTTTGTAGGTTCAGGACACTGGATATAATCAGGCCAGTCCATTACTGCAAGAAGAGGAAACAAGTTTAAAAATAGGAAATCGGTGTTCTAAGAAGTTTCAAAAATAGTATAATGATAGCACATTCATCGATGAAAGTGGATATGCACTATACATGAGAAGAAATGATGGAAGGACAGTCACAAAATCAGGTTCTGACCTTGATAACCGCAATGTCGTTCCTTACAATCCTGCTTTATTGAGGCAATATCAGGCACACATTAATGTCGAAGGGTGCAACCAACTTGGTTCTATAAAATACATCTTCAAGTATATAAACAAGGGACCTGATAGGGTAACAGTGGCTGTTGAGGGTGAAGATGTCGACGAGATCAATATTTATTACGATTGCAGGTATTTGTCAGCATGCGAGGCGGCATGGCGCATATATAAATACGACATTCATTATAGGACGCCATTAGTTGAGAGGTTGCCTTTTCACCTACCCAACGAACAAAATATCGTGTTTGACCCGGCTGACAGTATAGATTATACTCTTGAAAAGGCTTTAGTAAATAATTCAAAGTTTATAATGTGGATGGAAAGCAACAAGACATATGAGGAAGCAAGGCAGTTGTTGTATTCTCAATTTCCATCAAAAGAGGGTTCAGTATTGGAAGGATTCACCACGTACCACCTTCTTGGGGTGAGCTCTTTTATTTACGGATATTGCTAAACAAAAAAAGGGTGTCAGGGAATGGGACGAGTTCAAAACTGTAGATAATGTGGTATACCCTACCTATAGAGACGCATGTTATGCTCTTGGATTATTGGAAGACGACAAAGAGTACATTGACGGCATCATTAAAGCAAGTCACCGGGGCATGGGTGACTATATGCGTTCTTTCGTTGTGATGCTCATTATGTCCGACAGTATGTTGCGTCCTGATGTTGTTTGGGAGAAAACATGGCGTGTTATGGTAGATGATGTGCTAAGAGTTGAACGTCGCAAACAAAACTATCCAGGTACACACTTCCTAATCATATCCGTACATCAGTAGTTCTTTGAATGTGCTTAATATTTGTTAAATATGTGATGTGTTAGGTGTGTACAAGTTTTAAATTTATAAAAGGTGAATTACCAATATTACCAATAACACATACGAGCAAGTATACTCGTCCGTTATAGCAAGATTATGAAGGTAAGTTGGGATCGTTCGCAGGGTTTTGAATGAATCTAAACACAATTTTGAATCAACAGAGTCTATCCAAAACATATAACAAAGCAAATAGATATAATGAAATTCAGATGGTTAAAAACTACACTTGCTTAAACTAGTTTCATATCATAGATTAATGTGATTGTGTTAACCTCTTAACATGTTGGTTATGATAATTAGTTGGTGTACTAATCTATTGTCCTTACAAGTTAAACATTCGTCAAGATTTTAGTTCATAAAAACAAGCATTACGTCTAACCAATCAATTCAAGATCAATTCAAGTTTCATAAGTCTACATACATAAACTTAAACACAAAAACATCCACTTGTTTCATCAAATTGCTTAAGAAATGGTCAATACAAAAGGTAACCGATCATAGACAAAAGGCTACAATTGATTCTCAACAACTAATCTTACGACCTTTTAGATGTTTCCAACCAATCCAATTTGATAATCAAAAGTGTTTCTATTACAACCACACCTTAGTTCCTTTGTATAATCAAGAATAATGGGTAAAAACAATCATCCATAGACAAAATGATTATAACTAGTTGAATAACAATAAGTTCTTTCGACCTCTACGATTACTACCAACTAGTCAAACTTGATTAACAAATGTCACTATGAAACTTTAGCACAATTGGATCTTAGAATCAACTTGAAATTGAATTAAAACATGTTAACACAATCACTAACTAATCATAGGACAATCAACATCATTTAAGCAAGTGTATAAAGAAACTAGCCACTCATAGCAAACATAAACATAAACTCAGAACTTTGAACATTAGAAAACATGATTAAAAGTCTTACAATGCTTGGAATAAGATTACAAATGGTGAAGTAATGATTCCCAAAGTATTGGGGTAGACTTCTTGGTGATTTAGCCTCAAATGTGGAACTTCGGAACTCCAAACTTCCTTGGACTTAAGGACGAATTTGAGAGCTTAAAAGCTTTGTTTGATGAGTAGAGATTTGTATTGAAGTGTGTGTCTCATATGCTCACAAATGGCCTCTATTTATACTAGTTCCAAAGCCTAGGGTAATATATGTTGAACTTGGCCTCTAAGGAGTAAGGAAGGGACTAGAATACACCAGAGAAGGACCTAGAATCGTTTGGATGCAAAGGGAAACTTAGTGATGAAGATTTGGCGATATCTGACTTCTCCAACCGGATCGGTTACATGACCAACCGATCGGTTGGTCTTCTAAAGAGCCAACCGTTACGGTTGTGGGTTGCGACCGAACGGTTGGTGATGGCATTTTGGCATTTTGGTCATTTTCAACCGATCCGGTTGCACTCATAACCGATCCGGTTGGATTTCTTGATTACGAAACTTGGTCTTTACTTTCTTTATCTTGTAGAACTTGGTTCTTCAATCACTATGGTCTTCAAAGGTACTTGAGATCTTGATTTATGCTTGATCCGCTTCAACGAAACGGAATCTTCTATTTGCTGAACATTTCTTTACTTTTCCTTCCGTTTCCCTGCACTTGGTTATAAACACTAGACAACATCTTTTGATGCGTTTAAGCACTGAAATCACGCAAATATAACCAAATAACATATACAAAAGCACATATAACGCTACTAGAAACATGTACAATCTGAGCGTTATCAAATTCCCCCACACTTAAACTTTGCTTGCCCTCAAGCAAATCTAGGAAAAAGATCTACTGGTACAAGATCGTGATTATGAAAAATGTGATGCAAATCAACCAAGTATAAATACGAGAGAAGATACATCAATTATGCTTTATAAATGTGAAACATCAAGATGTTTGACAATATCCAATGATTTTCTTGCATGATTAACATTTCAAAACACCTCACGAAAAAGGAACAAAATATAATTCACTCAATCACTCATTTTTAGTGAAGTAACAAGATAAATCACACTCTTTGCTCAGTCATGATTAGATTATTACCATAAGCTTGTACAAGAAACAAAACTCCACCGACGTGGCGTGAGCACCAAGTAAAAATATCTAAAGAGGACTTTTATTCGGGTTATAATGACAGGCTTCGGGTTAAGGGTATGGATAAGGCATGGAAATGTTTATGAAATTGGTGTTAAAATAAAAAAAAATCAAGTCTAATACTCGTGTTGCTAGCTACCAAACAATCCACGAACCAATAAATGATTATAGCTTCAATTTCTTCTTTTCCGCTTTCCATAGCTTTTTGGTTTGCCATGACAATTGTTCTTCGATCATAGCACATTGGCTATTATTTCCATACACTCAACACATTTTTTTTTAATGATCAAAACTTTCATGATATGGCTCAATCAATCTCACAAGACGTGGTACTCATAATCATTTGAACAATCTTCACTTTCCAGGCGACTAGCAGCCAATCGTTTAGACATTGATAAGGGTTAGGCTCAGGTTTAAAGTGTAAAATATTTTTGTATTTTCTTGGATGAAGCAGAAATGAAAAGGATGGCTCAGAGGGTGTAACTAGGGGTATCTAGTGCTAAAAATGAGCACTACAAATGGGTCCATGTGGGTGGTTAACTAACCGATGTGGCTAGCTAATATATCATTAAATGTAAAATAGAAGGCCATTTGGGTTAAATCTAAGGTGCCTCTTTATCACACAATTTACTTATACCGCATGCGAATGCGATCTCATCTGTGATGCGGTAATGATTAACAAGTACAAGTTCTAGAATAAATAAAATCACTGGCACACTCATAGCAAAAGATCCAAGCATAAAAGATGTATGCTTTTATAGAACAGGCTTCAAATCCTCACAATTTTAGTGGAAATGGTTATAATATGTGCTAGCAAATGTTTATCGATCCCAGAATGGATTGCAATAGTAATCGGAACACATCTCGAAGTTTTAAATATTACCAGTTTTACCAGTGGTTTGATCGAGTTATTCTAATATATTATCCTATATGCGTGAAAACAACTAGATCACAAGGGCAAACAAAATTTAAAATTTAAGCATGAAAACTCTAATTTTTCCTATTCACCCCCCACACTTAAGTTAGACATTGTCCTCAATGTGAAAAACGAACTTCAAAGTATAGAAATAGAGAAAATAGAGATGAAACCAGATATGTCAATGAGTTTGTCAGCTTAAAATTTCTTTTCTTCATTCCTAGCATCCTTTGGAGAAATCATTACCGCACAAAATCTTATAAACAAACAAAGGTTTTATTAAAGGTGGCACCCCACACTTAAGTTCAACCAAAGGTTTAAACTTTGGGAGTGACCACGTAAAATCAAATCTAAAACACGGGTTGCCTCCCGAGAAGCGCTTGTTTTATTACCGAGTCATCACCGACTCGAATCTTCCCAATTCACTGGCCACAAAAGAAGCCTTGAACATTTTGAAAAGTTCGGGGATATACATGAATTCCTCACCAAGTAGCTTCAATATCGTCCCATACTGAACTCGTGAGATGGTTTCCAAGGAACAATTTGTGGGATTCTTCCTGAAATGGTGTTATAAAGGTGATTGTTTCAATTCATTTTCGTGGGAAAGCTGTAACCGAAACTTCATTCATTTTATCCTTGTCATAATATAACTTGATTCGGTGCCCATTAACAATGAAACTTCCACCTGCTTGTCATAGAGTTCGACATACCGGATGGATATCCATGTTTAACGATATATGGTCCAAACCATTTTGGTTGTAATTTAGAGCTTTGAATTTAAATTTCATGTTAAAAGCGTAACTTTATCTCGGCTTTGAATTCTTTTCGAACTCTTAGTTTTTGTCGTGATAAGCTTTTGTTCTAGCTTTATACGCTTGGAATTTTCATAAGCTCGAGTCTTAATTCATCGAGTTCGTGCAATTGCAGGAATCTCTTTCTCCGACTATTTTGAGATCGGTGTTACAGTTTACGAGAGCCCGAAGCACGATGTTCAACTTGAGCGGCAAATGACAAGTCTTCCCATACAAGAGTCCGCAGCGAGTCATGCCAATTGGAGTTTTATAAGCCGACGAAACGCCCACGAGCATCGTCAAGTTTCTTTGCCCACTTGAAGGATTGTCCTTCACCGTTTTCTGTAGTATCCTTTTGAGAGCTCTGTTGGTATTTTCAACTTGCCCACTTGGTTTGTGGATGATAGGCGATGTGAATCGGTGATGAACTCCATATCTTTTCATGGTTTCTCCATTTGTTAGTTATAGAAATTGGTTCCTCGATTGCTTATCAAGGCCTTGGGAATTCCATAACGAGCGAAAAGCTTTTGAGGAAATTAACGACGACACGAGCATCGCTCGTTGGTAAAGCTTCGACTCGCCCATTTGGACACATAATCTATAGCAACGAATGTATTGAATTTGTGGGATTTAGGAAAGGTCCCATGAAATCTATTCCCCAAATATCGAATATTTCACACACTGATGCTTGTCAATGGCATTTCATCTATTCGCGAAAGATTGGTGGTTCTTTGGCAAGCGTCACAATTTTGAACAAGTGTATGTGCTTTTTGAATATTGTTGGCCAATAGAATCCAAAGATCAAAAACTTTTTAGCTATGGTGGAAGGACCATAATGTCCCCAGTTGGGCCATGACGATTCGTCATTAAGAATCTTCGGGTTTGAACCGAAACACATCTTGGATCATTCGGTCGGGACACATTTTGAAAAGATATGGCTCTTCCAAAAATAGTATTTTAGTTCGAAAAGAATTTTCTTCTTTGAGCATGAGTTAAACCTTTCCGAGAATTCCTCCAGTGAGATAGTTCGCAAAGTCAAGAAACCAAGGATCGTCGGTCCCATCGATGATCATGAGAGTTTCATCGGGAAATAATCATCGATTTCTTCTTCTTTAACTCCTCAAGATCGGGTTTTCAAGGCGAGATAAGTGATCGTGACAAGATTTTCTCGCTCATTTCTTATCTTTGATTTCGATGTCAAATTCTTGGAGTAGCAAAATCCATCGGATAAGGCGTGGTTTAGCATCTTGCTTGGTGAATGATATTTGAGTCTTGAATGATCGGTGAAAACGACTGCTTTTGAGAGCACAAGGTATGATCGGAATTTGTCGAATGCAAAACGACGGCGGTGATTCCTTTTCGGTGATGGTATAATTTTCTTGAGCACTATTCGGTGTCTTGCTAGCAAAATATATAGGCCGAAAGTTTTTCCTTCACATTGGCCTAAGACGGCTCCAACAAAGAAAATAAACTGCGTCGCACATAAGTTCGAAGGGTAGTGACCAATTAGGTGAAACCATGATCGAGCACTAGTTAGTTGAGATTTCAATGTTTCAAAAGCTTTATGCAATCAAAGATTGAAGTCAAAGATAGATTCTTTCTCAAGAAGTTTTGTCATCGGACGAGATATTTTTGAAAAATCTTTGATAAATCGGCGGTAAAAACCAGCATGTCCTAAAAAATTCTAACAGCTTTGAAGTTAGTTGGTGGTGGAAGCTTTGAGATAACGTCGACCTTTGCTTTGTCTACTTCCATTCATGCCTTTGGAGATTTTGTGGCCACAATTCCTTCGGTCACCATGAAGTGACATTTTCCCGATTAAGGACAAGGTGTGCGAAGCATCTTTCGAGCATTTTATCAAGATTAGAAAGACAAGCTTCAAATGAGTCTCAAGAGGCGAAAAGTCATCCATGAAAACTTCCATGGAGGTTTCTAGCATGTCTTGAATATGGCGATCATACACCTTTGAAAAGTCGCGGTGCATTGCAAAGACCAAAAGGCATCTACCGATATGCGAGGTTCCAAAAGGACAAGTGAAAGTGGTCTTTTCTTGATCGTTAGGATCGATTGAATTTGGAAATATCACGAAAATTGCCGAGGAAACAAAAGAATTTATTTCCGCTAGTCTTTCAAGCATTTGATCCATGAACGGGAGTGGAAAGTGATCTTTTCTGGTGGCTTTGTTTAATTTCCGATAGTCAATACAAACAGGCCAGCCAGTGATAGTTCTAGTTGGAACTAGTTCATTCCATTCATTAGTCACAACCGTCATTCCTCCTTTCTTGGGAACACAGTGAACAGGACTTACCCAAGGGCTATCCTCAATTGGGTAAATGATACCAGCATCGAGAAGTTTTATGATTTCCTTTTTAACAACTTCTTTCATGTTGGGATTGAGTCGACGTTGATGTTCTACTACAGGTTTAATCCCTTCTTCAAAATTGATTTTGTGTTTGCAGAAATTAGGGCTAATTCCTGGGATGTCGGATGTTTTCCAAGTGAAAGCTTGTTTGTGATTTTTGAGGACAGAAATTAAACTTTCTTTCTCACTGTCCTCGAGCAATGAAGATATGAATACTGGAAGAAGTGAGTTTTCCTCCAAGTAAGCATATTTAAGATGCTCTGGGAGAGGTTTGAGTTCGAGATCTATGGGTGGTTCTTCGATAGAGGATTTAATTCGTATCTCGGCATTGAAAGTTATTTCTTCAAAGTTTTCTTCCTCTTCCTCCATTTCTTCTTCTTACGAGTTATCTCCTTGAATTCTACTTTCATGAAATCATCAAACTCTTTGTCAAAGTCTTTCATTGATTTTTTCGAAGTAGTCATGAATGGATCGGATTCGTTAAAATGCGTCCAATTCTTCGCGATGACTTCATCAATAACATCGATGTTAAAACAAGTGTCATCACTGGAATGTGGGTAGCGCATCGCTTTATCGATTATAAAAGTGATTCGATCTTCTCCAACTCCGAGGTTGAGTTCTCTTCCTTTCACTTTGATGATTGCATCAGCGGTATTTAGGAAAGGTCTTCCTAAGATGAGTGGAACTTTACTATCTTCTTCCATTTCCAAGATTACAAAGTCCACGGGAAAAATGAATTTACCGACTTGAACAAGCATATTCTCGGCAATACCCACAGGGTATTGATAAGAATGATTTGCTAATCGAATGCTCATTTTTGTTGGTTTCAGGCTGTTGTTGCACAACTTGGAATACAGCGAATAAGGCATCAAATTGATACTCGCGCCAAGATCAGCTAAAGCATCGCATTGAATATTATTCCCGAAAGTACATGGAATAAGAAAGCTCCCAGGATCTCCGAGATTTGGTGGAATCTTGTTTTGGACAATAGCTGAGCATTCTTCGTTGAGGAAGGTAGGCGATATGTGCTCTAGCTTTTTGTTATTAAGAAGTTCTTTAAGAATTTCCCATAATTGGGCATTCGGCTAAGACATCAACGAGAGGAACATTGAGTCTAACCTCTTTGATTATTTCAATGAACTTTATAACGCTCTTCCATCTTTCTTTCTTCAAAGCGTTGAGGATAAGGAATTTTGGTGTATACGCCTTGGTGATGGGGTAGTTTTCTTTTTGGTGGTTTGAGTTGTGTTTGGTTCCTCGGCTTCATCCTCACTATCATTGGTGATAGGAGTATTTTCATTAGGATTTGGTGGTGGATCGCACGAAAGACCACTTCTTGTGTAAACGACATTGATATTCTCATTTCTTGTTTGGGATGAGAAGGCAAAGTGTCAATCTCATGACAACGGGTGGGTTGGGTGGGTAAAAGATTAGATTGAGGAACATTGACGGAATGTTCGTAAATCTTATCCACCATCAAGCAATGAAAACATCCGTGTCGGGCTTAGAAGAGGTTCCATCATCCGGCGGTTTAGCGGCGGACGAGTGGATGATGGACCTAAGCCATAATCGTCACTCACGAAAACCGAAGGTATCGAGTCATCCGGAGAAAGAAAGTCGACCTCCTCAATACGAGTATCACTTGACGATTATCAAGACCAATTGTAAAGAAGATTTTCCAATTCGGTAAGGTCGGCTTCAAAGTCGAAGTGCATCATCATCTCTCCGATGGAGAATGATCAACGAGCGAGTTCATCGGAGAACTCCTCGAGAAGGTCTAACGTCGAGTGGGATTGCCACTATTTTTATCTTGGTGAATATGGAGATGCAACGAGGTTCTCCATGTAAGAGTCACTATCCTCATTCTGAATGTCAAAGATGGGATTATCCGAAACTAGAGTAAATTCAGAATCAAAGTCAAACAGAGGATTAGTGAACGCCATAGCAAAAGGTTTCTCGGACACAACGAGAATATCTTCATCATCCGTTTCAAAATCAGTGTCCATATCAAGATCATCGGGATCAACATCTCTCACTTCTTCCAAGCTGACGAGCTCAGAAGGTATCTCCTCAACATACTCGATGTCTCCACACGATAAAGAATCATCAAACGACGTATAATCATTTTCAGACTCGGAGATTATCTCAACAGAAACTTTTGGGGTGGGAGAAGAATCATCATCGAGAGGCTCGTCACACATAACCTCAGACTCACTTGGGGTTGGGACAAGGTTCTCAGCACAAGACGGTTCCGTTTCCGAAATAGTGCTAAGATGCTCGTCCCCCATTAAAAGGTTATCCGAAGGTTCTATGGTAAGTAGGCAATATGAGGGCGGAGAGTGGACATGTGCGGTACTTTGTGAGCTTGAGATATGCACCTTGTCCTTTGTCATCTCCCAATCTTCCTCATCCTCGTCATCTAGATGGCAAGCCTCATTGAATAGGATACGTTGTTGAGCAGCTCGCACATTAGCTAGTAATCTTTCATTGCGAGCTGCTTGTTCCTCGGAAAGGAGTTCTTCATACGTTTTCGGATGAGACTCTTCTTGGGCATGTTTATTAACCAATCCTTTTAAATCCTCTAATACATCTAGAAGACTTGGGATAAGTTCTTGAGGATTTGGTGGAGAGAAAGTTTGAAACGACGATTGATCATTGAAATCTTGATAGTACGGTTGTGGTTCATATGAATTTTGTGGAGGGTAGTTGAAATTGTTTTGAGGATAATTGAAAGAATTTGGATTAGAATCATACGCGAATGAATTCTCGGCACAAAACGAACAACATCCATTGACAAGATAGCTTCCACACCACTCACACATACATTTGTAACAACGAAACCTTTCGGTAACATCGTCTCCACAACCGTAGCAATACTCTTGATCGAACGACGATATCTCGGTGCGGGAGTAGGAATCGAGGGCTCAACAACATCACAATTGGTAGGTAAAGCAGATTTCAAGTTGAAATTTGACGAAATTCATTTAAGCAATTTTGAACCATGTTCATGAAATCGTCCGAAAAGGTTTTGAAAATTCGGAGGTGGGACAAATGGTGTGCTCTCGAGCTAGCAATTTCCACCATTTCCGTTTTGGTCTCCGGTTCTTGCTCTTTCTCTTAACCTTAATCAGAATCGCGAAGATTTGGATCAAATCTAGACGGTTTAGGCTCGTAAACAATAGAACAAATCTCGGGTTGTGGCGGGTGGTCGAAAAACTTGGAGAATCATCGAGAGAGTTTTTATCGGATAATTCGCACCAATAGAAATATTTGCTTGCACCAGCCCTACCACATCTCTTACATACACATTCATGATTGAGACAATAAACTTGATCCTCTTCCATACGTCCTTTGCAATTGAAACAACGACGATAATCGATCGTCGCCATGAGAATTAAACATGTAGAGGGTTAAATAATTAGAATCAAATGGTTGAGAGGATACGAAGGATAGAATTAAACGGCAAAAGAGGGTAAGAGAAATAGAATTATATGGATAAGAGGAACGAGAAAAATATTTTTGGTTTTTTTGTATTTTATGACGAGGAAGGATCTTCAAGTCACTAATCGCAAAAACTTCACGATATTGTCGCAACACACCTCCCCGGCAGCGGTGCCAAAATTTGATTCGTGTAAAGTGAGTGTGAAATAAACACAATATCAACGTATATCAAAATAACCGTAAAACTCGACAAATCAACCTTTTAGGAAAAGGGTTAACGTGTCGAACCTCACGGGTGTGATAAAAGTGATACCGGGAAAGTGATTTCCCCGGGTCGTGTCCCAACGAGGTGTGAAATTGACGGTGTCGTTGAGTTTCGTGATAAGGACTTGAATGGTTCAATGAATTTTGATTTTGTTATTCTACAAAATAGAGAACTGGAATGAAAATTAAGCATGTAAAACAAAGAAATTACTAAATAAACTACGACTAAGCCTAAGAAACAACAAGACAACGCTAAATTACATCCTAGGGTGCTAAAATGCAAAAACGTGAAAACCCGGGCTAATCCCGAGCTTCAAAAAGTAAAAATGATGCAACTAAAGGCCTACGGATGCGAAACTAATTTTCCTACATTCTAAACGACCAAAAATAATTTTAGGAAAAAGCGGAATATTTTTTTGAGTTTTATTTTATTTATTACAAATTAAAAACGTTTTTAATCTAATTAAATGATAAAAAATAGTAAACTAATTGAGAAAAATGTAGAAAAATCCCAGAGAGTACTATTTATGCTACTGATCCTAGGAAAATTAAAAGATCTGGTGGTGCTTTTGGAAATAAGCTACAAATAAGCCAATAAGTGCTAAAGCTCAAGACTGCCACATCTACTTAAGTAATTAGTTGTGTAAATAAATAACCAAAGAAGTCCCAAGGGCAATTGGCATACAGGTACCCACAATCGCCCTCTTGAGGGAGAGGTCTCAGGTTCGACCCCTGCCTCTCCCTTTTTGCAAAATTATTTTTTTTTTCTTTGAAATTCTTTGAATGAGTCAGATAAGCGACTTGTTTGACACTCGAAAATGACAAAGAATCCAAACACCCTTTATTCGGTGATAAACAAAAATAAGCTAACAAAACTCAAGGTAAGCTATTTAACAAATTTTTAAACTTTGAAAAGTTTAAACTCAGTCAGAATGACTTATTTGACAGACATGGCACAATGGGTCCGATTGGTTTAAGGGGGCCGTCAAAGGGACTACAAGCTACTAAAAAAAAAGCTTTAAAAAGCTAACATGATATTGAAACCTACTCTATCACCTAATAAGCTACATAATAAGTTCTAAATTCTAAAGTAAGTGAAAACAAATCAAGTTCATACATCTAATAACTAAATAGCAACTAAGAAGCTTTAAAAAAAAATGAAAGGGAGGTCATTGTGTACTGTTGTCGTAATGAAGACATCAAAACAAATTTCAAGAAGGGCTTTGATGGCTAAAATAAGTCGCCAAGAGAGCTTCTAATCCGAATGTAAAGTCGAAAATATCAAGTTTGCACTAATGAGTTTCCTAAGAAGCAAAAAGTGGGGCAGGGGCGGTCCCTTGACAGCTTATAAATAAGCTGTCAAAGTGGCTTAATGTGGCTGCAGTTGGATTGATCAGGTCATAAAGGAGCACTTAGGGGGCTTAAATAAGCAACAAAATAAGCTCTAAAGTCACAAATAAACTAGCACCTATAAGGCTTATACATCTAACTAGTTGATTTCATCAAATTCTAATCATAGATCTAACTTAAACCTCCTAAATCTAAGCAAAAAAAGAGATGCAGCTGCTACAGTTTGCTCATCTTTAAGTAGTACTACTCTAAACTACTTTTTACCAACTACAAACTAATTTCAACATTAAACGCATAGAATCATCACTTGGCTAAAGCATTAATTGAATACCAAAAATGGGTCAAACTAGCATTAGACCCAAGAACTATCCTCGTCCAAACTCCCCTTAGGGGCAGATTTACCCTTTTTAAAACTGAGAAGACTTAGAGATTTAAAAACACACTTGTGAACTTTAACACAAGCTCAAATTAGCTTATAAAAGATTACCACACAATGTTTAAAGCAAAACTGGAATGAGATGAAAAGACAGATTTGAAAGTCTAAAAGCTTGAGAATTTCATATACCAAAAGAACATAATACAAAACTGAAAATGTAAAGATGAATCCAAACTTAAATTAAAAGCATTACAATTAAAGTGCAGAAAATAAAAAGCTGGACTAGAACTAAAAGTCTAGACCAATCTTTTACATATTCCCTAACTCCTATTTATACAAAAAGCTGAAAACTACTTTCTTCTGTCTTCTTTCTTTTGTGTTTTCTGATGTGTTTCTTGTGTGAATGTAAACAAACCAAAAACATCCTTGTGCTTCTTTGAATTAATCCCAACCATCAATTAATTAGGTACACATATTGAGAGCCAATCTGAGCCGTTCCTTGGGGTTTTGTAAGTTTGGGATTGCCATGGTGGCATGGGGTTCTCGTGACCTTGCCTTGGGAGATGGAGATGAGTGGGTTGGAGATTCGGGATTGAGAGAGACAGGGGAGGAGGGAAAAAGATTGGCGGGCAAATGGGTTTACTGGGTTTTTATTTTTATTTTTTTTGTTTCTGGTTTTAGAAGAAAGGGGATGAGAAAAGTTTTATTTATTTGTTTTGGGGGAGGTCAAGTGGAGTGAAGGGGTCCAAAAGGCTAGGGAAGGTTCAAAGGGTTGGAAAGGGTTGATATAAAAAGGGTTTTTAAAGGTTTTTAGGTTTGTTTTCCCACTCTCACTCCAAACACGCTGCCTTGGGCTATGAAAATATAGAAATCCACCCCGCTTCGCTCTGTTTCAAAGACTTTTCTAATTTCGGCTCGCTTTTTGCTCGCTTTCAATCCTTTTGTACCTGCCAGACAAAAAAACACACTCCGAGGATATTTTTAACATATTTTGATCATATTTGGGTGTTTTTAGTCGTTTTTGTGGTCATAGATGGGTAAAAATGATGAGTGAATAAGCACCAAAATTTGATTCGTGTAAAGTGAGTGGTGAAAACAAACACAATATCAAAATATCAAATTAACCGTAAAACCCGACAAATCAACCTTTTAGGAAAAGGGTTAACGTGCCAAACCTTACGGGTGTGATAAAAGTGATACCGGGAAAGTGGTTTCCCCGGGTCGTGTCCCAACGAGGTGTGGAATTGACGGTGTCGTTGAGTTTCGCGATTTGAACTTGAATTGGCTATGATGATTTGTTTGGTTTGAATTGCGTTCTCTATGAATTAATTAACGGGAAAGTAATTAAGGCAAGGGAACCCCTAAATAACTAAAAATAAACTATCACTAAGCCTAAGGAATGATAAAACTAAGCTACACTAAGTCCTAGGGTCCTAAAATGCAAAAACGCAAAACCCGAGCTAATCCCGAGCCTCAAAAAGTGATAATAATGCAATTTTAGTCCTACGAGTGTGAAAACAATTTTCCTACATTCTAAATGACTAAAAATAATTTTAGGAAAAAACCGGGTATTTTTTTGATTTTTAAATTATTTATTGTGAATTAAAAACTAATTTACTCTAATTAATTAATTAAAAATACTAAACTATTTTAGAAAAATATGGAAAATTACGTAAACTACTTTGAGATGAATACTATCTAGGAAAAATAAAATGGTAAAGCTACCTAATCTAAATAAGCAGAAAATAAGCTAGCTAAATAATAAGCTAAAAAGAGATAAACTTGGTTAAAAGGATTGGGCCCTAAAGACTTAACAAGAAAAGTCCCTAGGGCAGTTGGTGTTGGATGGTTGTCTTGTGTCGTGGACTCTGAGTGAGGAGATTCTGGGTTCGAATCCCAGTCCCCACCTTTTTGGTCACTTATTTTCTTTTTGATTTTTTTTTTTTTACAAACTAACTCATGGACTAAATTAACAATCTTTTACAAGAAACAAAACATGCACAACTGAAATCATAACAGATCAGCTCGCAGCAGACAATAGAAAAAAGAATGGGTACGTTTGGGATAAGAGCAATCCAAGGAAAAATAAGCTACAACAAATCGACAAAAGCTACAACAAGCTTCTAAAAAGCTACAAACTAGTAAGTACTACATCTAATAAGCACTTAAATTCAGAAGAAATCCATCGTGACCGGTGTCGCTATTTTGATCCCAAAAGCAGCCAAAGAGCACTTTATGAAAAACTTTCGTTAAGAGTACTTGTTTGCACAAATTATTCACAAATGTGAATTTAAAAACTAAACAAGCACCCTTTAAGCTTCGAGGACTCAATAAGCGGACATCCAAGCTCCCTCTTATAGCGATTTTTTAACATCAAAAGTTTTGAAAAGCATTTTAATGAAAAGAATTTAAGTTAAAACTAGAATTGAATGCCTCAAATAAGCACTAAATCCTACTCTAAGGGTGGTAGCAGTAGGAAATTAAACTTCTAGGGAATCCTAAACTACAATGGAAAATGAAAAGACCAGCAATAAAATCCTACGATAAGCACTAATAAGCTACAATGATTTAACTTACACTACTGAGCATCTAACCACCTAAATAAGCTAAGCTACACTACCACTAAGCTAATTGAATTAATAAAAGAAAGTCACCGTTGATCGCAAACAAGCTCATATGACGCTTTATGAAGAGCTTCAAAAGGGCTCCAAAAGAGGCTTATGGGATGATTTGTCTCGATCTCTAATAGAAAGGGACACTAGAGCGAGACATACAAGATTGAAAATAGACAATGTTAAGCTTAAGAAATGACAAGAAACTATAATGCCAAGAAACTTACTAATTTAACATTAAGCAAACTATTTTGAGACCCACAATGGGTCAAAAACATGAATTTGACCCAAATCTTCTACAAATCCAAACACCCCTGCTGGGGCAGAAAAGAGACCTTCGAAACTGGGACTATCAGGAATTTCAAGAAATTAAATTGCAAAATTGACAAGAACTTAGAATGAGTTCAACAACTTGTAAAACCCTTTTTCACCAAGATTGTGACAGAAATTAAAAAAATCTGAAATAGCATAAAAGTGTGAATTAAACTGAAATTGCATTAAACTTGAAATTGAAATTACAATTAAATTAAAATGACAAGAAAATTAAATGGGACTAGAACTTAAGAATTCTAGACAAGTTTTTCATTTATCCTAAATGCCTATTTATACAAAATAAAATTCAAAACAGTCTTCTGCCTTCTCTTTCTTCTTGTGTTTCTTCTGTGAGTGCAAACAAGCCAAATGACCTTGTGCTTTCTGAAACTAATCCACACCATCCGATTTCTTCTTGAAACCCCACCGCTTCATCTTGGCCATTTAAATCACTTTTGTTGTTGAGGATTGCCCAAGGTGTGCGGAATCATGTGACACTTTCTTGGTTGATGGAGATGAGTGGGTTTGGGAGTTGGATAACACAGGTAATAGAGATGGTTGGGGTTGAGTGTCCTGGGTTTTGGGTAAAGAAGAAGAAAAAGTGGAGGGAAAAGCAGAAGGGTTTGGGTCGGGTTATTTGTGTTGGGCTTGGGTGGATTGGGTGGATTGGGTTTGTAGATAAATGGGACTTAGGACTAGTTATGAAGCCAAATGAAATTTCAAGGGCCAAACGTGTAAAATTTGAAACCTGGACCAAAGTCGTAATTTTCCAAAATAATTATAAGGGCCATAAATGACAAACTTTATTAACCAAGGGCCATAAATAATATTTTCCATTTTTTTAATTCCGGGACTTGTTTTGTCATTTTGAAAGTTAGGGACCTGAAAGCGCCAATTATGCAAACTTTGTTCGCTTTTCATTTGTTTTCAATAATTTTGCATCCGAAACATATAAAACACAATTTTGAGATATTTTGAGATTTTGATGCATTTCGAGTGTTTTAAATGTTTTGCGATTCGATTGACAAAAATGATGAGTTTTTTACACTCATCAACTTTTCATCGCTTTTCTCAAAACAATGTGTTAGTTTCTTTTCGACGGTCTTTTTGTTTCGACAAAAAGGGGGAGAAGAGAGTAAAAACTCAAATTCAAACTTTTACTAATTTTATTTTTTCCTTAAAATAATCTTATGTTTTGTCATAAAAAAAGGGTGAGATTTTTAATACAAATAAGCTATAAAAACGTTTATTTGTATTTTACGATCTTCTAATGTTTTGTCAATAACAAACGTAAAATCATTTTAACGAAACAAATAAAATACGTAAATGGTTTGTGCCAATAGATAATTAACACACTTACATTTTCATATAAAACAATAAAAAAGTAATATTATTTACATCTTATAGAAATGCATATGTATAACAACTAGTGTATACATAATAAGTGAAATGTATATATATATATATATATATATATATATATATATATATATATATATATATATATATATATATATATATATATATATATATATATATATATATATATATATATATACTTTGTATATATTGTAATGGATAATGTAATGGGTAAAAACCAAAGTCCATAACCCATGATCCATTGACTAGGTACGATGAATGTTGTTGGGTAAAACCCAAAGTCCATGACCCATACCCATGAAGCTTGATCCATAACCCATGACCCATTGCATGACATCATGCATGAAGTCATGTTGGGTATTATCCATGATCCATGACCCAAGACCCATGACCCAATGTCTAAATACATTGCATCTTGTTGGGTATCCATAAAACATTACCCATAACCCATTACCCGATTTGCAACCTGAAATCCAGACTTAAGCTGACCCAGCAGCCGGATCCCTAGGATTGCACTAGTTGGATCCCTCTGGGGAGGGATTCGTGGGAACCGTGTGACATTAGACATTTTTGTCTATAAATAGTGAGCCATTTCTCTCTTGCTCACTACCCCTTTTACACATACTCTCTCTTAGTATTGTAACATCTCTAACCAAATATCCAAAGGATCATTCTATGTAGTTTTATGTTTGTGTGATTCTCTAGGTTCCTCTTAAAGGCGAGATCACCACCTCTTGAAGACGTGCAAGCTCAAGGTCATGAGTTGCTAAGCTTCGTCATCATCAAGACCACTGAAGTGTATCTTGTTGATAGTTCTTTTCTCCCTCCATAGAAGTGTTATGTTGAAGGCATTAGTGAAAGGTGCCGAAGTGTCGTGTCGAAGGCATTAGTGAAAGGTGCCGAAAGGTCGTGTCGAAGGCATTAGTAAAAGGTGCCAAGGGTGTACATCCGATATGTGCATCGATGTACAAGATAGTTAGTTTGGGTTAAAGGATATTGATATCCTTATGATGTTGTAATAAGGAGTGTGTCTCCTTTGGGGTAGTTGTGTAGTGGTGTAGTGTTGGGTAGTAGTTCCTCATTTGTAATGGACCTCGGTATCTAGCCTTGTACCGGATAAAGTGTAGGCGACGTTGTGATAGGTGTGGTTCTACCTCGTGGAAGAACCTCGTGTCTAGCCTAGTACCGGATAAAGAGTAGGCGATGTTGTGAAGGCTTCTCGCCACATTAAGGAGCTTGTGTTGTGTAGTGCTTACGAACTCTCGAGTGGGGAACTCGAGGAGTGGAGTAGGGCAAGGAAGGTGTCCTTGTAGCTGAACCACTATAAATACTCGTGTCGTGGTTTTGTGTTCCTTTACTCTTTATCTTTGCATTACTTATTTATATGCTTATCTATCATCATCCAACACACACATCAAATAGATTGACATAAGTCGATCTAAATATTTTAAAACGAAGTTTTAATCAGTAAAACTATTCAACCCCCTCTTCTAGTTTTCCACAGAGCAATTAAACATGCCCCCTTGAAAACACTTTGTAGAATGTTTGTTAAGAGGAATGCACGGAACTTATGAAGCTAAAACGAGAGGCCGGGATAGGTTAGAAGGAAAATCAATCTTCCAACTACTAAATACCTTTCTCCAAATAGTTATGACCAGAGGGAAACGACAGAAGATGTTATCTTCAGGAGCATTGGAGCAAAATGGAGAGGCAACCTGATTGTTAAACGCACGCCAAGAAAAAAATATTTATTTTTCGAGGGACCCAAGAATTCCGTTTAAATTTTTGCTCAGAATGATAAGGCTCAAACAAATTCAAATCGGTTATATGGGATAAAGTCTTCACCGTAAAATATTTTCCCGAACCGAGACTCCATTTCCGACCATCTAAAGCCACATAATTTAGGGAGAAAGATTCAATAATGGAATAGAACGAGTTGAGCTCATCACATGACCTCCGACGAGGAGAAGGCCGCCAAGCCAAGAACAAAACCCATGTGCCATCAATTTCTTTAAGCCTCTCATTTAAGAGGCAATGTTTGCTCTCCTCCAAAGCATACAAACGTGAAAAACGTATTTTAAGACATGGGTCGTCATCCAACCATCTATAGTGCCAAAAATATATGGACTCTCCATTTCCCTCAAGAGGAAGAAAATGGAATGGTCAGCTAATTGATGGACTAGCCGATACTTATTATATTATCCCAAACACCCAATTTAATTCCAAGGCCTTAGACAATGATAATCCTCCGTGCTAACCATATATCTCATCAATAGCTTTATTCCATAGAGCATCCTTTTCGACATGGAAGCGCCACCACCATTTACCAAGAAGCGCTAAATTCTTTGCTTGAATACTAGCAATCCGAATCCCACCTTTATTGGACAGAGACAAAACAATTTTTCAATTGAACCACGACATGCCCCTTTCATCATCCTTAAAACCCTAAAAAAATCGTTGATTGTTTTTTTTCTAACAGTTTAGTTGTTTTTAAAGGAGATCCAAAGATAGACAGATAATAAAGTAGGAGGGAACTTAAGACCAATTTTGTGAGAGTTAAGCGACCCCCAATAGATAAAGCTTTAGATTTCCAAGATGAGGGACGGTAAATAGATCAATTACTAAATCCCAACTAGCAGCTTTTGACGCCACCACCATTTACCAAGAAGTGCTAAATTATTAGCTCGAATAATACCAATCCGAATCTCGAGTTTGATAAATGGAGACAAAACAGTTTTCCAATTGAACCACGAGATGTCCCTTTCATCATCCTTAAAACCCTAAAACGATCATCTACTATTTTTTTTAAAACAGATTAATTGTTTTTAAAGGAGCTCTAAAGAGAAACAGATAATAAAGTGGGAGAGGGCTTAAGACCGATTTAGTGAGAGTTAAGCACCCCCAATGGATAAAGCTTTAGATTTCCAAGAGGAAGGACGATAAAATAGATCAATAACTAAATTCCAACTAGCAGCTTTCGACATATCTTTTCCCACCGGGAGACCAAGATACATAAACGAAAGGCTCTCATGCTGACAATGTATAAGGTTCTTAGGTTGAGAATCCGGATAAGATTCTTAGCTTTTGATTCAAACCAAGCACCAAAGAACAATGCATCATCGGCATATTGGGAAAGGGAAATATTTTCCCCAACATTCTGAAGAGAGATTCCGGGAAAAAAAAATCTCCTAGAACACGCATTAATAGTCATTACTTGAAGTGATTCAGCGAAAATTAGGAAAAGATAATGGGATAAAGGATCTCCCGGTCTTAGACCTCTTCTCATCGAAAATTCCTCAGTGGGCAAGTCATTTACAATAACTGAGATCGAGGCTGCGGAAAGACATCCTTGAATCCATGAGCGCCTTTTATTGCCGAACCCCTTGTTAACCATAGTATCATCGAGAAAGGACCAACAAACACTATCGAAAGCCTTTACAAAATCAACTTCGAAACATAACACGGTTGGGTTAAACTGTGTGACAAACGAAATAATTTCATTGGTAATTAAGGCACCATCAAGAAGTTGACGTCCAGAGATAAAAGTTGTTTAATTATGATGAACAACTTTATGAATTACACTAGCCAATCTTGTTGCGAGGACTTCAGATAGAGCTTTGTATGCACATCCAATAAGTTTGATAGGGCGAAAGTCCGCTAACTCAATAGGGTCACTAACCAAGTAATAAAAGAGATGAAAGAAGTGTTACAACCATGGCAAAGGCGGATGTTTTCCTCAAAGTATTTAATACACAAAAAAAAACTCCGTTTTGATAATCTCCCACGTCTTTTAAATAAAATTAAAAATGAAGTTGTCTCGCCAGGCGATTTAGATCCCGAACAGCCCCAAACATATCTCTTAACTTCCTCCATACTTATAGGCATCTCCAAAAATTGTCGATTTGCAAAGTGAAGCTTAAGGAATAGTTAGTTTAATTGGGAAATTTGCAAAAGTGTGACCCAAGATGACTCTTATTTCCATCTTGACTCAACTTGTGTTGCATATTACTAAAACTAGGACACCAAATCATTTTTTGTCGTTTTTACCCTTATTCACCCACTCCACCCATATTTCTCACTTATTTATCATTTACTTGGGAGAATTGCATATATACCCACTAAAATTTAAATATTTTCATATTTCCCCAATATACAAGTTTTCAATGCAAGTTAAGCATGTTTTGGGTATATATGCAAATTGCCCCATTTTATTTAATAGCCTACTTGTCACGTCCTTTTTCATGCACACGGGATTCCGGCCTAAATGAACCATATCTCTTCGCACGCACCTCCATTCTTTCCTGAAATTGCACCATCTTCACCACCGTCTCATTCCGATTATGGTGACACTTGTCACGTCCTTTTTCATGCACACGGGATTCCGGCCTAAATGAAATCACATATTTTGCAATCTAGTTGTGGAATGAGACAAACGGGACCCATTCTCACACAACCGTTTCAACTCTACGATATCTTTCGAAGTGATTATGATTGTCTCAACAAAACCGTGTGGCCCTGCGACATTTGACAAAGATGGACTTACCTTTCCCATAAAAACAGCTAATGAAAATTTGAATTCTTAGTTTTGTTCCTATAAATACTTTTTTATTTGGTTTAAAATCGAAGAATCATCTTCATTTGCGTACGAGATTAACTCACGCCAAATTTTCTCTCATTACTTCATCATGTTCTTCAAAGGCATTCGTAAACGCTAGTTAATATTATCTAGAAACACAAACCCAAAAGTTTCAAAGGTAAATGGCATAGTTCAAAAATCTCAACAACAAAGTTCATTTTTGCCATTTAATTTCTTAATGGTTACGGGGGGTCATTCTAGGTCACTAAGTTAGGCGGTCATTTAAACGTTTAGGCATGTTTTTAACGATTTTTCTTTATAAGATCATGTTATTACATAATATTATTCGAAAACACAAAGGAAATGTGATATCTCCCGACGGGCATTCGGAGGAACAACATCATGAAAACGACCTCGTACGAACTCGCGAACAAACGTTAGAAGTTATTAAAGAAAAGAATCGTTAAACGCACATTAAACCTTCGTGTCGATTTGGTCGAACACCTTTCTTGTTAATCTTAATTTAAGTTTCTTTTATGTGTGACGTTTTTAATTTTCAATGCAATGTTTAAATTCTGAATGAAAGTTTAATTTAGTTTTTAATTAATGTTTAAAAAAATGGGATAAATGGTGGGTTTGGTTGTGACCATTACAACTATTTGGTGATGGGTTTGGTGGTATGCATAATGGTGATGTCGCGCTGATGTAAAGGTAGTGGGTTTGATGACCATTACCTCTGACCTTAGCAAAACCCATTATTTATAGGTAAACTAGGGGTGTAGTGGAGGTGAGTAATGAATAGACTGGTTGTATCAACCAAACTTCACATGTGTGGACCGTGTGGTATGTTGGGTTGTCACTATCACTCACACGGTTACGCACCATAACTACTATAAACTCATTGTGTTCACGCGTGGTCATAAAAAATTTGGTTTGTTTGGCGGTTTGTACCGCCGAATAAATTTTTTTTTATGTATTGTGAGATATATTTGTGTTTACCGCAATATATGTAAATAGTAAGAAAGGTGGTAATTAACAACCACGGGAGTGTCGGGAATGCATTAAGATATAGTGGACGACCACACCACTACACTCGGTCTAAACTCGAGCTCCCTTTAACGCTGAAATCCATACTCGAAACTCGATTGAGCTTGAGTGGCCATTAAATCTCAAGCTCGAGCTCGAGTCATCCTTTAAAATCCGGACCTAAAACACAAGTCGGCTCGATTGAAGGTGCACATCAAACTTGAGCTTAATAAATATTTGTTTTATCAAAGCTCAATTTGACTTGCTTCGTATACATGTTACATTATATGATAATGGAAAACTAAGTGATTAAAGGTGATTAAAGGGGTAATAGATAGATTTAACCTAAGCTTCATAGGGCTCGACAGTCATTGAGGATGTTGGAGCTCAGATTCGAGTTGGGATTTTACTCGAGGAGTTCGAGCTCGAGCTAGAACATTGACATCAAGTTCATTTAATAAGTCGGATTTGAGTATTTAACAAGGTGATCTCGAGTACCTAGCAACTTACCTCTTCTCAGTTATGCCTCGCAAGTTTTCTTAACCAATATCTTTTTTCAAATAAGGTGTAGGCTTAGTGTTGGTGTCTTGTTGAATATAATGATACCATTATTATATTTTTTAAAGTTATGTTTTTCACTTTTCTACTCAACACATTGTATATATACTGTTGTTTTTTTCTTCCCTTTTTTTCTAGCAATAATGATTTGTAACCTTTAATTGGCTCATATACGGGTTTGAACTCACCACAACACAAACTCAAATCATGTAAAGAAGCCTTCCCTTCAGGTTGTTTGCACACTATCATGGATCAAACTTAAAACATCTCACATTTTGATCTGATCATGCTTCCCCATTTTGTTTGAGTTTCAAGTTTGAATTATTTTCAGCTTATGCCCCCAAAGTTTTTTCGAGTTAGCATGAGTTCATATAAAGTCGAAGCACATAATCAGTGAAAACTTCATCAAGGCATGATCAAGTTTCAATTGCAAACAATAACCAGAACCAGTTGTGACATGTGGATCCATCATTTTAACCTTAAGCCATTACGGAATATTTTACTAAAACACCATCTCTTTAATCAACAATGATACAAGTTACAAATTCACTACACAAAAGTATCGAGTAACAGCATTTAACAGCAAAAAGAGACTCGAAATATGCTTCTAAAGCTTAACCTCGACATCGACACCAGCAGGAAGATCAAGCTGCATTAATGAGTCGATGGTTTGTGCAGTCGGTGTAGAATATCGATGAGCCTTTGGTGTGTCCTGATCTCAAAATGGAATCTTGCGTCTTTGTGAACGTGAGGGGATTTAAGAACACAGTAAATTCTCTTTTTGGTGGGTAATGGAACTGGGCCCATTGTCTTGGCATTTGTTGTTCTTGCGGCATCCATAATCTGCTTGCATGAATCTTCAATTAGAGGTACCCAGTATGACCTGAGCTTGATCCTTATTTTTTGTTTCGGTGCCAACTGAAAAACAAGAAAACACTTCAGCTTATACGAATTTTCGGCATCAAAATGATCAATACAAGAGCCTATTGCTCTATGATATATAGATACAGTATTCTAGGGTTCAATAATGTATATATAATGACAACGCAATCGATACAATTGATATTCGTAGAAAACAGTTATGCACGTAAGAAATGTTTAGCAGTCCGATACAATTGATATTAGTATTATCTATTTACCATTGTACTTGACAAAAAAACCTTCATTTTTACGGAGTATATAATATCCGGGGTTTTTTTTTTCATAATAAAAGTAACACATCTTAGTAGCAAACCTTTTAATGTATTAACCAGTATCGTTCAAGACTTTTGCTGAAGATGGCATGCCAAGTTAGTAATAATGGGTATATTTTGCCAACGTTTTAAGCATGAAATATACTGTAAAAAATATACCTAAGGGGCTAAAGCAATCATAGAAACTAAAGAGATCAACATATAATCATATAATCACATTAGTAGATTCGAATAAACATATGATACTAAAATTTATCCCTTATTCTACAGCAGCTTCTTACTTGTTTCTCCAAAAGTAACAATACATAAAAACACAAACACACTTCCACTTTTTACCAGATAATAATGTGTTACTTTCACTACATGATGCAATTAGAAGAAATAACATAATCACCCAAACAACCACTACCAAGGGACACATACCTCACAAGAGAAAGTAACACTAGGTGCCCTATTTTCACGCACTTTTTAACTCACAAGAGGTCTCAGATTCAAACCTCACTAGGTACACATCTTTGGGTTGGCCGGGGAAAAAAAGGTTGCACAGATACCCAGGGGGACCACATACATCTAAGTCAAAGACTCGCCTTCCCCCAGAACAGGGAAAAGCTCATTTATTTACCCGTTTACGTATAAAACCACCGCTAAATGGCCTAATGGTGAGGCACCTAACCCCATCCCAAGAGGCCTCACGTTCAAACCTCACTACGTAAACATCTTGGGGGTGGCCAATATATTAGTCGAAAATGGTCTCGAGGATACCCCTGTTACACCTAACTATCTAAGTTAAAAACTCGCCCTCTGACACAACCTAGACAGAGAAAACCTCATCCATTTTAACATAATCACCCACCCAAACACTGAATACTTACGCTCAACAAACATCCAAACACCCCCATTTCATTTCACAAAACAACAAGCAAATAAGAACCTAAACCACAAATTCTTCTCTAAACCCCTAAAACCCTACAGTTTACATTAACTTAATAATAAATCGCAAAAAACTGTCCTAGTGGTTTGGTCATATTGCAGGCGCAGTCTTTACAACTTTGAAAGTACACGCGCAGTCCCTATGGGGAACTACTTCAGTATGCAGTTTATCTGCATACCAAAGTGGTCCCCATTGTTCCCCGTAGGGGCCGCGCGTGCACTTTTAAAGATGTAAAGACTGCGCCCGCAATATAACCAAGCCACAAGGACATTTTTTCACAGTTTACTCTTAAGATAATATAAACCATAGGGAACTACAGTTTATATTGCAAAAAATTGTCCTTGTGGTTTGGTCATATTGCAGGCGCAGTTTTTACAACTTTGAAAGTACACGCGCAGTCCCAATGGGGAACTACTTCGGTATGCAGTTTATCTGCATACCAAAGTGGTCCCCAAATTTCCCCGTAGGGACTGCGCGTGCACTTTCAAAGATGTAAAGACTGCGCCTACAATATAACCAAGCCACAAGGACAGTTTTTTTTACAATTTACTCTTATGATAATATAAACTATAGGGAACTACAGTTTATATTGCAAAAAACTGTCCTTGTGGTTTGGTCATATTGCAGGCGCAGTCTTTACAACTTTGAAAGTACACGCGCAGTCCCTATGGGGAACTACTTCGGTATGCAGTTTATCTGCATACCAAAGTGGTCCCCATTGTTCCCCGTAGGGACCGCGCGTGCACTTTCAAAGATGTAAAGACTACGCCCGCAATATAACCAAGCCACAAGGACAGTTTTTCGCAATTTACTCTTATTAAAACAAAACACCAAAAACTAACCTTGTCAGAATCAGCACCCACAATCCCAGTAGCAGTTTCACCATCTTCAACCTAACAAAACAAAACCCAAATTCATTAAACATAAATTTTATAAAATATATAAATTCACAGGAGCTTCAGTTTGGCTTTACCTCAGGTAACTGTTCCAAAGCTTCAGGAACAGCAAAAGGCCTAAAGCTAGTTGTTAAACGGTTAGTTTGTGACTGAATTCTGGTGGATGGGGTGAAATGGGCTGATGGGTGTTTGGGTAATGAAGATGAGGAGGAGTTGCATAATGGGAAGATTGTTGAAGCTAATGAAGATGATGAAATTGACATTTTTTTTTATAAATTTGCAGGTGTAGTGAAGGTGTTTGATGAAATGTTATCCACAAAGAGGAGGTGAAATAGTGAGTGAGTGAGATAACGGTGTAATGAAGGGATTGAACCGGGTTTTGTTTTGATATTTTGGTGTTTGGGTTTATGGGCCTTTGCCAAATGGACTACTAAAACTATTCAGTTTTTCAAAAGTTATTGTACTCACGTTTATTCAGGAAAGTATTACTACAACTTGTATGTTAACATACTTTTTTGAGAAAATTTCAAAAGTAGCCCGGATGCCTCATGATCCTCTTTTTTCTAGACCAGAGAAAATAATCAAAGTAGCTCAGGGCAGGTGTTCATCGGTTTGGTTTGTTCGGTTAACTTTTTTTTTCTGGTTATAACCGAGAACCGAACCGAACCGAAATTAAAATGATTCAACCAAACCGAATACCGAACCGAATAACCGAAAACCAAACCCGAAAACCGAACCAATAAACCGAATTACATAAATTTAATTATTTATTCATTTATTTATAATATCTTTAGAAAGAAAAAAAATTAAAGCTTAAAAAATGTTATATTTAAAAGTTATAATATATTTTTCATATAAATATATAAAAATATATATACATTTATTTGAATTGGTTTCGGTTTGGATTGTTAAAACTATAATCGAACCGAAACCGAATATTTAATTCGGTTCGTTTCGTTTTGGCAAATCGGTTCGATTCTGCCAAGTTCGGTTCGATTATTTTCGATTTAGTTCGCTTTGGTTTCGGCTTATTCGTGATTACCCAACCCATGAACACGCCTAGCTCAGGGTGACCTAGCATTTGGGCGACCAATTTATATGCATGACACGTATTTAAATTTTTAAGTAAATAAAGTATCGGGTGACTTGGTTTTTTGGACGACTTGTACTATAGGCTATTTGTTTTTTTGTATTTTAGTGAAAAAAAGTTAAACACGTGTCAAGCATATAAGTTAGTTAGTCGCCCAATTGCCAAGTCACCCTGAGATATTTTAGAATTTTTTTTTGGTTTATAAAAGGGATGACTTTTGGACGCCATGCTACTTTGGAATTAGCTTTATTTTTTCAACAACTTTATAAGTATTGCACGTAGATTTATGAGGTGTTTTTTTACCAACATCAACGTACAAGTTATCACTTTTTTCACATTAACTCGTCTAGGTCTAAGCAGTAGGTTCCTATGTTTCTTGTTTTCTGTTAAATCTTTTCCTACGTAAACATATTATCCGACTCTTTTAGTTTTAGAAAACTTTGTTTATCAATTAGTTCAAATTATATTGCCGATATAATTCATCTACTACACAGTTTGAGCTTGCCCACTCAAATCTATCATAAGTTAAATATTTATCGGTAATATAGTTTCATCTTTAATGTCATAGTCAAAAGTATCGTTTGTAACTGTATCAAAATTATTATGTCTAAAAATCGTAATTTCGGTTTCTATAAAATATATCGACAATGCTAAGACTTTTGGGTCTATATTTTCAGGTTTGTTACTTTTTTATTAAACATTCGCTTCATAATAAGTGTCAACTGTAGATGTGACCCACATTACAAGAAAACTTTATTTTAACCGATAGGATGTCATTCTTATGTTTTGTAAATTCATATATCCCACAAAAAGTGTCAGCCATGGACGTTTTGTTACTTGTTAGGTTTTAATGAGTTAACGGCTAATTTATTGTTTTACTAAACTTAAGAAGATGCTAAAATATAGAGTTTAATAGTGTAAGATGATAATTCTAATGAGGAATTTATAATATGCTACTAAAGTCCATTGTGTGCAAGTGTAATCTGTAGTGGCCCAAGAGGAGATACAACTTTTCAGGCTTCTACCTATCAAAACAAAATTTGTTGAATAATGCTCGCCCTGTTGTTTTGTACGAGTACTATGAGCAAAGGGTACAGTCACAATCAAAACAAAATTTGTTGAATAATGCTCGCCCTGTTGTTTTGTACGAGTACTATGAGCAAAGGGTACAGTCACAAGAGGCGACGCTTAACCGATTTGGCACGATGCTAAACCGTGTCATCAGATCCTCCCTTGCGCCAAAGAAAATGTGAAGTAATTGGCTTGGGCCAAAGTGAAGGTTTTTTTTTTTTTTTTTTTTTTTTTTAATTGACTTTGTTGTTTAGTTTGTGTTTTAATTGATTTTTTTTTTTTTTTTTTTTTTGAAGTGGAGTTTTGGCTGAGTAACTAGAAAGAGTGTTTTGGGTGTGTGAGTGATAAAAGAAATGAAAGAAGAAAATTGTGAGTTAAAAACTTAAAATCATGTGGCATGACGTAACATCACCTTTTGCATTTGACTTGATCCACTGCACACTTTGCTCTAACTTATAAACTATAGTAGAACATAATACTCATTTCTCTAAAATCTTATACTTCTTCATCCTAATTGTTTCATGTTTTTATTTTGAGTTGTCTCAAATTAACTGCTACCCTAATTAATATGAAAATGTTTGATATATCAAGCTTATTAAAATGCCCTTAACCAAAACAATATTTCAAAACTCAAGCAAAGTCTTAAATAATCTGTCAATGATAAACTTTTAATAATGTTTTTCTTAAATTATGTGTTTTTTAAATCAATTATTTTGAGATAAATTGATCGAGTAACTATCATCACTAAACTTTAAGATGTCTAAAGTTTGAACAACGCTTTGTGCAAACAAACTTGAAGTAACTACGTCAACTTCCTTAGAAGTAAATGTTTTTTCATGATCGAATCTATATGACGATAAACCCAAATACTAAATGTGTCTCACTTTAAATGTTCGCGGAGCAGATAACACATAATCTCATAAACGTGTAAAATGGAAAAAGGGTCAAAGGGGAATTGTGAAAAGTTGAAAATTGAAATTGAAAGTCAAATGAGAGAGAGAGAGAAAAACAACACACAAATAAACACACACCGGAACCGGATATCACATATTTTCTAACCTAAAACACACCACATATCTCTCTCACTAAACCAACAGCAGCAGCCGCCGCCACTATCATAACCTTATCTCAGCCACCATCTGCCGAAATTGCCACCATCTTTCGATGGTTTAGGTAGTTTCGTAGTTTGGTTGGGTTTTGTTATAGCCGCCATCTGCTAGTATGTTCATGTTGTTATCCGACACAATCACCACCTTTGTCAAACCACATCCTCCGCCGCCACCATCAGCAACAACCACCACGAGTTAAATTTAATTTAAGGCTATGTTGTATTTGGTTTTTGATATTTGACAGGTATGTTTTGCTATTTTTTGGTTTTTGATATTTGATACAATACTTAAATTTAATTTAAAGCTATGTTGAATTTAGTTAAGCATCTAAATACAGGGGCGGAACAAAGATTGTGTTTTTAGTCATTGGTTTTGAAATTTGTTTGTGGGTTTTTGAGGTTTTAAAAAAGGTGTTTGGAAATTTAATATTTTTGTTGGTTGGTTAATGTTTAAAAGGTTGTGGATGTTGCAAGGGTCACGTCACGAATAAGGTTGTTGAACCAAGGTAATGATAGATTTTAGAGTTTTCTTTCAATGATTTTTGTTTTTGATTTTGATAATGGGTTTGAGTAATTTTAGTTTTGATTGATTGAGTACTCAATTTTCAATAACCTTAGTCCCATTGAACATGAAATTAAGCTCTTAAACAGGAAAATAAGTCGAAAAGTGTGCTTATGAAGCAAGGTTAATTATTATACTGACTGTGAAATGCTTAAATATCTAATTATATGATTCGTTATGTTGTAGTAGACAGTAGTTAATAAGAAGTTTATAGCGTAGATGTTATGATTTGGGCTTTGGAGTTGTAAGCCATGAAAGAGATGTTGTGACTTAATAAGTGTATTTTGTTACTGTGTTTGAATGTATTATGATCCATGTGAAAGGATTGTCCCTTTATTAAAACTATGTCATTGAATCTTTTCTTAGTTAGTATTTTTGGGCGAGTGGATCGTTCACGGACCATGGGGAAGTGGGTGTAAAGCTGGGGGAGATGTGATTGGATGGTCTCTTTGAGACTTTTTATGTGGAGGACACCTATATTAAAGGCGGCCGCGAGATCCATTATCCCGAGTGAACTTTCTTTGTGGTGAAGGAAACTAATAGTTAGGACCGACACGCCATTTTTAGTGAATGTTGACGCGCTTTTGTTGTAACAAGTAAAATTCGCGGATAAGGACCTTGTAAATTGATATCTTATAGGTCTATTTATGATAACAGGATTATGTGCCAAGGGTTTTCGATGAATTTTGTGCAACTGTGGTGGTAGATGGGAGCACCGTTAATCTTGGGTTGGGGGCTACTGCAGGTTAATTATGTGGTTGGTTATAAGCCTTAAATATGCCGCATTTTTCTTATGGTTTTATGCTCTTAACTATTTTACTACATGAATGTGGAAAGAAGATTACAATAGATCGAGACCTTTGAGCTATCGTGGTGCCGATGTCTTCATACTTGCTTTTTCTCCGATTAGCAAGGCGCTATAAGAACATTGCTAAAAAGGTGATTCCGACATTAGCCGAATGTGTTGGATGAGATGAGGATAGTCCGAGAAGCTAGAGGTTGATGAGGATGATGGTATGGAGGAGGATTAGGATGGGGATGGTCAGAATGAGTAGGTTTAGGAAGGGTTTAAGCTGATGGCTAAGTCGGTTTTGGAGGTATACTTTTAACTATATTAGTTTTGAACACCGGTTATTTTTTGAACCGGCTATTCTGATTATTGTCTTATAAATAGGTCAATTTGGTATTGTTCTATCTATTAGTGGATCAATTGGTTAAATAGAATGAAAGGCAACTAAAAAGGAGATCGATCGAAAGTTGTCGAAAGTGTAATATACTAATATTAAGGCATAAAAAAGTCAGATAATCACTGATATAATGTAAACTTTGTAGTTATAGTAGATTAAAAGTTTAGGAAGTGTTTCTGGCCGATATGTAAAATGATTGCTAAATAATCAGATAATTAACATCTAGAACAAACAGTTTCATGGTCTTTGCAGCCAATGGAAACTCAATTGCGTGTAATCCCAGTGACATTTAAAAAAGGGAATCTGGAGGTTTAGTTGATATGTTTGAATGACAGCTTCAAGGCCTACAAAACCGAAAGCATATATAGATGATGATACATGTGCAGTATATAAACTCCAACATATCAAGCCAAGCAACTTTCTAAATAAACGAAATCCTATGTTATTTTTATTATTTGTAAGAAACAATTATTCTTTGCTAAAAATTCATAACACATGAACTGCTGTTATGGATTTTACTTCCAATATATAAGTTTTTTGTGATATTTGCAGGTTCAGGCTTGACGGGAAAGCTAAAAGATTGAACTGCCTTCAGAGAGACCCGCTCCGTGAAGTGTGTAAAACGCGACAGAGATTAACTACAATTATCTGTTTCGATTACCTTGAAGAAGACATTCTTAGCAACATTTTAACACAGCTTTGTTTAATTTGCAATGTGGTGTTGTATGTGTACTTCTATACACCGATTTTAATATTTTTTGTTGAAAAACACCCGTCGCGAAGCGTGGGTATAAAACCCTCGTTAAAGACATACAAGAATGAGTTATGTAGTTTTTGGGTCTTTGTTGTTGTGTTGTACATTTAGTTCACTAAGTTCTACTTTAGTTTTAGTTGAACTTTGATGATCTGCAAGACTGAAGTGGGGCATTTTCAAAAAGTTCAATGTTTATGTTTTGTAGGTTTATTGATTTTGAAACTGAGTTTGACCCCTATTGGTTCTTTGTCATTATCTAAAATTTTTATTTGACGTTTATTAGTTATATATTGAGATTTGTAAATGCAAAATGCATGAGTGAGATTGTCAGAATACATTACCACTTTAATTTGAAAATTGGAGTCTTGACTTACTTCTAGACCAGCGGTAACCATGCATATTGTGAAACTACCAATAATTCAATCTTTATGTTCGGAACTAAATTAACCACGTTTCTTGTGAGACTACCAATAGTGGACCGTAACTGATATTCGGGCTTCTTCCACGACTCTCAGATAACATTATCATTTAACGATCTAGACTTAAACATGGCATCTTTGAAAAAATAGCTGGTAAAAGAAACATTGTACCGTCTTGAATGTTATCATATGCTCAATGAAAAAGGTGCATGTATTCAACAAAAGTCGCCACCATCCGTAATAAAAACCGAAAATGAGAAGTTTTCATTCAAAATAATTATTCGCAGGATACTATTTTTCGTTACTGTTACATGCACCTTACCTTTTTTTTTTGGTCGAAAACTATATAATCGCGTCACTATAACGATATTTTGATAATAAACCGCACAAATATAACAAACAAAAACACAAAACTAAATGACACAACCACAACCTATCAATAACTATATATTGTCGCTATTAGGCGCAGCAAATCGACGCTACCAAATTTTGTTGAGAAGTATACACTTGCCGCTTATACATTCATGCATGTCATTGACTAAGAGATTTTAGTTAATTTCTAACGCTACTTAATATAGTTTGTCGAAGGAAATTATTCGCCACGTGACTATTGTCGAAACTAGACATCGCTGCCAGACGCAGTCTTTCATTAGTCTCATAAACGTGTAATTATTTCATTGTTTGATCGTTAAATATCAATTCCTACTTAATGGAATAGTTATGTCAAAAGTGTCGAGTTAATCAAAAGAAAGCTACATCGATGACTGAAGTCATTAATACATGTTTTGGTAGATCGTGTTCTTTAATTAGAGGTGTCTTTAAACCATGGCTGGCTGTCTCATAGATTTCGGTGGCCTTGTGCCATCATCACAAAGTAACCCTTTAAACACACACAAAAAAACATATATATCAATAGTTTATGAACTAATTAAACTCAAGCATCATATTACGATATATATAATGTGCACGATGATATTTCGCTACTTTCTTCAAACAATGATCACGCCAGAATGACATCATTGCACTCTTTTAAAGACGGCCTTGCTTTAAACCTTACGTACGTCATTGGGCATTTTTTGAAAAGTAATCCAAACTTCATAAATCTCTTCTATATGTGCAAACCACTTGTATTCTTTCATTTCCACTGACAAATAAAGATCGACCTTACATTTGAGATGACAAATATTGTGTGAAACACGATTAAAGTTATGATATAAAGGAATTGACATCTAATAATGTTGAATGCATACGATAAAAAAAGTCTCATCCACTTGATGTTTGGTCCATGATTGAAGGGTCCCATAAAGAGACACATTATTGTCATCCTAGTCCTTATGTCAATAATTTTGTAGGTGACATTATTCAAGGCCCATAAATAAGTTTGATTTTGTTATTTCAATTATACAACTTATAATACGTCTCACGTCAGACTAATCGTAGCGACGACCAAACCTAGGGTCGGTCTTCCCCCTGAGTCGTGTCTCTTCCTTTTGCGACGAACCTATTGAACACGGTCCCCTTCTCTTTTTTGCTTGGTTGGGTCGCTTAACCGACCTTACTTGGTTTCAGATGTGAGTGATTTTAAATTAATTTTTGTCAGATGTTTTTTGTTATGATCGTCGCTTTACTACGAACTAAAGTCACGTTTAGTCTTGAGAGAAAATAGCGGTACCGAGCGATGTAAGCGACCCCACAAACCTGAGGTCATCACTACGATCATCCTCCATATATTCTGAATTCATTCGCCATTGATCAACTATATAAACTATTCATAGCTTGAACGTTTGTCGTTAGATAGGCGAGAACAAAGGTGATAAATTTTAACACGACACGAAACCGACACAATCTCAAACAAGTTTGTGTTGAGGATAAATGAGTTCGAGTAAACAAACAAGTCAATTCATCTAACTCATTTACTAAACAGGTCGGGTTCAGGTTGTACAAAAGTTAAAAATGAGATTAACCTATCAGTCTGATTAAACATAGAAGCCTTTTAAAGTAAAAACATAAAATTTGAAAATTGAAATTGATGATTAGGACACTTTAAATGTGCAATATGCCGTTCAACGGTGGTTTTTTTTTTTTATTGCATGTTTTGTTTTTGTCTTCTTTTAGTTAATATATTGTTTTTCGGACTTGAACTTCTTGATTCGTTAGCCCAAATGTAAACTTGTTTGACCTCTGTTTAGTTAAACAAGTTACACGGGTAATAAACAAGGTACATATGTGTTACGCAAGATCATGATATTAGGGTTAAATTTTCTCAAACAAATGGATTATTGGTAACTCGAATAGGTTAATGCAATCATGTCCCTATCAACGATTACAACATGCTGTCCATGTGGAAAATAAAGAAAGAGTATTGAGCAAATATGTTAATTAATAACTTTCATCAATAAAGAAAGAGTTTGATAATACATTGTTTCGGACTTGAGCTTCTTGATTTGTTAGCGCATATGTAAACTTGTTTGACCTTTGCTTAGGTAAACAAGTTACACCGGTATTAAACAAGTTACACGTGTTATGCAGAATCATGATGTTAGGGTTAAGTTTTTCAAACTATTAATAAATGAATTATTGGTAACCCAGATAGGACAACCCAATCATGTCCCTAGCGACGATAACAACATGAGGTCCATGTGGAAAATAAAGAAAGAGTATTGAGCAAATATGTTAATTAGTAGCTTTCATCAATGGGCTATTAGAGTAATGATAATTATTTTTTATAATAAATTAGTAGATTTTCTTATATGAAAATACATGTGTTATTTGTTCTTATACGGTTACACTTACAATTCATTTCATTTGTAAAATAAGAAGATTCTATCAAATGATAAGTTCAAAAATCCTAATTATTTTAGTCAACTAAATTTGTATCGAGTTCGTGATTAATTATATCTCTAATTTAAATCGTGTGTTCTTTATTTAGTGGTGTCTTTAAATCTTACATGTGTCATTGGCATTTTTTTGAAAAGTAATCAAACTTCACAAAACTCTTCTATAAGTGCAAAACCACTTGCATTCTTTCATATCAGTAGGGATGGCAAAAAAACATCGTATCCGATTAGACCCAATCCTCAAACCCAACTTGATTGGGAAATCCCTGATTTGATCGGGGTTGGGGATGGGGAATACCCGAATTACATAATCGGGTATGAGACGGAGATGGGGATAACATCAATCCCTGAACCCGAACCCGGCCATGATCTTTTAATGTATATATATACTGGGAAATTATATGTGTTAGTTATACAATATTTACTTTTTATGTATATTTCTATGAGCATTAACATATAATGTATATGCATGTGTAATATTTAAGTGATAAAATAGTTTAAAAAGTATGAACAATTAAACACTAATTATTATATACTACTTAACCATTGTTTTTCTGAATACCACATACAATGCACGTTATTCCTATATTATATGTGTTGTTTCAACTTTTTACGACGTTTTATAGTTAGATTAACATTGTTACTAATCTAAGTATGAATGATGTCTCTTTCCTGCGACACTTTATGGTCAAACTCTCTATATTTTTAATGAGTTTGTGTATTTTTTTTATTTTATTTTTTTATGTTTTCTTAATAAGGATGGAAATCTATGAATCCTTGTGGGAATCCTTGATTCCTGTTGAGGATGGAAATAGGGATGTATTCCCCGATGGGGACGGGGACGGGAATAGGAATGAAAGTAAGAAATGAGGCCATGGATGGGAAATACAATCCTCGAAATTTCCCAACCCGTTGGCATCCCTAATTTCCATTGACAACTAAAGATCAACCTTACATTTGAGATGACAAATATTGTGTGAAATACAATTAAAGTTGCAGCTTAAGCTAAATGCACTCTTGATACTTTCCAAATGCACATTTAACTGATTAATGGATTGATATATAGTCATACGGAATTATTTTATAGGGTAGCTTATAAAGAACCCCCTCTTCCACACACACGCAATCTTTCTACAAGTTGTACCTTTTTATTTTTATTTTTCTTTATAATTTTGTTTATATTATAAAAGTGTAAAACGAAAAGTGTAAAAAAAAAATAATAAAGCTTATTAAGTTAAAAGTATTGAATTGTCAAAAAGTACAAAACTGAAACTGTTAAAAAACTATGTTGTGCTGTATACAAAGTGACAAAAGAGGTCGGGGTTATTGCAAAGTACAAAACATGTGGGATAAAGGTACCAATAACATATTGCTTATTTTATACATATAAAAGTTGCCTTATTAATTTTTAACCAGATCAATAATGAATATACAATTGCCTTTTCATAGATAAAAATAAAAATAATATTGAATATAAATTTGTATTTTTATATCGATCATAATACAAAATTACTTATTTTATTTTTTTGTTTTAAAATATTCCTTATGTTTTGTATTAATTTATTTCACGAGAAAATGAGAGTGTTAGATGCGATGCAATATGGGTTATCCACACTGCCACCTCATTTTTTATCATATAATCTTTTATATAATAAAACAAAACCCTTATTGGGAATTTTTCATTTCAAAAAAATCAATTCATACCTTATTTGGTAATATTTTTTTAAAATTGATTTTTTTTCCCGAATTTTGAAAAATAATTTACTCTATTTCTTTCCTAATTTAGTTATAAAAGTTTTAAAAATCGTTTTTATATCATATATGTACAAAAAACATGTAAATACACATGGGTCTCGATGCAATTTCTTCATAATCATAGGCCAAAAATATAATATTTTTTAAAAAGCGGAGTCCCAGGTTCTGGACCATATTACCATATAGACTACATTCTCAAAACCCCAAATTAAAACATAAATCTATTGTTCCACATACATGTTTTCGAAGAGATAATAACAAGCATATCTGAAAAGACAGGGTAGGGTTTTCATAATTACCCGCTAAATCATTAGGTTACCTTCGACATCCTCATAAAAATATCTAAACCCAGGTTACCTTCTTGCTACAAAATTTATCAACTTCTTGATTTATTTTTGTTTTATATTATTTATCAACTGGTATGTTCACATGTATTTTTTTTTTCAGGATGACTTTTTATTTGTTGGAAGGCTTTTGTAGCCTAATAGTCATATGAAGAATAATTTGTTAAAGGGGAAGTAACAACTTTTTTAAGGGGAAGAATAATTTGTTAGTCAATCCATAAATAAGGTTTTCGATTGGACTCTAAGTTTGTCAAGTTCACTCCATTTGATGAGGCCATATAATGGATTCATAAAGGTATTATTTGTATTCATTGATTTATATTATTCTTAGGTTTTTTCTTAAGTAATTAGGGTTTTACAATTTGTATAATCGATATTGGTTTGTTTTGAATTATGATTTTTCATACGGGTTTTTGACTTTGTTAGTTTAGTTGATGAATTAATGTGTTCATTAGTCGTTTAGTATGTATGCACACGTGTTTGTTTTTATGCCTCATTGAAAAAGATGCTTACTTATTGTCTAATTATTTGTTTGTTTGTATGATACTAAACGATTATTGGGATATTTAACTGTAATGTTTCTAGATGACCAAATAGCCATCTCGGATTTTGGGGACAATGTGGTTGTAGAGGGTCGATCAGTGTGGGCTTAGTTCAACAAACTTGACGAAAAATGTGGGAAGTATGAAAATCGAGCACAGGTCACAGGTGCATATCCATTACGCTAAAAGAAGGTAAGAACTTATTGTTGTAAATATTTTGTTGCTAAAATGTCGTCTTTGTAAAACTTTGTATGCCAATAAAAAAGTTCGGTCAACATTTGAAGTTGATTAAGTCTTTATCAACCCCAATATATCTAATGGTTGGTGGAACTATTTACAGTCGGCTCCATCTGTGATAAAGAGTAGTTTTATAGTGAAATGGCTTTTACTGCAGAAAAAAATCTAGACTCAGGTTGTCCATGGAAGGCAAAGGTTATGTCATGCTTCTGAACCTATTAGTATTGATATAAATATTATTACAAAATTCATAGTATATCAATGATAGTCACAGGGACAAGAATTAGTGAAAGTTACAATTGTAGCATTATTTCATTGAAGTATTAACAAGTAAATTACATTGGCCTCTTATCCTACAGATTTCAATGTGTTTGTGTGTATGACATGCGGTTATAGTGTTTTAAGCATGGTTTCATCTTGAAAAGTATATGATTATAGAAGTTAGGTGATTGGACCCGATCTCTTTAAATTTAAAGAAAACTTCATTTATTTATAAAAATGGTTTTCAATGCTACCAAAATGCAATTATAATTTAATAATTGGTCATTTGGTGCAATTTTGAATGGGTCATATTGGACCATAATTATCTTAGTAGTAATAGACCTAAGAGTGGGCTAAGAAGGTAAAGAGGCTTATTATGTCTCCCTAAGTATGATTAGTATTTATGTTTTGAAAGTAATTATGTGCATAGTCTCGATTCATATATTTAGCAAGTATACCTTAAGTTAAACGGTTTAATTCTTATATAGTTATATCATTATGAGCACATATCTTAATACGTTTTTGTTTACAAGCAAAACTTTGTGTTAACGTATCAATGTGAAATATGATGCTTGGAGAGTGCGACTCCTTACCTATTTATAGGTAGGGAAGTATTTAAGCGGGCTGTTAATTTGAACATCTACTGCTTGAGATAAAACTTTACACAGCTCGACCCATCCATAAGTCAACAGGTTTTCATTACTGCCTCTAATACCATTGTTAGTACTAAAATCAAATTCACATCTTTCCTTCATGTTGCTACTACACATATTGAAAACACTAGAATGGTGTCTCTTGGTTATGTTCAGAAAGTGTCAGAAAAGGTAATAAGCTCATTTGTTGTTATTTTCAAATGTCAACTAAATTTTCTAGATTCCAACTTATTATATCAAAATGTCTCCTTTTTTACTGGCATCTGATTTACTTACAATTACAAGACTTATACTGGTGGCAATGATATAGCCAGAGCAACATGGCCTTTTATAGACTTAGAATTACAAATAGGGGAAATTTCCCATTACCCTTCTCGTGGAAGTAGTGATTGTACTTTTGTTATTCATGGTTATGCATTACCTTTTGATGTCTTCCTCTATATAGTATATCTTTCACATTGTTATATAGAAAAGGCCTTAATTAACTTCCATGTAAGTATCCTTTTTGGTTTTACAGATTTTTCAAGATATGGTTAGAATTGGGGTTTGATTATGGACCACTTTATTTCACTGAGTCCATTATAATGCCTATCTAAATCCAATGCAAGTGTACAGGTTAGTGACGAGTAATCCTCTTCTTGGGTCAAATTTGTGTACCCCATGTATGCACTAAACAACAACAACGTTAACACTGCATCTGTTTACACTTTACAGGTTCAACATTTGGGAGAACGTTGGACTACGCCATGAATAATAGACCCCACCAAAATTATAGTTGGGCTTGGCTTATTTTGGGTATAGACATCCTAGAAGCTCCATGAGTCACAGGAGATTATCAAACCTTATTGCCATCTAAAGAAACTGCAATAGCAAAGGCGTTGTCGGCCCTATGAAACCTTGCCTAATGTTTTGTACCTGAGACGCATTTAATACAAATCTGGCTCTTTTGATGGCTATGATTTCGGTTTGTTTCATACAAAGGTATCATTCATCAATTTTATTTCCATTATTTCAATATAAAATTTAAATCTGCTATCTTATTTGAAATTTAAGCTACTTATGGTGCACTTATATATTTCAAGTCATAGGCATCATCTCGACTAAACACATGCTAGCCAACTAATGAGTCCACTATAATGTGATTAGTGTTGATAAGTAATTATCATTGATCTTATTTTATAAGATGAGTCATAGTTATAGTAAATAAAGTTCAAATAGAAATTATGCATAGTATTTGACAACAATAATGAAGATGGAAATCTTTTATGGAATGGGCATAGTTATTTTGTCAAGGCATAGTATTTTCGCCGAGGCTTAGTATGTGGTTATATAGAAATAAGCTTCATTTGTTAGCATAGGTTTGGCCTTTTATCATTATGCTGTGAAATAACTATCTGGAATCAATTGTTTAACTTTGTTGTTTAAGGTCCACACAATTTTTTGCGGGAGAATGAGTAGAACGTGGCCATGGAAAAGACTTTACAATACAAGACTTCCCATGTTAAAGAGAATGGAAGGCCTAAGAGTGAGCCCCCCAATGATCAACCTTTAAGTTGTATTGAGAAATTGGTCATAAATCTTGAACAATCTATACCCAACTTTCTTATGGTATATTTTTGCTTTTTGGTTGAAGCATTCTTTATACGCCATTTAGTAATTATTTTTCCATAAATTAATATCTGGATTATGGGAGGTTCACATGGTTTCCATGTTGTATAATTATTTGTATAATTATTTTTTTCATCCATTAACTCAATCTGTGCCTATAGTATAACTTCTCATGTATATTGATAAATAATTTATTCAATAAAAGAGAGATGATCTTTACTTCATTTCTTTCCTCACAAAGGGCAACGAAGATCTCAATTTCTCATTATATTTGCTTTTCTGCCAATAGTTTGTAGTTATGCCAACCGTAATTACAATAAAGCAAAAGGTTGCTGACTTAACCTATTGCTCTTATAATTAGTTTCCTTTTAATCATTTTATAGTTTCTATTATATTCCCACAAGGTGTACCCGATTGCATCATTCACGTTTAGTATTCTGATATTGTATCCACTGTTGTAAAACTCAGCCTAGGCAAATATTCAGCTTTTTGGTTTATTAAGCTTTTCTTTCTCTTTCAAGGAGGACTAATTGGAGAGTATTAGTTGAAAGGGTAGATGCCGAGGTGATTTGAACTATTTGAAGTTTAAATTATTTGAGTGCCACTATTTGAAGTTTAAATTATTTGAGTGCCGTCAACGAGTTTTACAACATTAACGGTATCATAGTAGCAAAATATATTGTACTTTAATTGACCTTTTCAGTATGTTATTGGTTGTGCGCTATCTTTTAATATACTTGAAATTACAGATTTTCAAGAAGTATAACATGGATCATTGTCGGCAATCATACAAAAGGTATATGGAGTGGTCACCTGAAAATTGCTATGCATGGAGCAAGTATTTGGTGGTTGGTCATTCTTTCTCTTGCTTATGTTGATTGCATGTGGAAAAAAAATAGATTTTCTTACAATAAATGAGATGTTGGGGATAAAATATTGGTTGAAAACAACTGGAAAAAAAATTACTCACGATTTTTAATGAACAAACAAAATTTGTGATTATAAAAAGAAATTTTCACCAGGATGTTTTAATGTGCAAACAAATTTTGAACGACTTTTGATGAACAATCTTGCATTGTTGAGAAGAACATATGTAGCATGTAAGCAGACATAGGTTGCAATTTTCAACCCATAAAGTTTATAGCTAATAGGGAACGGGACAGATTGGTATTTAACGGGTTTAAATCTAATGCGTTCAGCCTCCTAAGTTGTTGCATTAGAGACAGAGTTGTGTTAAAAGTTAGCTTACTTGATCATCCTAAAGACAACTGCATGATTGCGAGTTAATATCAATGTATATTGTTTACCTTTTCTATGATTCAAAGTAACTGTTTGAAACGTGAGAAATGAAGGATCTTGATACACGATTAAAGATTCTAAGAAGATGATATTACTAAAGGATGGCTAGAATTCAAGTAATGAAAAAGTTGTTTATCTCCCTATTTGCATTTGTTTTTATAAGTTATATATACTTTTAGTATGGAGTCGCTTACGAGGACTCTTTGGCTCGACAAGGCGGCTCATACAATGGCCTGTTGATGAAATGGAAATGATGTTGTCCACAAAACCTATAAAATGTTATAATAGCTGAATTAAAAATAGTAACATCGTAAGCCAACCCTCAATATTTCAATATAAGAATACTTTCTACGTCAAGAAAAATAATAAAATCCAAAATCGAAAACAACAAAAATTAAACTATTTTTAATAAGTAAAATAAGTTATTCAAAATTTTATAAAAACTCATCAGACTACACTTATCTTAGTATTCATATAACATAAAGTCTAAAAAAAGAGAAACCTATGAGTATAACCCAAGTTATAAATACACGCGAGTCTTCGCTTTTAAACTTTTTACATTTTTCACTCTACACACAAAACCTAAAAACATCATTTGTATACATACACTTCTCAAGCCTTTTTTTTTTTTTTTTTTTTTTTTTTTTTTAACATTAACACAATTCATTGCACTATAAACAAAATTACATAATATTATAATCCCAAAGCGTAAAAATAAAATTGAAAAAAATAGAAAATTTACAATTCATAAAGAAGAAAATCAAAATACCAAAGCTTACAAACCCCAAGGCCCTAAACTAGGAAAATACAATTTGCATGTGTATTTGTTAAAGGCCTCGCTTGAATTTCTTCAAAGAGCTTAAATCGATGAGAAAACATTGATCGTTGTATGATTTGGATGTCGAGTGACGTTTCTCCAAGAGTTGAGAATGAAAGCATGGGATATTTCCTCAAAAGCATCTTAGTTATAAATCTCGTGCACAAATAAGGTTTACACATAAATCTAATTTAGTTAAAAATTGCAGTTTAATTTACCAATCTTATAATAATTATAGCGTAATTTAACCTTTTAACCCTTTTATACACATAATATAAAATTAATATATGTAATATAATAATAAGATCAACGAAGAAAGTAAAATGATAGAAAAAACAAAAAAAAGAGAAAAAAGAAACAAAAAATGAAAAAGAGAAACGTCACCAGAGTTATATGATATAAAATAGATATACAAATGTTATTTTTAAATAATTAGCTAGAAACACAAAATCATCCAAAAAATTTAAATACATTTGAGGTGAAAGCGGATGATTGGTTTGAGAATGATGAATCAAAACCAATCATCCACTTCCACGGCGTGTGGATGTATCACTTCTCTATTTTTAATTGGTTGCTTTTTTTTTTTTCTCTTTTTTTTCTTTTTTTTTTAATGAAAACAAGAACATTTTATTTTTTGTAATGTAATATGTATTTTTATTTTTACTATCCCAATCAAACACAACACATCAATATTGATTACATAACACATCTATTCAAGGCCATAAATAAGTTTGATTATGTTATTCCAATTATATATAACTTAGGGTGGTGGCAACCATGATCTCATACATCAACCATACCTCACCACTCACCAATAATATCATTCCACCTCATTTCATACCTCACCCATACCTCACCATACTTTTCTAGTGACAACCATGATTCCATACATCACTTAATTTTATTTTTTTATTTTTTATATTCATAATTATATTAAACAATTTAATAAAACATAATATTTCATTAATAATAAAAAAAATTACATAATACTTAAAAAAAAATTACATAATACTTTTAAAAAAAAAAAGCAAATTACCTAAATAATCTTCATAAAGAGTGATTTTACCGGAATGAACTTTTTTAAGACGGTTTACCAAAATGACCAAAATATGTCACCATCAATGTTTCATTTTCACTCGCCCCAGTGAACGCCAGTAACTCCCCCCAACTCAAATATCACTCGCCCAGAGAACAGTTATTGTAAAATGCTTGTTAAACTAAAAAGGTAAGACACCATGAAAAGAGCCATCCTCATTAATTGCAGATTCATATTTTGCATCTTAAAATTGTATAGCATGCATCTTACTCATATAATTTTCATCTAAATCATCATCACCATTATGAAATCGTAAATATAAGTAACAGTTTTAACATGCAAGCATAAAATAGGTTGCATCAAGTTGAAGATGAAGCCTGAAGATGAAACATTCAAGCATGCATCATCATCAACTCTTTATGTATAATGTATCATCTTCCTCGCCCAACCCCAACTTTCCTCGCCTCCATTCACGCCACCCTCGCCTCCATTCACGCCCAAACCCTCGCCTCTCTCGCCCAACCCCAACAATCTCGCCTAGCCTCTTTTCCTCGCCCAGACACTTGCAGACGCCACATGATCTAGCCTAGCCTCGCCCTGTGCCATGTTTTCTCGCTCAGTCGAAAAGTTCATTTTGGTAAACAATACAGGCGAGGTTCATATTCGTAAATGAGTAGTGGAAATTGTTCGTTTTCGTAATTTGCTCTAAAAAAATTACATAATACTTAAAAAAAAATTACATATCTAAAAATTAGACGGCCATCCATATTTCTCCACGTACTCACGTTTTTTGGCAATAATGATCTATCGCATTGTCGGATCAGTTATGTGATCGTGCGGTTGGTTATAGAACTTCATCGCCCGTATAAAAGCTTTTTCTTCAATATTACGGATTTGTGCCGCCAACAACTTTTCGGCCAGTTCATCCTTTGCAAGCTTTTTCTCCATTATCGTTTCTAATATTTGTGTTTTCCTTAACGTGTAGTTGTAGAAGCTCGCAGCAACAATTTCGTTTGTCGAGTCGGTGATCGGTCTTCTTGCCTTTTCTTTTCCATGTAGGAGTTGTGTCGTCATTCAAACCGGAATATGATCTCAACATTGTCATTGCTTCCCGTCTCGTAGTAGCGATTCCGACGACTTTCTTCGTTTGTCGGAATTAGCCGAAGATGCTTGACCCACACATGGTTGTTCCAACCATTTGTCTTCACACCTAACAATCTCCCATGCTTCAATATGAGTAAAATCCTTGCCCTTTGTTTTCTTATCATAATCGGCCAAGGCATTTTTCATCATGTCAACATCGCTACACCCACTCTCACGAAGACGTTTCTACAATTAACACAAGTATATAAATTATTACAATTATATAGAGTTTAAAAATTACTTGTTGGATGTATAGCTCGTTAAAGACACCCATGGCGGTATTCATATTTTGCCACTATGTGTTCAAGCTATGGTGACTTCGAGTAGTATCTTTCACATTTTCCTTGAAATACTCTAGAATTCTTTTCCAAAAACCATCTCTACTTTGTTCATTCCCGACTTTTCGACATGTGAAAATATGAACCCACGCTTTTGCCAAAGCCACCTCTTCGTTTGTCGTCCAATTTTTTTTCTCCGCTTTAGTCGATGGTTTTTTTTTCGGGACTTCTTGAACATCTTCATCATTTTGAGAAGCCTAATACATAATATAACAAAATAAATCATAACAAATAAAATTATAACAAGTAATAATATAACAAATCAATTATAACAAATAAAATTATAACAAGTAATCATATAACAAATAATTTATAACGAATACATAAAAAAAAATACAAGTATACTGATTGGATTTTCTTGTTGCGTTTCGGGAACATACTCAACATCATCATCCTCGTAATCATATAGCGGTAGTTCTCGTTTGACACTTGGTTCACGCCGCGAAGGACCTTCACGGTAGTCATTGAACGGGTCGAAATCACTAGTCATCGACATCATGTATTGGCTTGGATTCATCGGTGGAGGTTGGGGATAATATTGGTGTTTATGTGATGGTAGGTTCATCGGTGGAGGTTGAGGATAATAGTGAGCGGGTTGAGGACTCATTTGGGGATAGTAGGGAGGTGGTTGTGATTGAACTTGCGGACGAACGGGTTGTGATCGAGAGCTTCGTCCACGATCTTTGGATGAGGTTGAAACACTTTTTGCTTTCTTAGCATCCCTCTTTTTAAAAGAATGATAGTTGGAAGAAGAATATGAGAATAAAATGTGATTTGCAAATGATGATTAAAGTGTATATTTATAGGGGGGTTTTTTTATTTTTTATTTATTTTTTTTTTTGAAAACACCTAACGGCTAGTTTTTAAGCCGTTGCCAACGGCTATATTTTGCTTCACTTTCACCATGCCGATTCGGCAATATATGTCGCCCTCCTCCCAAACCGAACCATATCGCAAAGAAGGCAACGGTGTTGCCGCACGATATGAGCCCAAAGCGAGCCATACCGTGCCCCATTGCCACCACCCTTATATATTACATCTCATGTCAATATTTTCTGAATTCATCCGCCATTGATTAACGATATAAACTGTTTTTGGCTTGAATGTTTGCTGTTAAATGGGCGACAACAAGTTACAAGGGTGGTAAATTTTCACATTACACGAAACCGAGACGATCTCAAACAAGTTGGTGTTGAGAATAAATGAGTATGGAGAAAACAAAAAGTCAATTCATCTAACTCACCTACTAAACGGGTCGAGTTTTGACATGGTCGCTAATTCAATATAAGTGTTTGTCTTAATTTTTTCCACTCTCTAAACCCTCTCTCTCAAGATTTTCCGCCCTCATGGTTGAGGGCTGGCAGGAAGTTCAAGCTCGACGGAATAAAGGTAGACAAGCCTTCAAAGGGGATGTGAAAGGGGTAGGGGATGTAACAAATTTTATGTGTCTAACCTCCCAAGTGGGTGCACCCCGTGGGAGGTGTCGGAGTTTTTTGGTTATTATGGGGAGGTCGTGGGTTCCTATATTGCCAGGAAGCGTGATAAAGAAGGGAATAGGTTTGGGTTTTGCTCGTTTAGGAAGGTGAGTAATGTCATGGAGTTGGAGAAAAGGATGAATGGAGTTAAGATGGGGTCATACAAATTGAAAGTTAATGTTGCCAAATTTGCGGCGGAGAACATCGGGTTGAGGAAACCTGAAGAGAGACCTGAACGGAAGCGTGATGTTCCTGAGATGCAGTTTGGTAGGTCACAAGACAAAGAAGAAGTTGATAGGCTGAATAAGGTTAACGGGCAAGCTTTTCATCCAAGTGTGGGGCTGTCTTTTAGGGCAGTTCTGAGTGGAAAGCATAGCATGGGTTCGGGTGTTCCTGTGGAGGCGTCTTGTAGGACCATTACAGTTCCTGAAAACGTTGTTGTATTCTTTGATATCCGTGGCAAGGCTCTGATTGGCAGATCCAAGGATTTGAAGACGTTAACGCGCATGAAAGAATTACTAGCCGAGAACATGGTTAGTGGGCTAGACATTGTGTATGTTGGTGGCCTCTCACTGTTATTGTGCTTCAAAGAAAAAGAAGACGCTTTGGAGCTGTTGTCGAAAAAGGAAGTATGGTGCAATTGGTTTTCGGTGTTGGACCTGTGGGAAGGTCAAGTCATGCCGTTTGAAAGGGTGGCTTGGCTTAAGATTCAGGGGGTTCCTATTAATCTTGCTACTAATGAGGTGTTTGATGAAGTTGCTAATCTGTTCGGGAAGATTGTTCATCCGTCTCAATTAAGCCTTGAGGATGGTGATATTTCAGTTGGCCTCGTCTCCTCACTGGAGATGGTAGTAAAGTCCATGAAGTTGTGAATCTTAAATGGAAGAATAAAGTGTTTAAGTCTTGGTTAACAGAGGTAGAATGAAACTGGGAACCAGAATGTGTTGGAACTATAGGCAAAAGAGTAGTGGAAGTGGAGTCGGAATCTGGAGATAACAATGGTGAAGTCTTGCCGGAGACGGTGCAGATTCCTAAGGTGGTCGATGATAGGGTGGAATGTGAAGAGTTTCCTGACACATTGAAAGAAGGTGAACTTTGTGAATCGATGCATGGGGAAGTGGGAAAAAGGATAATTTGGATGGGTGTTCTCTAGGTAATATTTATGACAAAGTTGGCTGCATGTCGGGTGGTGAAGGGAACGCTGAAAAGGTTAATTATTTTTATCCTAGCAATGCTGCTAGTGGTGGGTTTTCTTTTGCTTCTAATGGGCTTAAGTATAAGAGAAGGCCCAAGAAAGATAGTAATAAAAGAAGCCAAAGGGTTAACAATTTAACCTCTAGCCCAATGGAGATGGTCAGGCCCAAGAAGAGAAGTCGGCAAGAGGATTACGATCCCTTTGACTTAGATAGACTTCTTGGATTAAATAATGTAACTGATTTGGGTGGTGGTGATATCCCTCTCAGTCCGGTCATTAATATGGATAAGGATATTGATAAAGGTTTCCCCGATCTTAATGTTGAGATGACGGGTCCTGTGAGTCCGGTTCCCATTTTGTCTGATGACGGCGAAGTTGAAGGGGTGAAGGAACAAGGAACGCATGGTGGTAACATTCTTAACAAGGAGGTGGAAGACACTATTAAAATTGGAGCGATGTTGGGTGCAGACTTGGTGGACCACGAAGGATTGGTTAGGAACTCCATTATGGAAGAAGGTAATAATGTTGTGAAGTTATGAATCTTATATCTATTAATATCAGAGGGCTAGGGGGCTTGGATAAGGTTCCATGGCTTAATAGATTAAAGAGAGAAAATGGGGTTGACTTTATGGCTATTCAAGAAACTAAGGCGGAGGATCTATCTAAGTTTAAAGGAGATTGTGTTTGGGGTAATAGTAATTTTGGAATGGATTTCGTTGGTTCGGTTGGGCAGTCTGGGGGTATCATGAGTCCATGGGATAAGAGTCGGTTTTCTGCGAGCTCGTCGTATAAGGATCGTAATTTTCTTCTTGTGACGGGGCGTTTGAAGGGTAGTAACGAAATTGTGAATTTCATCAACGTTTACGCCCCTCAAGGTGTTTCGGCTAAACTTGCCCTGTGGTCTTCCATCGAAGCCTTGGTGTGTTCGAGGGAGGGTATGTGGGTTGTTATGGGGGACTTTAACGCAGTGAGGTATCCTGAGGAGAGGTCTAGTTCGGTATTCAAAAGTTCGTGTTGATAAGGTTTTAAAGGTACCATTTTGAGAGGTCGTTTAACCCTTATTTGATCACTTTGTATCCGTTATTGCTTAATATCGTTCCTTTTCACTTTTAGGTCTCTTGAAGGCAAAATCTTTGGAATGACACTTATTTGGACGAAAAGGCGAATATCTGAAGAAAATGGCCAAAGTCGAATCGAGACACTCAAAGTCGCTAAAAGCAGGCGGCGGCGTCCATAGCTAGCTGACGCGACGTCGGAGGAATTTGTGACTACCGAGAGAAAATGGCTTGTTTTGAAGGGCGGCGGGCTTTAAAGGAGTAGACCGTCGCAACTCGACGGCCTAGATGCGACCAGACGACGTCGGAGAAGAGAGGGGACGTCACACATAAGGTGGCGCGTCGCAAGGTTAACGTGGCCAAGACGAAACCGTAATGGCGGCGACACGGCGCCACAAAACATAAGGTGACGCCGTCGCATATGTAATATTATATATAGAATCAAAATTTTCGGTTTTAGGAGAGTCTTTTGGGAGTAAAACCTAAAACCGAACCAAGGGTGTCTTGTACAAGATTTTAGGGTTCCAAACCCTATCTTACATCAAGATAAGTATTTGCTTCATCAATTCAATTATGTCTTTGATTATTTGTGTGTATGCTTGCATGTTCTCCATGTCCGGCTAATTTATTTGTGTGTTTGCTTAGGGAATATGAAACTTAATTATTAAATATTGATTGGTTGTTTCTTATCTTAGTTGATTAATGATCTAGTAATGCGATAGGTCATTCGTTGTGTACTTAATGCTTGATTCATCTTTGTGAACCTTAGAATATAATTACCGAGTAGTTGTAAGCTAAACCATCCAAAGAGTGCCTTAGAGTAAGAGTTTATTATCCCTAGTGGGTTTTGTAGGCGAGACCCTTTGGTAAGTTCAAAGAGTTGGGAGAAACGCATACCCTACAACTTTAGACACACACGCAACTAAGAATAAGGACGTGACAACTCAACCATCAACAGGAGATAATTAAGGAGTAGTAAAACCTAAGTAAACACATCTTTAAACTATTATCTGCACACATTAATTAGACATAGACTACCACCACCTTAGTTTAGATAATTAGATAATAGTAGAGTAATCGGTAGAAATACCAACCCCCAAACCAATACCGAGATTCGTACTTTTCAATTTCCTAAAAAACATAAAAAGATTAAAAATAATCTTCCTCAACCTTAACCTTAGCGTAGTAACTTCTCACTAGCATTCCTATTCCCTGAGAATGATATCAATACCGTGGCTTACCCTAATACTACACTACAACGATTAGGTTCAACGCAGGGTGTTGAAAAACTTGCTTTCGACGAAAGGAAGTTCCTTTGACCCCGAACGCGCTGCGTAAGCGTATCGCGTGTGCTAGGAATTTTAACACCTTTATTCACAACACTGGACTTCTGGAATACTCTATGAAGGGTAAGAAGTTCACTTGCATCCGGGAGTTAGGAAAGAAGTTGAGCAAAATCGATAGGATGTTGGTTTGTAACAGCTTTTTTTCTAAGTGGCCGGATGCTTGTCTGCGGGTCCCGCCGGGTCCATACTCGGATCATTGCCCGTTGTTGCTGACTACGGTCTCAAAAAATTTTGGTCCTAGGCCGTTCAGAGTGTTCAACTCCTGGTTATTAAAAGAAGGTTTTGACGATGTGGTGTGCTCGGCGGCTAATGTTGAAGGCGATGGTGCTCCTCCGGACACTATTTTGATGAAAAATTTTTGTCATATTAGGAGAGCATTAAAAAGTGGAAGGAAAATATGTTAAGAATCGAAGGTGTGGAGGAAGAGGAGGCTAGAAATGAAGTTAATAGGTTAGAAGTAGTGATGGAAAATAGGGTCTGGAGGAGGATGAGGAATGGACATATGCGGAATGTATTAAGGTATTAAAAGATCTGGAATTTAAAAGCAATTGGATGTTAAACAAAGGTCCCGTGTGAGATGGGCTCTCGAAGGGGATGAGAACTCAAGCTATTTCCATGGCATTGTCAACAGTAGGAAGGCGAATAATGGGATTCCAGGATTGATGATTCAAGGGTCGTGGGTGAATAAACCCGAGTTGATCAAGAAGGAGGTTTTTAGTTTTTTCAGGAGTAGGTTTTTGGAGGTTTGTCCCAATCGTCCAAAGCTTAAGTGCTGGAATATTAAGCGTGTTCCGGAGGCTGATATGATTAGTTTGTCGGAAAGGTTCTCGGTTTCTGAGATTAAAGAGGCAGTGTTTGGTTGTGGGGAGGATAGGGCTCCGGGTCCGGATGGATTTAATATAAAGTTTGTCAAGCACTTTTGGAATTTGTTCGAAAAGGATTTTGTGGATATAATGGAAGCATTCTATATCAGTGGTGAGATCAGTGTGGGATGTGGCTCATCCTTCATCACTTTGAACCCAAAAGGACGCGATTCGGTCGAGCTTAATGATTTTAGACCTATTAGTCTTGTGGGGATTATTAGTAAAATGATTTCCAAGATTTTATCTAACCGTTTTAAGAGAATTTTAGGGATGGTGGTGTCCAGAAATCAGTCCGCGTTCTTAAGTGATAAATGTATCCTCGACGGGCCGCTTATCATAAATGAAGTCATTACGTGGTGCAAAAGGAATAAGAAGAACACTTTCATTCTAAAAATTGACTTCGAGAAAGCGTATGACAACGTTAATTGGGAGTTTGTTATCGACATTATGGATCAAATGGGCTTTTCTCCGGTGTGGTGTTCTTGGATTAGAGGCATTTTGAGGTCGGCTAGATCATCGGTGTTGGTGAACGGCTCGCCCACTTTTGAGTTTCAGTTCGGGAAAGGAATGCGACAAGGTGATCCGATATCCCCCTTTTTGTTTCTTATTGTGATGGAGGCGCTATCGTGCTTGCTTAACAAGGCTCAGGAGGAAGGTCTGATTAATGGTATTAGTACTCCCAATGGTGGTCCTGTCATTTCGCATCTGTTATTTGCGGATGATGCGATTATCGTTGGTGACTGGTCGGACTCATGTCTTGATAATGTGGTTCGGATTTTGAGGTGTTTTTTCTTATGTTCTGGGTTAAAAATTAATATAGCTAAGTCATGCCTTTATGGGATTGGGGTTAGTGAAGGGGAAGTTGTGGAGAAAGCTAGTTTTGTTGGCTGTAAAGTTGGGTCTATTCCTTTCAAATACTTGGGTATTACTGTGGGGGCCAACATGAACCGGATAAGTAGTTGGAAGTCGGTAGTCGATGTTTTTGAATCGCGGTTGTCCAAGTGGAAGGCTGAATGTTTGTCTATCGGGGGGAGAGTTACTCTTATTAAGTCGGTATTAGAAAGTCTTCCGGTGTATTTTTCTCTCTGTATAAGGCCCCGTGTAAGGTTATCAAGGATTTGGAAGCCTTAATTGGCAGATTTCTCGGGGGATCGAAAGAGGTTAATAAAATCCACTGGGTGGCGTGGGATAGAGTTTGTTCCCCAAAGAAGAGTGGGGGTCTCGGGTTATGTAAGTTGAAGATCATCATTACGGCGCTACTTGCTAAGTGGGGATGGCGGTTTAAGAATGAAAAGGTAGTCTTTGGTGTGAGGTGGTAGAGGCATGCCATTTGTCTAACAGAAGTTGGGATTTTCTTCCGGTCCGTAAAGCGTTGAATGGGGTGTGGAGTAAAATCGTGAAAGTCTTGTCCAGAACGATGGTTTCGGGGATGCCTTTGAGAAGATTTTTCAAAGGAAAGGTTGGGAATGGTAACAACACGTCTTTTTGGATTGATCCGTGGCTTTTGAATTTGCCTCTTATGATCGTTTGTCCTAATTTGTTCCGGTGTGACGCGGATAAAAGGTGCAAAGTGAGTGATAGGTTGAAGGTGTCAGAAGCTGGTCTTATGAGGGTTTGGAATTGGAAGAGAGTTATGGCAGTGAATGAGTATGGGCCAGAATGGGAAGTTATTAACTCGTTACTGAATGCGGTTATTCTTTCTGAAGTGGAAGACAGCTGGACTTGGATAGGGATTGGCAAAGGTGAGTTTTCTGTTAGTTCTATCAGGAAGCTTATGTATCTCGATATGGAATGCAGCAATATCTCGGTGTTTAAGTGGTGTAAGTGGATTCCGAAGAAATGTAACATCTTTGGGTGGCGGGCTGAGATGGGTAGGATTCCGACGGCGTTAGCTTTAAGGCATAGAAATATCCCGATTGCGGATGTTTCTTGCGTGCTTTGCGAGTGTGCGGAGGAGTCGGTGGACCACTTATTCACTGGTTGTATTATTGCCTGTAGGCTTTGGCAACATATCTCGAATTGGTGTAAGATCTCGAGTATCTTTGCCTTTTCTTTCAAGGACCTGTTGGAGGTTCATAAGTTCGTTGGGTTATTGGGGCGTGCTAGAGAGATCTTCTATGGTATCATTATTATAGGGTGTTGGTGTATTTGGAAGGCGAGAAATCTTCTTAAATTCCAAAGTAAGAAGGCTAGATTGGAAGAGATTATAGGAGAAGTTAAATGTTTAGGTTTTCTTTGGGTTAAAAATAGAGCCAAGTTATCGTCTTTGACTTGGGATAATTGGTGTAAATTTGTAATTATGTAAGTGTTTTGTTTGTGGTGTGTGCCGCCCCGTTTTGTGGGTTGGTGTGTTTCTAATGAAGTTTACCCTTCAAAAAAAAAAGTCATCAATTTGACTAAATATGGAAGCCTTTTAAAGTAGAAACATAAATTTTGAAAATTGAAAACGATGATTAGGACACTTTAGTTTTGTAACATGTTGGTGAAAATTCAACCATGGATCTTTTTGTTAGTTTTGAATTTGGATTTAAATTATACCTTGTATATTTCGTTTTCGTCATTTTTTAGCTAATATATTGTTTTCGGCCTTGAACTTCTTGATTCGTTTGCCCACATGTAAACCTGTTTAACCTCTGCTTAGTTAAACAAGTTACGCGAGTAATAAACGAGGAACACGTGTTACGCATGATCATGATGTTAGGGTTAAGTTTTATCAAACTATTAATAAATGGATTATTGGTAACTCCAATAGGTTAATCCAATCATGCCCTAGTGACCATAACAACATGCAGTCCATGTGGAAAATAAAGAAAGATTATAGAGCAAATATCTTAATTAGACTAATGATAATTATTTTTTTATATCAAAAGATAAGTTAAAAAATCTTAATTAAGTATTGTAGTCAACTAAAAATGATTATTCGTTTCAACTATAGCAAACTTAACTTCAGATTCTCCTTTTAAATAACGAATGTTACACACGAAAAACGCCAAATTCGTGTTTATGATGAACAACTTAATTTAATGATAGATGTAATTTGAAGAAAAATAATATCGTATAATACAGTTCCATGGTTAATTTGTATCGAATTCGTGATTAATTATATATCTAATTTAGCTTGGTCGGGTTTGTAGCTTGATCAAGCCGATCAAGTGAACCAATTCAACACGCCCGACTAGGCAAATTATAATCGTGTTGCTTCTATTTGCCTGTTTTACTATGGGTTGAATACTTGGTTGAAGATTCTAATCTTGCTTTCCTGTAATCTTATTTTCTAGCTTTTTGATAGAGTTCTAATAAATTTATCGTTAAAAAAAAAAAAAAATGCTTACCAAAAAACCACAAAATTGGTTTATTCTACCTCTATTAGGGCATCTACTATGATAGTTTATGAAAAGGTTTATAAAATGATGAATAGATCTAAGAACTTGTAAACCATTGTGAAGATAGGTTTATAATGAATAAGTCTAGATTATAAAACCATTTCATAATTTAATGCATTTGATTTTGTATAATTTTTATAAATTTTTATGAGGTTTATACATAATGAAGATAGATTCAAGATTTGTTAATTAATATAATAATAAAATTATAAATCTTTATAAAAGTTTAATATAATGGATGCTTTTAGTGAGATCAAATTTTCTAAAGACCAAAATGGAGCTTAATATCCTTAATGATGTGAATTAAAATGGTTTATGCATGTGGAATTTATCGAATCATGTCCCATGAGTGCGTAATATTTTCTTTAAAGTAATTTAGTGGTGTGGTTAAACATCACTATTTTTAATTCATTTCTTTAGTAAAGCAACGTGGGTGCACATATCTATCCGATATCCATATTCCATTTCATTGTAAAAGTGAATTTAATGCTATTTTTGAGACAATATAACAATTACTGTAAAATACAATAAATATAGCCAATGGCGTAGCTTAGTTGATAATAGATGAGCATCTTTACACCTAACAAGCACAAGTTTAAAGGTTTAATTTTTGACACAGTTGAATGAGTCATGTATGCTTTCATATTATTAAAAAGTTGCCGGTTTGAGTTACCTACCGGTTATTTACCTTTTTACACATAACAATAAAAATGATAATAAATGAATCTACACTTCTACAACAAAAGTTGTATTATCTATTATGAAAATGTGTACATCAAGTTGATTCTCGAGATCAAGTCTCAACACGAACAAAAGTTGTATTATGAAAACGTGTAAATTAAATAGTGTGCGTATATATTTGCCGTTGAAAAAAAGCATTTATGTATTGTTTAATAAAGCGAAATAAATAGTTGATACAATGGCTAATTAGCTAAATCTTTGAATTGCTAAAATTAAACATATTTTCTAATTAAATGCATTTTTATTTCCTTTAAAATATTCCTAAACATGTGCCCATGCTGCCATGCACATGTTAGGATAACCCAATTATGAATAGCAATTCATGCCAAGTTGAGGTTGAAGACACCACTAGGTCAATCCCAACATGGTAGGTATGATCCAACTTAAACACACCTTAAGTTAAGTGTTCGGCTCCATCGTTTTGTATCTGTAGTTTCAGTTTTAACGCCTTTAAAGGAGAGGAACAAATAATGACTAAGGCGTCTCTAAACAATTAAACACATTGGGGTGTGATGAAAAGGGTTTATAGCTAAATATGCCGGTATATATGCAATGACGGATCCAAGATAATTTAGCATGTGTGGTACAATTATTTTTTCAACAAGAGTTCTAACTCATATACAATAAAAAAAATAAGATATCGTATAAAAGCTAACACAGTTACTATAGAACGTGACATATTAATTAACCAATTAGGCCAAATTATTTAATTAGCCATTGTATAAAAGCTAACACAGTTACTATAAAATCTGAATTACGGTTTCACGGTGGATTTGGAGGTGGTTTGATGGCGGTTTGGGGGTGGATTTGGTGGTTTGGTGGCGATTTAGGGTTTCAGTTGTATTTGGGGATCTGAATATCGAGAGGTGAGAGAGTGAGTGAATCGTGTGTGTGTAATTTCACGTTTTGTGTTTTGGTATAATGAGAATATGAAATTACAAAAATGACCCTTTTAGTATAATTTTAGTTTCAAATGTAAATTAATCTAATCCATTGGATTCAAATTGATGGATGATTGAGATCTAACCATTTGTTCTTTAGATAAAACTTGTTCGTATGGAACTTTCTCATAACCCAATTCGAGAAAGGGTGAGGCAACTATTGTCTCGGCTTCCCACCAATTTCTTGTAAATCCTTTTGGTTTCTAATGAGTGATGTTTTAAAAAAAAAAAAAAAAAAAAAAAAGATAATGGAGATGGTGATGATGATGATAAACGCCTATCCGTACCGATCCCTAATTCCGATAGCTGTTGTAGTTCCCTTTTGTAATTGAAACCGTGAATTTATGTAATAACTTTGTTAACTTTGTTAAATTTGGGATTCATCGTGACACCCATAAGTTTTGTTGCCTAATCTTTGTTAGAAGTGTATCCCATAAACTTTGTTTTAGTTAATCTTAAAGTGATTCATTATGAATCCTATGGGATTCATTATGAATCCTATGGGATCATTATTTTCAACGATGGGTGTCACGGTTCACGAGGAGCAAGATGTTCCGGGATCGCGGGAGTATGAAAAAACCTTTCAACACACGAGAATTTATCGCAATGGTTTGAACTACATGCGATATGGTTGAAGATGTGATTCGGTTGGTTGAAGAGCATGCATACGTAATATTCTTGTATAATAATGCTTTCCAACTTTTTCCTAAAATGTACTTCTTTTAATTAAATCTTTTATGTTATGCAGAATGAATCGGTCGGAAAGGTGTGCCATTTACTTTTAAAAACTAAACATCGTTGGTCTCCTTACTCACGAGAAAATGGGAACTCGTGCTTCGCATGAAAGTCCCATTAATGAAAAGCGTTTGGTTAAGCCGTCTTCTTATTTATGCTCTCCATATATGAATAAGAAGACAAAGGTTCTCTTAGAAAATTTCTAATTTGGAGTTCATTCTAGGAATAGTTTGTTTGCCATGCAAGGCGAGACTATGTAAGTTTACATGTTTATTTTTTATATATGTTTCATAGTATCTTAATATAAGATTCAAATGTGAAGGGAATGACATTGGATTTATTATTAATCCTATGGGATTAGTGATTAATCCCATGGGATTCACAGTCAATCCTATGGGATTCACAGTCAATCCCATGGTTTTCATTATGAATCCTATGGGATTCATAATGAATCCCATGGGATTCATAATGAATCCCATGGGATTCACAGTGAATCATAAGTATTTTTTCCTTTTTTGAATCCCATGTGATTCTTTAATGATTTTTTTTCTTCATATAGTGAAAAGTTTTGAAACAAATTCGGGATTTCCATATATTGGTCCGTGTGAATATGGAAGCGTTAGCACCAGTTTGGATGTCGATGCTAACGTAATTATTTGTTGAACATAATTACGAATTATGAAGAGTCATAAAGTTGGTTCTCGACCGGCACTTTTCCCGACTAGTTGTATTGTAAGTATTTTTTAGTTAATGAACTGTTTTAGTCTTATATGCTTATGCGACTTACCAAAAACACTAAAAGAAAAGTTGAAATAATAACATCATATTGTAAATTGCATATCTGAGACATCTTCTATGTTTGATGGAGCGTTGTCTTGTTTTAAAGAACAATTTGAAGAATTTGAGAAAGAACTTTCATTTCGGTTGCAAGATAATGTTGCTAGTTTGGCACTCAATGGCATTGACTTGGTAATATTAATTTTTTTTAATTCTTTATTTGTGTTTTACTTTTCATTATTTTTTATGTATTTTGTTTTGTTAAAACATGCTTTTTTTCCGATTCATAAAGCTAGCCATTTTATGTTGTTGTCTTGACCTCACTAACAAAGCAAGCGATGGCGATACTTGACAACGATGATTGTGGAGCAACTTATGCTCAAAAGTATAAAGATACGGTTGAACTTCTTGTAAGTATTTTTACTTTTACATTGTTTTGTAGTTCATACATAATCCCATGGGATTCATCTGAGAATCCTATAGGATTCACAATAAATCCTATAGTACTCATACAGAATCCCATGCTTAGTACCAATTTACATTTTCCCATAATTCTAGATATTTATGTTCTTTTTTTTTAATCAATATTGTAGCAAAAGTTGTTTGCCAAACATCTGAAGCTGTATGGTCACATAAAGCATGCTAGTATTGCTAAAGCCAAGCCAAAGGTCGCAACTCTCAAGTGGAGGACGAAGAATAATTTCGAGATTGCGGTATTTTCGCAATGTTGCATATGGAATCTTACCTTTGGTCAAGTTATTGCAAAATGGGATTGTGGGCTTGTTGCCGAGTCTCGGCTTGATTAGACATGTTGAGGCAATTGCGATTCAAGTTTGCGACAAAGATTTTATTGCACGAGTAAATCGGCATATGAGAAGATGTTTGAATTAGCACGAGAATTTGATAAACTTCCTCACGAAGAAAAGATGACTATTATTCTTGAAGCGATAAAGAATAGGGAAGCACGTGGCGCATGTAATCATTGAAGAAGTTATGTCTTTTTGAATGCTAGAACAATTGTCCGATTAGGTGTTAATGGTATGGTAGGCGAGATCATGTGAATGGGAACTTGTGCATGTGCATTGATGGTACATCATTTGAGAATGTTAGAACAGGTTTATGATGGAGTTTTACAATGTTAAGCTGTTAGAATATACAAGTATAGAATTCATTGTGAATCCCATGAGATTACATATTGAATCCCATGAGATTCTTTATTGAATCCATGAGATTACATATTGAATCCCATAGGATTCATTGTGATCCATTCAGATTATCCACATAAGTTTTTAAGCAGAATATAAATAACAAAGAAAAATAAATTTTCTTTTGGAAATCATCTAAAAACATCTGAATATTCAATCTATATATTCAATAAAATAAGAAAAATACAAGTATAGGATTCATTGTGAATCCCATGAGATTCATATTGAATCCCATGGGATTACGAATTGAATCCATGGGATTCATTGTGATCCATTCGGATTATCCACACAAGTTTTTAAGCAGAATATAAATAACAAAGAAAATAAATTTTCTTTTGGAAATCATCTAAAAACATCCGAATATTCAATCTATATATTCAAGAAAATAATAAAAAGAACTAACAAAAAAAGGAATATAAGTAAATTAATTTTTTTCAAACATCGTTGGTTTCGCCTTTTCGCCTTGCCTTTGGGTTCATCGGACAAGTTGTTTTGTATGCAAGTTCGTCTTCTCTCCACAATGTCCACAAGGCTTCATTTGTTTCTTTTTAACTTGAGCGCTTTTCTCTTTCACTCTTTCGCCTTTCATTTAGATTCGCTACGAAATATTCCCTTTATTTCTTGCTTTTGTTGGATTGTTAACTATTTTCTTCTCGGGGTTAGAAATAGCAAAATGATCACCAATTACATCTCTGTATTTCTTAAAGGAGGATTTGGCACCTCGGCCTCCACACATTTTCAATGTCTTTAACTTTTCTACAAAAGCACCCATCTTCACTTTGTCTTTGCTCAACCGAAACAAACATTCATCCACCAGAAACGTTGCCTCATTTGTAAGTCTTTAAATTTCTTCATCTGTTTCACCATATCTGTTTCTTTTCCTTCTCAAATCAGGTGGTATGATATCTCTTGTCCAACGCCTCAAAATATATTGTTTTGGAATGAAGTTAATATCACGATTCTTGAAAACACAGAATATGTGTCGGCATAGGAAACCGAATCGTACAAAATGTCTGCAACTACACACCAGCGACCCATCTTCTATATTACGCAGTACCTTTTTAAAACCCAATAATTATTATCCAATCCCATTAGACAATCCATGGGATTTTAAAGAATCCATGGGATTCGAAAAATCCATGGGATTCCCGGTGAATCTCTATAATTATTAGCCAATCCTATTAGACAATCCCATGAGATTCATCTTGAATCCATGGGATTACTATGGGATTGATTATGAATCCATGGGATTGATTATGAACCCCATGGGATTACTTGATTAATCTACTATGCAGTAATATACCTTATAGTACAAATATTTACATTTGCTCTTGTTTAGCCTTCATCGCTAGTTCTTTTGCAACTTCCTTATTAAGGATTCTATAATTTGCCGGATTTTGTCTCTAACAATGACAATCTCGAGCGTTCGTCTATTTTAGTTCTGTGTCGCACAAGTCCAAAGCATACCTCTTTTATTTCCGTTTGAACAAGTAGAAATATTGTCCTAGTATAAACTTTTCTTGCATGACGTTCAATTTCTAACTTTGTTTCACATTTGGAGCCGCATCTAGTGTTTTAAAGTCCAAATGTTCTTGAATATAACGTTGTCTCTCCATTCTTGATTCATAGGACATCATGAAACTAACTAGTGTCGCTCCACAGGCTTGTGAAAATTTTGAAGAACGAGTTTTCACTCGGACCTTGATGTCGTTCTCATCAATCAAACAAAGGCGAGGTGATAAAATAAAGTGGAATCCGCATTTTCGTAGTTTAAACATTTTGGTCATCAATTTGTGGTTTTGCAAACCAAAATCTTCAATCAACGTAGCCCATTTCTCTTCAAATTCCATCGGTTCCATGAACATATTCCAAATTATCTTGTTTAAGCGCTTTTGAAATCGGTTTCATTGTATATTTCCTTGCAAATCTGTAAATAAAATGATAAACACATGTAAACCACCGTCAGTTCGGATGAATCCCATGAGATTGAGAGAAGAATCCCATGGGATTGAGAAAGAATCCGTGGGATTCGAAAAAGAATCCATGGGATTGAAAAGAATCCCATGGGATTCAAAGAAGAATCCCATAGGATTACGAATGAATCTCATGGGATTCGAAAGAATCCCATTGGATTCGAGAAGAATCCCGTGAGATTCGAGATAAAACATTCAATAAATTACCTTTCTTTGGATTTTTTGGTGAATATACCACATGCAAAGTCTATGTTTTGATTTAGTGAAAAGCGGCTTCAATGGCTCTTTTCATTGCCCGTCTTGATCCGTCACCACCATCGTTGGTTCTTTAGAAAAAGCGATCATGAATGCCTTTAGTAGCCATGTGTAGGATTCGGTGTCTTCTTTTAAAAGCATTCCCGAACCAAGCGTGACACACTTTTATGATTATCGACACCGGTAAATGGTACAAACACCATGTTGTATCTAAAAATAACATAACTTTTAGTGATAGAATCAAATGTGATTCACGAATCCCATGGGATTCTCTATGATCCATGTCTTTTAATAATTTTACTTGCCAAGTATCTTTATGTAATTTAAAAACAATCCCATGGGATTAGGAGAATCCCATTGGATTATGAAGAATCCATGGGATTCTCGAGGATCCTGTGATTCATCTGATTACCATGTGATCCCTTGTATAATCCATGGGATTCACATATAAATCCATGGGATTTATAAGAATCTTATGTGATTTTAATCAAAATAAATTATATTAAACAGACACTTACTTATTACACACGAATGTTGCATCAAAAGATACTATGTCTCCAAACTCCTTAAAATTGCATTTTGCAACTTCATCGACCTAAAACATTGCGACCAACTCACTTTCTTCTACCTTATCTTGAAATGTAAAGTTTGGCACATACAACTGCATTTTCCATTTTATTTATAAGCATTTGTCGTCACTTTCGCCTATAAAAATATTAATATCCGTGATGATTCTTAAAATCGAAGATGTCCCATGTACATATTCATATCCACCTTTCATACTCGTTAACAAGTTGTGAGCCGTGTTGCACCTATTTTGTTTGTTCTTTGCTTTAACAACAAACATTTTTTACCGGTCATTTTCCTTTGCTTTTTGTAAAATGTTTATACTCTTTTGGTATAAGCATATGATTGTGTTTTGCAATAAACTTAATTAGCTTGTATTTTCGAAACAATATCCAATTCTAACCTTATCTGAGCTTGACAACTGTTACATGTAGAGTTGTATTTCTTTTTGTTTCTCATTGTGCTTAGGATCCAAAGTGTCTACATTAATATGTCTCGGAGCTCCTTCTTTGTTACACATGATGTACTTGGCTTGTACAATTCCAGTTTTGTTAATCGTTGTCCTGCTTTTTAATTTGAAACCCTCCCGCGACATAGGTACTATACATATCTATAGCTTCCTCTATAGTATCATAGTATTTCCCTCTTACGGTACAACAATTCCTTCCACATGAGGCTCCCGATATATCGATCCACGGTGTCTCGGTGTGTTCATATAAAGTTGGTCTTGGTGATCTCATAGAATGCATATAAAAGAAAATATTAAGGGATTAAGATTTTAAAAAATGTGAATCCCATGGGATTTATATGAATCCCGTGGGATTTATATTTTCATGTTGAATCATGGGATTCATATAAATCATGGGATTCACATAAGATTCATTATAAATCCCATGGGACTCAATGAAGACCTTTATATTTTCATCTTTGAATCCATGGGATTCACATAAGATCACATATAAATCACTTGAATCCCGTGGGTTTGCTTTTAAAAAAATTGAATTTAATCACATGTAAACCTTTGGAATCCCATGGGATTTTGCATTTTCCAACAACAATTGAATCTAAAACATATAAACCACTGGAATCCCATGGGATTTTGCATTTTTACAACAACTTTTGAATCTAAAAACATGTAAACCCTGGAATCCCATGAGATTTGGCATTTTTACAACAACTTTTGAATCTAAAAACATGTAAACACTGGAATCCCATGAGATTTGGCATTTTTACAACAACATTTGAATCTAAAAACATGTAAACACTGGAATCCCATGGGATTTGGGATTTTTACAACAAGAATTGAATCAATGAATTTTCCAGTGGTTTCATTGACAGCATCATCTTTATCTTGACTTTCATCCACTGGAACTTCAATTAAATAAGTTTCGTCTCTTGCGCATTATTTCCGGTTAATCGGTGGTGGTTCAATGGTGATTAAATGCGGTTTGATGTGATGGTGGCGGTTTTATTAGATTTGATTCCATGGTTTGATTCCGGCTTGATGAATCCGTGATGGTTTCTATTATTCGACGGTTTGATTAAATACGGTTTGATGGTGGTTTCAATGATTCCGTGGCTTCAATGAATCCGGTGGTGGTTTCATTATTCGGCGTTGTTTCAATTGATTATGGCGAGATGGAGATGAGATCAAGCGAGATGGAGATGAGATCCGTGAGATGGAGATTAGATCCGGAATTGGGTTTTTGATGAGAGAAAGTGGTTTGTTGAATGAGTGGATTTGGGATTATTTTTGCTTTTATTGTAACGTGTGATTTTCTTAATATCTTCTTCCTTTTTATTATCGGATGGATTGTGGGCCAGTTTGATGAAAGAAGATTGGATGGTTGAGATCTTCTCATTTGTTCTTTGGATAACATTGATTTTGCATAGATCTCACCTCATTGGGTTATAAAGAACTTCTACTTCACAATGTTAAGTCATATGTGCTACGTGCCATAGGTGGCTTAAGGTAAGGTCCACCCGTGTCGGCATGTCAACTCAAAACTTAAATGTGCTACCAATATCAACCAAATTTAAACCCCGAGACACGAAGCCCCTACCCAAACCATTTATTACATAGTTATACTTTATTCTTAACTAACAAACTGTCGTACCAGAAATTGACACCTCTTGTCGACTTTTTCTTTAAAAAAACTAAAGTTCATCTACGATATACACACGGTCTAAACCAAGAACATAACACTCAAAAGTCGTCGCCAGTAGTCTAAACTAGAAGTAAAACACATGGGTCATCCAGTGGGTCCCACAAAAAGTCCCATTACTGTCCTTCCTGCTTCTAGATTTGTGATCTTGAAAGATGCTTTCATGACAATAAACTAACATTATTTGTTTTGTTACTTTCTATATATAAAGTCCATTTTTTATATAAAAAAATATTTAACCAGAAAGGCAGAAACCAATAATTTCTATATAAAAAACATGTCCATACTTTGAAAGTCTATTTTGTATACCTGATAATAAAAATGTGGTTGATACTTATACTGTAGTACATTGATCAAACACCAAGGCAAGTATATATAAAAGTGTACTAGCTTATGCTAATGCTACCTTCATACATCTTCATTTTTAGAAATTTCACATCAGACCCTTTCATAGGAGCTATATTGTTTTCGCGTAGTCGTTACTTTCTGCTTAGAACAAGGTCACTGTCTAGTGTCTAAAGTACATTTTTTGGCTGGAAAGTGGTCTGGAATTCGACGTAACGACTTCTGCAGTCCTGCTTCAGTTCATATGTAAGTTCACTATGAATTTGTTTTACAGTCTTGAAATCGGGTTACTTGTATAAATAGCAACGTACTTTTTTAAATACGAGAAATAGCTACATACACACTATTTATATTTATATCAGCAATATATTGTAGTTTCGTACCAAATATAGCAAGAAACTTTCAATTTGTACCAGTAATATAAACCATATGTTCATCTTATACTGATAATAGTAGCAACTTAAGTTTCCATGTGGTTGCTAGGATTGATTTAAAAAATGAAAGTATATTGATACTTTTACTGTTCACCTTTAATTTCTATATTAGTTTGTCAGAGATAAAAAATCAGATTTTAAAAAGCTGTGTGTATTTCAAAAGGGTACATACTTAAGAGAGAGCAAAAATTGCACACTTATGTAGTTATGTATTTTTTTCACTAGTGGACACTTATTTTGGGACATTAAGTACAATTTTGCGATATTATAGTCTCAGTTATGTAATCAGTAATACGGTTTGGCGTGAAACTCTCTGCAATTTTCTAACTTAACTTGTCATATAGAGCTCCCATATTGTGTTCACACAAGTTCTTGTGATGACGTCTAATGGCCAAAAGCACGCTTCACAAAACGGATCAACAAAGCCGCCACCTCTTGCTGATCAAGTAGCTTCACTCAAGAGACGGAGATTCAGAAGAATCAAAAGTGCTCCACTTTCCGATTCTTTTCCTTCTAATATCAAAAGTACCAACGCACTACCTAAACCACACCCAAAGTCTGTTTTCGACCACTTTTACCCGAACTATTGGAAAGCAGTCATTGTAGTGTCTGTATACTTGGCTGTTGGTACCCTTTGCTTTACTCTTCTGAGAAAGCAAATTTCAGGAAAAAAAACAAATAATGTACTCGATGGACTTTATTTCACTATTGTAACAATGACATCAGTCGGATATGGAGACCTTGTTCCGGCTAGTCATCTTACAATACTACTTGCGTGTCTATTTGTTGTCTCGGGCATGCTTGTAGTCGGGTTAGTTTTAACTAAAGCAGCGGATTTGCTAGTGGAGAAACAAGAACGTTTGTTAGTAAGAGCGATGCATTTAAATGAAACAATTGGCGAAGCTGAAATTCTTAAAAAGATGAAAACAAAAAAAGTGAGAAACAAATGCATAATTTTGGTATTGTTGCTCTTGGTACTTGTAGCTGCTGGTGCGGTGTTGTTGCTTTCGGTTGAAGATTTGGACTTTGTTAAGCGTTCTATTGTGTTGTTGCAACACTTACCGGCTTAGTTATATAAGTAAATGTTTCTCAACAACAGGTGGACGTGTGTTTGCTTCACTGTGGATTTTGTCGGGTACAGTTTATGTAGCTCAGTTGTTGTTTATGTTTGCTTTGCTACATACCGAAAGAAGGCAAAGGTCATTGGTCAAATGGGTTCTTAAAAGAAAAACAACAGCTTCTGATCTCGAGGCTGCTGATTTTGACGGTGATGGAATCGTCGTGTAAGTCTGCCTAACTGATTTAAGTACTTAAGGGGGTGTTTGGGATTTTATTGAGTATTCAAAAGCAATCCCAAACGCTTACATTTTTTTACATAATAGCTTGATAAATTTCTTATATGCTGTTTATTTTTTAATATCCGAATAGGGCTGCTGAGTTCGTCATCTATAAGCTAAAAGAGATGGGGAAGATCAGCCAAGATGACATCACACCTATCATGGACGAGTTTGAAATGCTAGATTTTGATAAGACAGGAACATTATCTGCTTCTGATCTTTTGCTTAGCCAATCTTCGTTGTAAGGTGATGTAAATGAAAAAAATCTTGGACGTTTGTATTTGGGACATGGGATTGAAGTTCACAATTTTATATATTCTACGTTCTAGATCAGATTTAGAGGTGTTTGGGATTGCTAGCTTCTCGAAACTTTTTATCTGTTCATCATTTTTCGATATAGTAGATACACAGTTTTGAGGGCGTGTGGGATTGATTATCTACCTGTTCGGCTGAAAATCTTCTTATCTTGACTAAGTTAATCAGCTCTTAGTGTGCGGGTATAAAAGATTAGGACTTTTTGATTGTGTATTGTCAAAATAATCAGATTGGTAAAGCAACTAATAAACTGATTGAACATTAAAAGGTGAACAATGGAAGCGAGTCAACAGTCTGATACAGTGTCTAAAGGGGGTGTCTGGGATTGCTTATTAAAGCTTCGTATTATTAGCTGTTACAATATCCAATGCATGAGACAGTAAATTTATTTGCTTAAGCTGTAACGAAATACAAAAGTTAGATAAGAAGTTGTTTGTATTTGAGTGTTTCAAATTCTGCTCATGTATAGATTATTGGAAGGTAAGCAGTTCCAAGCGCTCAAAACTACCAGTTTGCCTTTTTGGAGCGGCATCTTGTACTATAAAGCATAAGCAACTTACTTTGATCAACCATGAAACTACTTATCGGGTTTTCTAAATTTCTTAAGCAGCCAACTCACTGCACATGTTGTCGGACATTTTGTGGGTTTTAAGGTTTGAAATGGAACCAATATAAATTACTAGTATGTTTAAGTGGGAGGGAGTTGAGGATTGCAGCTCTGACCAAACTCTCGCAGGCTTGCAACTCTTTTTACTGTTACAAAAGGCAATTAATGGACGCCACAGTTATTTGGACTGCTCAGTTTGTTCGTGTCGCACTGTCGTCCTATAAAGTGCACACGCAAACTTGTTGTGATAGTGCATAACCGAGTTACACTTTTAAGGACTATTCATTATACCGAAGGATACTATTTGCTGTATGAACTAATGATCTTATTGGTGCGTAAATCACTACCCAGATAACCGAGTTACACTTTTAAGGACTAATCAAATGTGATCCGTCTAAATAACTCAAACGAGTGAATCAGAGTCTCAAAAAACTGAGACGATTATACTGGCACACCTTTCCCCATTCATCCTATAGATTTTTATGAGCTTGGAACTTGCAAACAAGTTAAAAGTGATCAGACTCACTTTAGACCATCTAACATGTTTTCAAGTCTTGTTCAGATTGCCACAGCACGTTTATAAAACTGAACTAAAAAGGAACACTAAAAGGGCCGCTGTCAGCAGCCAAGATCCAAGCAGGCCATTACGTTGTTTTAACTTAATACTACAACGGCACTACCAGCTAAGAGAATCGCATATCACCTTGCTTGCAAGAGTATAAGCAGGCCATAGGATTTTGACACATATTACTGTAAGCAAATCACGGTGTCAATCGCATAATCAAGCACATTGACAAGATCAAAAGCAACAGTCACATCAGCAAGATACACATGCAAGTTTGGTTTCAAGGGTAAAGTTATTGATTCAAGTGGTTAAGTACATCCCTTTTAGAAATATAATATAACTTGAGTCACCATATGATATCACAAAATTAAAGTCATAAGATTACTAGAATCAGCAAATGTCAAGGACATGTTTTCATAATCCAAATATTACATGCCTAATATAAAGTTAATAAGATGTTTTCATAATCCTAATACTACATGCCAATAGTCCATAAAGATAATACTACGTATAAGTTAACTATATAAGCATAGCACAGATGGCCACCAACTACCGCAAATATCCGGGCCCCCCATGTGTAGTCCACCAATGGCGCGAGTTCGACTCATGACATGGTCGAGAATATCGCGATCGGGTAATTCTGAGTGCACACGTCCTTTGTTGGGTAGGGCAGGGTGCAAAAAAAAGGTGACAGGGCGAGATGGTCGCCAAATACCATTTTATATAAGCATAGCATAATGTTACTTAGCAGAAGCGCCTTCACAAGTCCCCGTCTTCAAACTGAAAAGCACACATGAAAAGAACATTAGCAGAAGTGTGAAACGCTGAACATAAACGGAGTAAAAAAGATGAAACGCATTAAAATGTAGAAAACAACAATCAATGAACAATGTTTGGATGCATATAAATATGCAGTTCATGAAGTGATAACTGGATTTAAAGGCCTATTGATTCCTAGAGCAAAATATTGAAAATTTCACTAGCATTGATGCTCTTTTTCATCTAGCTTTGCATTCCTAAGTAACAAACAATAATCACTATTAAAGAGCCATACAAATTTACATAATCCAGTTCAATCTACCCACATTGATAAAAAAAACACATAGACATAAACTATAAGGCCACTTATATTTTGACTTATTTGACAAAAAATATAAAAGGATATATATACAACTCACAGCGATCAAGCATATCATGATCCGGGTCATCTTTAGAAACACTGACAATTGTACACTTGGTCAAACCGGGAAATACAGCAGCAGCAGCTTCTTCTTCTTCAAGGGGACCAAAATGGTCCTGGTAACTTTTAACAAGATCCTGACACCGAAAGAGTCCACACATCTTTTCGTTAGTCTCATATTGCAAGAGCCAGTCTTCCACAAGAGCCTTCTTAGCATCAACTCCTTTAGCCTGGATCAATGATTCCTCAATGTAATCCTCTTTAAAAGCTTTCAAATATTTTTCTAGCTTTTAAAATACTCTCTTCCCAGATGCTAGGTGGGTCATTCGGTAACACATCCACATAGGGACAATCAGCAAATGTCAAGGACATGTTTTCATAATCCTAACTGAAAAGTCCCATCTTCAAACTGAAAAGCACACATGAAAAGAACGTTAGCAGAAGTGTGAAACGCTGAACATAAACGGAGTAAAAAAGATGAAACGCATTAAAATGTAGAAAACAACAATCAATGAACAATGTTTGGATGCATATAAAATGCAGTTCATGAAGTGATAACTGGATTTAAAGGCCTACTGATTCCTAGAGCAAAATATTGAAAATTTCACTAGCATTGATGCTCTTTTTCATCTAGCTACTTGCATTCCTAAGTAACAAACAATAATCACTATTAAAGAGCCATACAAATTTACATAATCCAGTTCAATCTACCCACATTGATTAAAAAAAAAAAAAAAGGAGGGATTTTCATATATCCCCGCATATACACCTATATTTATATATTTCTCCAAATACTAAGTTTTTTATGCATGATGTACAAGTCTGTTAAAGCACTGTTTGGGGAAATATGCAAATATGAGTGTGTATGGGATATATAAATGAAAAAAAAAAAAAAAAAAAAAAAAAAAAAATAACATAGACAAACTATAAGGCCACTTCTATGTACCATAAAGAATCAGATACAATGCTAATAGAAACTAAGTAGTATAATTTGTGGCATAAAGAACGAGATTTACCTGTGCATTTTTTTCTTCCAAGATCACCTATTTCAATGCTAATACAAACTAAGTAGTATAATGTGTGTCATAAAGTAAGAGCAGAAACATGAACATAGTTAAGGTTGTGGTTAAAGCCATTTCCAAAGTTGGTTGGAGGTAACTATGATGTGGTGTTTTGTGTGGAAAAGAAATTAAGATGAGAAGATGGTGTTGTGTGTGGAAGGTATAAATAGGGAAATATGGGTAGATGGAAATAAATGAGTGACTATTACATTTGGCCTTAGACCACCTCTGTGTAAAAGAACTTGGGTAGATGGAAATAAATGGGTTACTATTACATTTGGCCTTAGACCACCTCTGTGTAAAAGAACTTGAGGGTGACAACACTATACTATAAAAAGTGATTGTCTAAAACCTATCGAGTGCAATATTTAATTTTAACTCCTAACCACCATATTCAATTAATGCTCATGCTAGTTTTCTATTTCTGGTTTCAAAATAAAGAAAGTGGGTACTACTTGATATTATAGGTAAGGGTGTAAACGAGTTGAATCAAGCCGGTTTTTGGCAGAGTTCGACTTGACTCAATATCATTATGTTCGGTTTAAGCTCGACCCGATAGCTAGACGAGATTTCTTGAAGGAAGCTTGAGTTCATTTAGAAAATTTGAATTCATTTCGACTTATTTATAATGATATGCTTTTAAAATTAAAATATAAGATAAGATTTGAAATTAGAACATTTAAATTTCGAAAAATTCCACACGTTTATAAATATATATTTACTCTTCATGTATACATATACATGTAATATATATAAAAGTGTTAAAAGCTCGACAATAACTCAAGTTGAGCCTATATAAACTCAAGCTCGGCTCGATAAACATTTCGAACTCATTTTTGGCTTGAGCTTGAACTCGAGGCTCGATAAAGCTCAACGCAATTGAGCTTGAGTCGAGTTAGAGCTCGACTTACTCAATAAAATCAAGTTTGAATTAATGAATCTCTTAAAGATATAGTTTTTGGTGTAGTCATGTACACTATATGCTTGACTGGAATTTACCTTTCGAATTAACTTAGTCACAAGCATGTATATAAAAAATGCTTTCAAACTATACATCAATAATAACGAGAGCAATAAACAATCTAAATTATATAATGTGTTTCTTTAAATTCAACCAGGTGAATGAAGTTTTTGAAACCCTCGACAACGTGAGGCCAGATTACACACAATATAAATACAGGAGTATTTACTTGCAGTCAACCACCAAGCCTGCAAGAAATTTAAACCACTCAACTACTCTTTTTCATCCCTATTCTTCACCAAAATACACACAATAACAAACACAAATCTCTACCAGCCACAAGATGTATTTCAATCCAACGGCCCTCCTTCCCGATCCGCACACTTCACTCCCATTGGCTCTCATCACCCTCCTTTAATACACCCCTATAAATACACACATTTTATCTCACCACTGCATTCATTCTCTCTAGCTACTCAAACCCAAACACTTTAATTCACCCAAAGAAGTGGCGGGAAGACATTAGGATCAACAAGCCATGGATTTTGGCCATGAAAGGAGTATGCGGCATGTGGCATGGCGATTATTTTGTCATCTTTGTTGGAATAGGTGGTCTCGGAAATTAAGGTAGATTTAATCTCTCTAGCTCTTCTTACATTTATCCGTTTATTCACATTATTTGTAGATAGCCACTTCATGTTAATTACATTTATTTTGTCATCGTTGAATTCGGTCCTTACGATGATAACCCGTGTAACTTATGATATTTTATTGTGAATCTGTATGAAATTAGTCCTGCTATAAACAGAGATCAATCATAATGCAAAAGAGTTTTCATGCTTTCTCTTTCGTAATTACTTTTTAGCACTCACTAACAACTTCAAAGAAGATATACCAATTAGGCATGTTTAAGTAGGCTTGAACTACTTGCGCTGATTAATTCAATATTTCGTGCTTTTTTAGTTTCCATAGATCATTACTATATGTACACATTGTTTTTAGCCTTTGTCATTGCATACAGTCAGGGAGATTTAGTTTGGCTTGTATAAATATATTGCGGCCCAATAGAGTTTAAATATAGTTTGATAATGAGTATCTTAGATTTATATTTACATGTTCTACTTTTATGGATCAAATCATGTGAACTAAATCGAGCTGCTAGGATATGTTGTGGCATCTTTTTTTAACTAATTATTATTATCTCTTTAAAGTGTCACTTATCATTTGCACGTGTGACTCGATATGCATACTCACGAAATTTAGTTTGCACAATACTTTCTAATTCGATTACCTGGTATACTTGTTTTACATTATCACAGACACGAATATTTTTTCAGTTTGTTTTTTTCGTTTTTCTATGCTCTCTTGCAAAAGTTCTTTGAAAGACCACAATTCACACGGTCTTCCCCAATTCATAAACATAGACAATAAAGCCTATAATTAACGGAGTGCTTATGCAAGCTAGCTTTTTAAAACTCGTAGATAAGAACTAAACACAGCAATCAGTCTCTTTTAATTTTGACCTTTAATTAACATCTGCAATTTTAAAGGTATTTAAATCATGTTCTCATTTGTGTTTAAGCTTTGAATATTGAACTTATCAGCTAGTAATATTCAATAGTTTCTTAAGTGTCACAAATTATATAGGACTATGGTTTCTTACAGTCAAATAAGGCTTTTATAAGTTCCATCGATTATTGATGTCATGTAACTGCTATTGATAATTCAAGTATAAACACTTGCAACATTGCACAAAGGTAAAGGGACAATTGCATTGGAAATATGGTTACCATTTTTTTGTCATGCTTATATCTAGAGAGTGAAAGTTGAGGCGTATTTATCCTCTTTGTTCCAATGTTTGCTAGATCCCAGCCTCATTTTATTGTTATTTTTATTTCCACTTTCACTTTAATTGCATTATTTGCTCAACATTTTGACCCATTTAAGTACTGTATTTGATTGTTGCTTGATATCTAATTTTATTTTTATATGTGCTACTTCTAATATTTTCTTTATAGGTGAGTGATGATCGTGAAGGACATGTTCAAATAGAAGGAAGATCTCTTATGCTCAAGTTGTTTTTATCACCACCCACATCAAAGAGAATAAAGTCATTTCTTACTGCTTCCAGTAGAAATACAAGAATTGTCTGTATGTATTTGGGCACAATACCCTTAAGGTCTTTCTCACCAGAAACAATAGCAACTAAAAGATTTTTTTACAGCCACTTGAAATTCGCTTACACCCACATGCAATTCAGTATTAGTAGAAATGTTGCTATTCATATACGACTCAGTACCTAGATCTCTAGAATTTGTGACTTTCTCCTTTCCCTTTTTCCAGCCCATCTCGTAAATACCATGGTTGACAACCGCAACTATGAGCATGTAAAGGTCATAGCGACGCCAGTAAGTGAGGACGCCTTCCTCTTCTCCTGGGCCTATTTCTAACCTTATAATGAAATACTCTTCCTTGTCATTTAGAACATGTGTTTGAAATACTCCTGGACAATTCTTATGCTCAAGTTGTTTTTAATTTTCACCTTCAATTAAAATCTGCAATTTTAAAGGTATTTAATTCATGTTCTCATTTGTGTTTAAGTTTTGAATATTGAACTTATCAGCTACCAGCAATAATATACTTCTCCTAGCTATATTTAATATTTATGTTAACTAAGCTAAAAATTCTGATTCTAACTTCAACCATTGATTAAATCAACAAGAAAAATACGGAAAAAAAAAATCCAAACTGAAAAATCTGCTATAAAAAATTATCCGACCCGAAAAAACTTGAACCGAATTTTTTCATTTAAGTATATGTGCACACCCTACGACAGATTCCTAGATCCGCCACTGGTAGGGTGATTTGTCTAGTTTAAAGGTCGTTTCTATTAACACTAATATTCCAAAAAACGATTTTCAATATCTTATGATTTTCCTTGTATTATTTTAGGAGTAAATATTTATGGCCGCATTATCTAAATGCTTGTTATTCACGTTTCAACATTATATACAAGGATTCTCACGTATATTTTTATTACTCCATTCAACATAAACTAAGGCCAGACGGAGTGGAGCTCGGGTTGCCAAGCGAGCTCGTGAACCCGCTCGGGTACACCGTCCCGTGTACCTCGGGTACTTGGTTCGATTAAGGAATTCGAGCTCTGAGCTCGCAAGGGTACCCGTGCTTGTGTTTGTATTTTTTTTTTTTCTTTTGTCTTCTTTTTTGGTAAGGAAAATGGTTTTGCAGGTACCAAACATGGTTTTGCAGGTAAGGAAAATGGTTTTGGTGGGAGGAAGAAGGTGGGAGGAAGATGGTGGGTATGTAAAAAAAAAAAAAAAAAAAAAAAAGGAAAGAGAGTAAGCACCACTCCGTCCACGTAGGGTAGTGTTAGGGTAGTATTGGGGTAGTTTTGAGTTGGAAGGATTTTATTGGATAAAGGTGATGTGGCACCCCCAGGGTATTAGGGTAATCGGGTACCACTCCTCCCTCCCTAAGTTAACTAGATCTAAAGTTAACTAACAGCATTTTCTCGATTTTCGTATTTGTTTCAAAGCTTTATTAGCCCAATGGGGTGGTCCATTCCCAAATTCGGCTTAACAAATCAGCCCAAGACCACCTCCTCAACCCTAATTTTAGAGGATATAAATAATACTCCATCACTCACAACCCTAATTCGTTTCACCTAAAACTTGCCCCCATCATTCATTATCCTTACAAAATGCAACAGCTCTCTGTTTCTGCTAACACTCGAACAACAAACACAATCATCAAACAAACCCGTCAATCTTTAAGTACATTACACGAACACAAACCCATAGTAGGTCCTTTCAGCTTATCCACAAAAAGTTGTAAAGGTTACTGTGAGTTTGAGGAGGTATTAGAGGTAAAACAACGGATGTTCGTGAAAAAAGTTTAAAATAAGCAATAGAGTTGTTTAAGTGTTACAAAAATTATGTTGGATATCTTATGCTAAAAGCCGGAGAAAAGGATGAGAGGGTTAGCATCAAATATTTAACATGATCTTAAACAACTCTTTTGCTTTATTTAATTTTTTTTCACGAACTGTCACCTCCAAATACCTCCCGAAATTCACAGTAACCTTTGCAACTTTTTTTTTGGATTACACACAACGCATGGAGGGTGGTCGGCCATGGTTTACACATTCATTCTTAGCTCATAACCTTTATTATAGGTCTATGGTCCTGGGTAGACCCAATCTAGTTTCTAAAATGATTTAAACAAAAAAAAACCGATGTTCTGTATGTTTGAGTATAATTTTCTTTAGTATTGGTTTTTCTAGAAAATGGCAAAATTTTATTGATAATAAGGTAAAAGACAAAATTATACTGAAATGGGTGTAAAATTTATTGGTTTGAGAATGAAAGTAACAAGGGTCTGTTTGTAAATGAGTTTATGACTATATATTTTAAGTGAATACACAACACTTAAGGTTTCCTTAGTTAAGCTTTTTACTGACAACTTTATGGTGTTGTTTAAGTTTTCTTTAGGTGCCGTTTGGTTTGTTGTCCCGAATGATAATTGGTGGTTTGTTGTCCGGAACGATAATTGGTATGAATTTGATATAGGGGTGGAATACGAATGACTATAAGTTAAGGTATCAATATTAAAAATGTTGTTTGGTATGATAATTTGATGAAAAGTGTTTTTAGGGGAAATGTTAGGCCCGGAATCAATTTTGATTCCACACTTTAGTATAGCAACATATTTAGTATCATTCCTTTTTTTGATTCAGATGTTAACTAACCAAATACCTATACATGGAATGAAATTCATTGATTGATTCCCATTGGCGCATATCAAACACACCCTAAAAATGTTTCCAAACATGATATAATCATTTTTTATATACACGACCTAAACAAATATGATTAAGTGTTTCAATGAGGTATGTATTGACATCAAGTAAGTTCTTACATGAAAAATGTTTTTAATTAAGGAGTGATTATACGACGCCTTAAGGGTTTAATAAAACCTTTTAATTATAAAAAAGAAATACGGAGTAACAAAGTACTACTAATAAATACTAAGAAGACCCACTAAAAATTAAAAGTAGACAAGTTTAACTATAAGATTTGTACAAAGCAAATATTTAGGACGGATTTCTAATTTTGAGACGCACATTTACATAGTAACAACTTTAAATTCAAAACCTATCAACCAAACGGGCTCTAAATTCACTTGAGGAGTGATACATCCACACAAAACCATTCACAAAACAAATCCACACGTTGAGGTGGAAGCGGATGATTGGTTTTTCTGTGGATAATTTTGTGTGGTTGTAGCAAATTCTAATTCAGTTTAGTAGCTACTTTTGGTTTTCATTTGGTATTCATGCCGAATAACAAGTCATCTACAAAACCTTGCAAGATGCAATGGTTTTATGGCATATTTTAGTTACTGTCTATCTCTATCCTCAATTTTTATTGGTACATTTTAAACAGGTTACAAGAAGAAACTAGTTCTTAAAAATAACAAAAATCTAGAAAACATGGGAAATATGCGGTGTTTGAGTACAAGACTTCAAAGAAAACATGTATGTAGAACAAAATTTGCGTACAAGACTTCAAAGAAAACATACGCAAGAGATGACAAAGTTGCTTAATGAACCTTGTTCTGTAACCAAAACCATGTCACTATCAAGCATAAATGTAATACGATGAGCAATCATTATAACAGTAGAGTCATTAAAGTGTTGGTTGAGTGTTTGTTGAATCATTCCATCAGTTGCAGTATCGACTGATGCAGTTGCTTCGTCAAGTACCAAAACCTGCTTTTTTGAGTAGCACACGCCCTAGGCACACAAGCTGCCTTTGACCCACACTCCCGTTCTCTCCATTCTCAGTAATTATTTGTGTAAAATGAAAACTAATAAGACACTGTAAAAAAGTTGAAAATGCTTAATGACCCACACTACGGTTCTCACCATTTCTCTTGCTGACGGTAAGTAATACTGTTGTAACCAAATGCACATTCCCGCAACACGAATGAACACTATGATCACTTGCAAGCACATTGTGACATAACTGCAATGATGCCAAGAAGCTGAATGATGGCAAATGCGAATTATCCGACTTGGTAAGGAATTTGCATGTTGACTGCACTTTGATCTGTAGATGCCTATAAATTAAAAGATGCTAAGTCAAGAACAACAGCTTAAAACAAATTAACATGGTCACATCTTATACCTTACACCAATATTTAGTCACCTAGATAATAAGTTGGTTATGTTATTACGCAATAACCTATTAAAAATGAATAATATTTGGAATTATAATTTTCATCATATTTGAGCATGCATTATGTATAGATAATATAAGGTTTGGACAAAAAGTTCTTCGACAATTTCAACCCGAATAAAAATGACCTATTTTGACCCGTTACCCAATGTGTTTGACCTGCTTATATTGCTACATTTAGATTCTAGAAATTGATTATGAATAAGGATAGAAGATGTTTCCTTACTCTATTTAGTATTCGTCCACTTGGAGTAGAGTCAAAGAAAGACATGGGCGACCAGAAAATAGACAAGTGCATCTTGTGGAATAGAATAGTAGCCACTTTGTATGCAACAGTTGCAAGAATGATTAATCTTGCAAGTATGCAAACTGCACTCCCAGCTGCTAAAGCTACATAAACAGTGATTAGTGTTGAGCCTTTAAAAGGAGCTGGATCACTAGCTGATACTGGAGAAGCCCAAGCTCATGCCTTATAGTACAAGAATCCGTTCCAAAAAGGCAAAAACTGGTAGTTTTGAGCGTTTGGATAGAAGTAAGTTGCACTTGTATATACCAGGAAAATCACGTGTGATTTGTTATTTGAACTTTAAAACTTATATGACAAATCACTTATAATTTCGTATCGGGTAACATTCAATATCAATAAAAAACGAAATGGTATGATGGAATCAGAATGCTAACTTGAAGTGCTCCTTATGCAATGAATTTGCTGATTCACATCAACATCTTTTCTTCAAGTGTAAGTATACCGGAAAGATATAGACCCAAAATGAGTCATATGCTGCAAAAAGATGGTGGTAAAGATGATTTAAAGACAATTGTGGATCAGTTAGCTAAACAAAAAAGTAGAAAAAGTATATGGTATGTGGTACATAGGCTTGTGTTGGCTGCTTCGGTATACTATATATGGCAGGAAAAGAATTATTTTGTTTAGAAATGAAGGTGAGCTGATTAAAATCGTTAACGAGAACATAATAATACTTTCCACAGAAGTATGAGGAATTTGATAAAAAGATTATGTTCACAAAGTCATGAAGTTGAAGTGCAATAAAAGAGGCATTACCATAAAGCCAAAACGAACAAAATTAGCCATCATACTCATTAACTTTTGTTTATCTTCGCCCATTGTTGGCACCTGCAGTGTTGATTTTGGTTTTCAAAGTACATATCAAATATAATATTAGGATTATGAAAACATGTCCTTGACATTTGCTGATTCTAGTAATCTTATGACTTTAATTTTGTGATATCATATGGTGACTCTAGTTATATTATATATCTAAAAGGGATCTTCATACATGGAATAAACCACTCCTACAGAAAACATTTGTCCGCCCTGTTATACGATGCTCCATGTTTGAAGTTTTGTGTGCAGTTCCCCTGTATGCCTCAAAAAGTGGCACAAGAAACAGTTAGGATTCTGACAAGGATTTGGGTTACAATGCATAGTATTGTACAATGTCATCTATTTGAGTTCAAGGTTTTTTTTTAGGCTGACAAGGATTTGGGTTACAATGCATAGTATTGTACAATATCATCTATTTGAGTTCAAGTTTTTTTTTAAGGCAGATTTACATTGTTTCTTGGCTAAATACGGGTTGACTTTGCCATTTTGTCTATATACTTTAATCGTGAACGGGGGTGCTCAACACATGGCTCATGCCCCATTGCAAATGAAACTTGTTTGTATTATGACAATTGTTTCTAGTGCACGATCTATGTGTGCATTTAGTAATACCTACTGTATTTATATTCTGATGTTCTATGTTTAGCATACACAAAAATGTATCATTTCGACCCATTTAGTGAGTGGTTCAATTAGGCGTGTGTTTTAGGTTAAACGGGTCACATTAGATAGATTAGCTAAAAAAGAAACGAGTCAAATTGTAATATGAGACTAACGAAAAGACGTGTGAACTCTTTCGGTGTCTGGATCTTGTTAAACATTACCAGAACTATTTTGGTCCCCTTGAAGAAGAAGAAGAAGCTGCTGTTTTTCCCGGTTTGACCAAGTGTACAACTGTAAGTATTTTTAAAACTCAAGATGACTCGGATCATGATATGCTTGATCGTTGTGAGTAGTATATCCTTTTTAAGCGCTTATATGCGTCAAATAACTCAAAATATAAGTGGGCTTATAGTTTATATCATTAACTCCACGATTGTTGGTAAGAAAAAAAATAAGCATTATTGGCTGACAGCCTACCTAGTGGGTTAGATAAACGGAAGGCCTATATGGCCCAGAAACAAATTAGGGGTTTGTTTATTCATCACAGGTACTTTATATGATGAAAGGAATAGGGGGATTAGGGCATCGAAAAAAACATCATTATGTCTTGTTGTGTGGTTTTTGTTTCAGGAAAATGTAGGGTGGCTAATTGTCCCTTTTGTGGATGTGTTACCGAATGACCCACCTAGCATAAGGGAAGATAATATTTTAAAATCTAGAAAAATATTAGATGCTTTTAAAGAGGATTACATTGAGGAATCATTGATACTGGCTAAAGGTGTTGATACTAAGAATGCTCTTGTGGAAGACTAGTTCTTGAAATATGAGACTAACGAAAAGATGTGTGAACTCTTTCGGTGTTAGGATCTTGTTAAACGTTACCAAGACCGTTTTGGTCCCCTTGGAGAAGAAGAAGAAGAAGCTGATGTTTTTCTCGGTTTGACCAATTGTACGACTGTGAGTGTTTCAACTCAGGATGACCCAGATCATGATATGCTTGATCGCTGTGAGTAGTGTTTCCTTTTTAAGCACTTATATATGTCAAATAAGTCAAAATATAAGTGGGCTTATAGTTTATATCATTAACCTCGTGATTGTTGGTAAGAAGAAAATAAGCATTATTGGGCTCACAGCCTACCTAATGGGTTAGATAAATAGAAGGCCCATATGGCCCAGAAGCAAATTAGGGGTTTGTTTATTCACGAGAGATATTCTATATAAGGAAAAGAATTGGGGGATTAGGGCATCGAAAAAAGCATCATTATGTCTATAGCATGTGTTTATCTTTGATTACCAATAATTTAACAAGCAGGTTTTTTTATTTATATTTATTTTTTTTACTTATCAAATCTAGATCCATCATAGAAAAACATAGATCTAACTAAAAAACCGTACATATTAAGTAAGGACAGTAAAAAGAAAAAAATACATGGTTTTTAACTTGCAAACACATAAAGAAATGTGTCATATATAATTATATAAGGTTTACACAACTACAACTTACATCTGTTACATGATGAAACGGTCCACCAGCATCATATCATCGGTGGTATTGTGGCTTTATTGTTTGTGTTTTTGTTGTAAGAAGTGTGTGTGTGTTTTAGGGTGGAAAACAATGTGCAGAAACAATGAAGCTAGAGTTGAGAAGAACTTATAATGGAACAAGAGTTTGGTCAAAAGAATTGAAGGAGTGCTGGTTGAAGGTAATAAAAGATGGTGCAGTGTAGTAGTTGGGTAGGATAGAATGCAATAATGCAAAGAGAAGGGGGGTTCAATGGAGAATGAAAAGGAAAATATATCTTTGTGATTTACTATACACTAGTCGTTGAGATTTTATAGCGTCATATAATTTTGATATGTTGGTTAATTATTTCGTGTAACGTTTATGCATATAACGTAGAATTTTCAAACCTTAACTAAAAAATCTTGTAACATTCGATGATCAACTAAAAGAACAATTTATAAATGTATCAAAAGACGTATAGAATATTTACTGAAAATGAAACAATTTTTTTTTTTTTTAATTGTATATGTTTCCAGTAACATATGTTAACCTTTTTTTAGAATATATGTCAACTATCTATGGTAGGATATTAAAAAGGAATCTGAAATTTAAAACCATGAAGATTAAAGAGATATTTTGATCATAACACTTGCCCACTTTTAAGTATTTTAAGTTTATAAATAAAGAAAAAATTATGTAGTTAAGATAGTACAACCATTTAAGATACAAAGTTGTGAAAATAATAATAATGGAAAACAAATACTAAAAGAGCGCAAATGAAAGCAGGTCATGTAACGAGTCATAAAAGATTTAGTATTAACGCATATTAATATTTTATCTATTATATTAAGAAACTAACGCCATTAAAATTTGTTATTTTTCCTTTGTTACATCTAGAGATGTTAAAAGAGCAGAGTTTGCAGTGACTAGTTTCAAAAGTAGAGGTTTGAAAAGTGATATTCAGCCAACTTCTAATTTGGCTACCAATTCAAAAGATACTAAACATACTCCTAATTTGGCCACGAACCCTAACGTTGTTAAACCTGCGTGTACGAGTTCGTGCGTGCATGTTGGTAATGATAGTGAGAGTGATGTGGAGGATGTTTATGATGAAACTGGGAGCTTTATGGCTTCAAAACAGTCGAAAAATGGTGGTGGTTATGGGATCAAGAGCTTGTCGAAAGTTGGAAGGAAATAATGGATGATGATTATGATCCATACGACGATGATGAATACAATGCCAACGGTGTATCAGAGGAACAAGAGGATTTTTGTAACGCTTTGGACATCAAGCTTCGTGGTTGCAAGAAATATTATAGGTTATGTTTGGTGTCGGTTTAAGTCAAATGTAATCTAGTAGTAGTTTTTTCTTCGTTTAGAAGTAGTTGTGATTTGTTACGTTAGCTTTATCGCGTATGTAACGGGCTTAAATGTGTGTTTCACTCACATCCTTTGTACTTAAACGCTCCGAAAAGGCATATAACAACCTCTCTTGTATATGACAATTCCAGGCGTGTTTCACTCACATCCTGGTTAAAATTTATTGGCATATAACAATAAGAGACCATAATAATAACATGCCAAAGAAACTTTAATGCCAACAAGAAAGTCAACCTTGATGTTTAGCAAATCGTTGAATCGGTAGAGCAAGTTGAAACTAGACAAAATTACACGGTTGGTCCATGGTTTCTTCGTAGACAAGTTTGGTCCCAAGTCGTTTAATTACACCGAAATACCTATTTTTGAAATTTTGCACTCATTTAGTCCCTATTTTGGATGGTCGTTAGTGCGGTCCGTTAAGTATTTTGCATGGTTAGTCCTTTGTTAATAAATTTTGCAATTAGTCCTTATTTTTTAAAATATAGTTTTCCCGTTAGTCCATCCGTTAATAATAGTTATCGACCGTTTTATCCGTTTTGTCTGCATTTTTTATCCGTTTGACCTTTTTATCCGTTTTTAAACAATAAAAGCATAACCAAGGCCACACCATTTGGTTCCAAGGTTTCATCCAAAACGAAACAAACTAACAACAACAAGAATAACGGTATCAAGAATAGCATCAAATTAACACAACCAGGCCACACCACGAGCTCAAGCTCGTGGCTAAAGCCGACACGCACTTGCGACCCAAGAACCGAGATACCAAAATATGTATAGCCGCGTTTTGTTATCAAAACTTGTTTTTCCCGTGTGTTCTAGCCTAACCCGAACCAAGAGTGAGTCGACTCGTGACTCGGTGACACGAGTTAAAATAACGTCGAGTCACAACGTGTGACTCGTCCCTTCTTCTTCACGTATCAAAGAGATGGTGGTGCTAGGGTGCGTAAAAGGTATCGCGTAGGGTAGAGGAAGCGGGTGAGGGATGAGTTTGGGCGTGGTGTGGTGGATCGGAAGAGGAGGTGTAAGGGTTGTTTTGGTGTGGCGGTGAGGAGTGGTGGCGGCGGTGTGGTGGCGGTGGGTGGATATTCTAGCGGTGGCTAGGGTTGAGAGGAGAGGAGAGAGAGTTTGGTGGTGATGGTGATATGTGTGTGTTTGTATGTGAGATAAAGAAAATCACATGGACCATTTAATAATTTACTCTTTAAAATAAAATAAATCAATAAAATACGGAAACGCTACACCCACATAAAAATAAAAATAAAGCAGGAAACGTAAAAAGTGGGCGAAGACGGAATAAAAGCGATTGAAACGGATAATAAATAGACAAAACGAATAAAAAGGACGAAAACATATAAAAGCAGGATGAAAAGGGATAAAAGCGTAAAAAGCGGACGAAATTTGAATTTTTTATTCAAATTTTTATTCAATTTTTTTGAAATTTGAATTTTTTTCAAATTTGAAAATTTAAGAAAATGTTAGAAAAGCGGACAAAACGGATGAAACCGATAAAACGTAAGAAAACGGATAAAGCGTAAGAAAAGCGGACAAAACTATAAAAAGCGAAAGAAAACGGACGAAAAATGAAAAACGGAGGAAGCGGATAAAAAGCGAACGAAACGGACAAAAACGTAAAAAGGTCGAAAACGGATAAAAAGCGATAAAAACGGATAAAAGCGGCCGATAACTATTATTAACGGATGGATGGCGGGAAAACTATATTTTAAAAATAAGGACTAACGGTGCAAAATTTATTAACAAATGACTAACCATGCAAAATACTTAACGGACTGCACTAACGGCCATCCAAAATAGGGACTAAATGAGTGCAAAGTTTCAAAGTATTCGATGTAATTAAAACGACTTAGTGACCAAACTCATGTCTGAAAGAAACCACGGGACCGTGAGTGTAATTTTGTCTTGAAACTATTATGAGACACTATTTGAGTCTCTAACAAATTGGTCATGCTCTTGGCTCGACCATAGGTCTATAGTCTTTTCAATGTCTTGAAGGTAATCCTGTTTGCACAAAAAAAAAAAAATAATAAATAAATAAATAGAAAGGTGATATGAGAGTTAATAATATGGTATAAAGATTTTTGAATGAAAAATCTCCAAGTTACAAAGGCTTAGGGTCCGTTTGGTTTGTGGGTTTTGGGCTTGGGATAGGATATACTTTTGATAAAAGCCATTTGGTTGAGGGTAATGGGTTTTAAAAATAGAATTCAGACCCAAGTATTCTACTTTTGACAAATCCCACCACATCCTTATCTTTTTGACAGTCACTATTTTTTTTTCTCTCTCATAAAAGATCTCTCCTATCTTTCTTTTCGTCTCTACCAAAATTCAACCCGTACTTCTTGATGATTCTATAATTCCACCATTGTAAATCTATCAATTAACAGGTATCACTTTAACCCCTAATTATTTTTCGTCGATTGAATATTTTTTCATTATATATCAAATCATCAGTGGATGAATTTAAACTAAATTCTTGATTAATTTACTTAATTTTTTTTTTTTGCTTTTAAGATTGTATTCAACGTTTGTTTCATCAAAAAATTAGTTTTAATGTTGTCATCGAAATTTTTGTTTTAAGATAGTAAATATTTGCTTGCTAATCTTTTAATGTTGTCATCAAAAAATTAATTTTGTTATGATTCTGTATATAGTCCTTTGATGAAAAGCTAAATTATAGCATTGTGTTTATGATATTTATTTTATTAAGAATCATGGATATAATCAGTGTACACATAATCTCATAGGTGAAGTAACTCGCAATGCATTAAGTATAGGTATGTTTGTAATTACTTGGTTGTTAGTTATTTTTTTCCTTCCATGTTTTATAAACAACCTGGTGTTTCTTTGAAAACAATAGATGGCTTGACCTTTTAAGAAAATCCCTAACGCAATGTCTAAAATAAATTTCTTTTTTGTATATTTGTTTTAGAAGAAAATGGCACGTAGTCCCATCAGTAGCAAGCAACGCAACGCCCTGCGTATGGTTGAGATTATCAATTCACTTGTTAGCGTGTTTAATGTAGTATTCGTGACTTGGTTTCGATTATCATTGTTGCGTACAAGTATAGCAAGGCCTCTCATAAAAAGTAAGGAACAAAAAAGGCTCGAGAGAATTATTTGGTTGAATAGGCTAATAAAAGAATCAGACATCGTTTGTGTCAGTCAGCTTCGGATGGACAGAAGAACATTTATAACATTGTGTGAGATGGTAAGAGATATTGGAGGTTTAAGAGGCACACAAAACATGACATTAGAAGAAATAGTCGCGCTTTTCTTATATGTGTTAGCTCATCACAAAAAGAATAGAACGATTAGCCTACTATTTTTAAGAAGTGGAGAAACTATAAGTCCACGCTTAATCGATGTCTTTAGTCATCTTGAAATTACATGAGGAATTGCTTCAAAAGCCACAACCTATCACAGAAGATTGTGAAAGCAATCGTTGGGGATCTTTTAAGGTAATTTTTTTTATTCGGAAAAACTTTAATATAGTTAATGTGCAATATTAATCTGTTGTTCATTATTAATTAACAAATATGAAAATTAAAGGGTTGTCTAGGAGCTTTAGACGGGACTTCAATTAGAGTCACGCCTCCATCCGATCAGAAACCAAGGTATCGGACTAGAAAATCAGACATAGCAACAAATGTGCTAGGAGTTTGTTGTCCAAACATGCAATTCATATATGTTTTACCTGGTTGGGAGGGCTCGGCACATGATGGTCGTGTATTAAGGGATGCCGTAAGTAGGGATGATGGTCTAAAAATTCCTCAAGGTATATTTGTCACAACATTCGTATCTTTTTCTATGTTTTTAATGTGTACTTGTACTAATATAGTTTTTGTATTGTTCAAATTTGAAGGTTGTTATTATCGGTGGATCTTGGATATTGCAATGCTCCGGATTCCTAGCCCCTTCGAGGTGGCGATATCATCTAAATGAATTTCATGGTCAACAACCACGGCGTCAAGAATATTTTAACATGAAACATTCAAAGGCTAGAAATGTGATTGAAAGATGTTTTGGTTTGTTAAAGGCGTTGGAAGATATTAGCTTCCCTTCGCGTTTTCCCAATAGGTACTCAAGTCCCATTATTCTTGCTTGTTGTCTTTACATAATCTAATAAGGAAGTACATGAGCGTTGATCCACTAGAGTTTGAACAAGCTGAAGAAGACGAGATCGAAGATGAAGAACCATTGAAAGATGAAGGCTATTTGACACATATCAATCCAACAGATGAATGGTCCAACTTCAGAAAAGATTTGGCGCATCAAATGTTCAATAGTTGGAGAGAAACAACAAATATTTGACGTTTACTGGATTATAGGACTGCCTTCGCTGGTTATGTGCGGCCTTGGGCCTCAATATAAGATTGTTTCATGGTTTGTTGTGCAGCTTTTGCTATTGTCGTGTTTCACTCAAATTAAGTAGATTTTGTTTGTTCGAGCCCTTTTAAGTTTTTTCTGTTTAGGCGGGCTGCTAAGTTGATGCCCCATCTACTGATGTATCCACATCTACATCTACTGATCTATTTTTTTGGTTAGTGTGGGCTTCTAATATTCAAGTAATGTATTTACCCTTTGGATTATTATAAAAATATTTTGATTTTGAAATTATATTTTGTACCATTATATGTTCAAAGTGTTACGTTCTTGTTTATGGATAATTTGATATTTGTATTGCACTTATATTCTAATGCCAAAAAATAATAAACAAACATATATTTTTTTATGACTAAACCCATGAGAAACCAAACATCAATTTTGAAAGTTACAAACCAAATCCTAATCCAAATCCAAAATCTAATCCAAATCCTAATCCTAATCCTAAACCCATCTACAAACCAAACGGGCCCTTAAGCTTTTCAATGATGTGTCAATTTTGACCAAGTTAGTCGACTAGGTGTATGTTTTAACAAAGGTTATCATCATAAGGTTACGGACCGAATTCAACAGTGACAAAATACATGTAATTAACATGCATGGCTAACTAGGAATGTGAATAAATTGATAAATGTACCAAGAAAGAAATTAGATCTACCTCTATGTATACTTTCGAGACCACCTATTTCAACAAAGATGACTAGATAATTGCCATGCCACATGCCACACACGCCTTTCATGGCCAAGATCCATGGATGATTTTTTGATAGAACTCAAAACTGCATTTGATAAAAGAGTTACAACTAAGGTTGAGCTTCTTGGGCAATTAGTGCAAAAGTAATGATAAACCATTTGAACAATCATCAACGACTTAAACTAACTTTTATCCATAAATCATTACCAACAAATCACGGTTTAAACAATACATATCATACAAATTTTTCATAATCAAACTTTTAACCGTAAGCTATCGCTAAACAAACACAATTTAAGATCATAAATAATCATCATTTAACATTCAACACGACTAAACAGTAAGGGCATCCACTATGGTTAAATTTTATAAAGCTTTAAAATTTTAATATTTCATGCCACATCATTATTTTATAAACCTTGTGTTAATAAACCTATCTCCATTATGGTACAAATATTTTAAAGCTTTGTAATTTTTTCACTTAACACATGCATTTAATATCTTGAGACAATGAAGAGGTCTAAGTTTTTGGACCTTTTACATGGCACATAGACATGAAATAAAAATTCACTATGGTTGAAATGAATCATAAAACCTTTTCAACAATTATAAACCTATTTTTGGACCTCTCACAGTAGATGATCTAATATTCGTAACTATTCCTTATCATCAGAATAAACAAGTTTCAACATTAAACTATACATATCCATACATAGACAAACTTTTAACCATACATATCCATAAGTAAACATCAAAATTCAACAAACTTTAAAACATAAAGTATAGATTTTCAACCGTAACTTATAACAAAATAAACACGATTCAAACAGTAAACATAATAAAAAGCAAAGTAATCATCACCTAGAGATTCATAACTATAAACAACAAATTTGACAAAGTTTTAACCTTATAAAAAACAAACACGATTCACACAAACAGATTCATAACTAAACAACAAATTTGACAAAGTTTTAACCTTATAAAATACAGTAACTTTTTAACCGTAAATCATCACAAAATAAACACGATTCAAACACTACATACATTAAACATGTATACAAATCAACAACTTAATAAACACGATTTACACACAACATATCATACAGATACAGATTAATATATAAACAACGGATTTAAGTAAATGAAAGGCTACTAGTTATACCTTAGAGCATCCACTATGATAAACCTTTTACAAAGGTTTATACATTAATACATCAATAAATTTAGACATTATGATTTTAGAAACCTACATTCACTGTAGTATAAACCTAAAATGTTTTTTAACAAATGCATTAAATGTATTGAATTCATAAAAAGGTTCAAGAAATAGGACCTCTTCATGCCACATAGACATGAAATGAGTGTCCATTATGATTGAAATAAACATAAACTTTTTTATCTTTCTTAGACCTTTTCATAAACCCACCATAATGCATGCCCTTAGGGTGGTGGCAACCGTCTCGGTTTCACCTTCGGCATGGATCAAACCGAGCGGGGTGGGTATTGCATGCAAATCGGTTTCATGCGGCATGGAGGGAGGGAGTATCAAATCGGCAAAAGACCCCTGATGACGTATAGTCTATATCCGGGTCACGAACCCGACTAAAGTCCAACACTAACTTAGCCCCAGACTGTTGGCTACGCTGATTAGATGTTTGGGCTCACGAAGGCCCAAACCCAAAGCTATTCATGGAATAGATATCCGATATCTTCTAATTAGGAAGATTATCATTCCCAACCGACTTAGGCGGGATACGCCGAAGGTTGGGGAACACGGAACCAACAAGGATTCCGTGTGTATATAAAGGGAATCCCATCCCTCGTTTAAGGTACGATCTTCAAACCCTAACTCTCCTTAAACCCTAAACCTATTACTTACTCTCACGCCGGAGGATAATCGTGGGAGACAATCCCACTCAGAAGCCTAACGGTGTTTTCTCGCTCTTAGCGCGCAGTGTCTCAAGCAACGATTCTCAATTGGTACGGAGCCGAGCTCCAAACAAGGAACGCCCAACTTTTGTATCAACAAGTGGCGCCATCCGTGGGACCATTCACTAAGAACCAAGAACTAGAACGACGAAGCATGGAAGTCGGTGATCGCAAAACAGACCTCACGGGAAAAAGACGACATCGGATCAACTCCTAAGCTGACTTCGGGACAACCGGTCGCTACAAATCGTGATCGGGCCAGACTCGGCCTTCCTCCTGGTGGAACCGCCGGGGACAACCTGTGCAACCACCACCACTACCACTGCTAAAGATCCATCACAGACTCCTTTTACTCCACTCCAATCGGTGCTAGAAGCTAACTTCACAAAAGCACCCGACGACCGGTAGAAGAACAAGTGGCATACCGATAGAAACAGACACCCTGCTCTGTAGGGGTCGCACTGGAATTAGAGCCAAGTAGTTTGTCTCTCAAACCACGAGCCTTAGCTCTTCTCATGCAAGAGGAAGCAAAGAAAAGGTCAAGTCGAGTCTGCATGCTCGACTAGACTTTGGCCCGGAGTTTGAGACATCCCCACCGTCGCCGCCGTAAGGAGAAGCGGAAGGATAGTCGCCGACCCCGATGTTCAATGTAATCGGAAGGAGAGTCGAGGAAGATGATACATCCGACTCACGCATGTGGAAGAAAGTGAGGAGGTTGAAAAGCGCACCAATGTCCACGCCAGACTTGGTAGTCGCGAGTCCATGATGCATCGGGCGACGATACTCCCTAAGTAAAAGTCCTTCACACAAAATTACGAGGACGGTCAAGCAAACGCCAAGGAGGAAGATTCATCCTCGATAATTCCTGACAACGAGGATAGCGAGACCGACACCGGAAGTCCATAAGGAAATACCGTGACCAAGAGGAGGAAGACATGTCTCTCCGTGGCGTCGTCGCCGAAGGTGGACGCGTTCACTAGACGATCGGTGATTCTCGTAAAACAAGAAGAGGCGCATGCCTGCTAATGTGAAAACCTATGACGGAATAGGTGACCCTGACGATCACCTAAAATTTTTCGAATCAGCCGCAACTATTGAGAACTGGCCACAAGCAGTGTGGTGCCACATGTTTAATTCCACACTAGTGGGAAGTGCGCGGAACTGGTTCAACAAGCTTCCACGCAGAATCATCAATGGTTTTGAAGAATTGAGAAAGGCGTTTCGCCTAAATTTTACACAACGGAAAAAGTGTGCGAAAAATCCCATTCAACTCGCTAGGGTCAAACAGCGCCAAGGGGAGTCCACGAGCGCTTTTATGGAGCGCTTCAAGGACGAATGTATGCAAGTCAAAGCATGTCCCAAGTACTCAAAATTTCGTGGTTTATGAATGGGATCAAGAACCCGTAACTTATCAAAAGATTGAATGACAAGATTCCCCATCCTTTGATGAAGTCATGAACGCATACGGTCCTTCGTCAAGGAGAAGTCGCTGCGGCGGATAGAAGAGAAGCTATTCAAACTACCGGTCACAGAACAACTCAGGAGACAATCCACGGACCGAATAGTAACCATAACAGAACTATCGCAACTGTGGGAGTGGGGTGACAATGACAAGTACACCCACCGACAAAAACGCCAAGGAAATACTGCAATGTAGGCGAAACTTTCCAAGATCGCCACAAATGCGCACTCAGGAGGATCGGCGAGTGGGAGTGGATATTGTGACTACCATGCACGTAAGGGCCACACCACTAACGAATGTGTCCAAGCTGCCACCATTGACAAACCGTTAAAGAAGGCGATTGACCATTTGGTCAAAAATATCGCGAGGAAAGGATAGATGTAAAAGCGGAAACAAGAAGGAGACACCCAAGGAAAAGGTCGACACCATCTACATGATAAAATCATGGCAATGGGTCACTAGACGGAAGGTCGACCAGAGTTTTCCGAGAGGCGAAATCTCTTTCCTCGCTTTAATGCGGACAACGCAGATGGTTGAGCCACTCACCATTGAGATTAGTGCGGGTCACGACATCCATCGCATGTATGTTGATGGTGGAGCATCGGCGACATCATGTATGAGCATCGCTCAAGCGATCGCGCCTAAAATACGCAATCGCTAAGCCCGGTCGAATGGCGCTGATCGGTTTCACGGTGAAAAGATATGGCCTATGGGGCAATACGATTACAACAAGATCGGAAACGAAAAAACACTCTGCGCGACGGCCCTGGATGGAATTTATGGTGATCAAATCTCCTCGCCATACAACGGCATTATCGGAGGCTCGATATCCGCTATGCGCAGAAGTGCCATCAACAACAAGACGGATGCTTAAATTCCAGTGGAAGGGGCATTGTTACTCTTTACAATACCACTGCATCGCATAGAGAATGTAACACGATTACATGCGAAACGACACCAATCCCGATCAAATACAAGAACCAAAGTTCCAAATCAAGGTTGCGATTCACCTAGAATACCCGAACAGAAATATCCATCTGAGGTCACTTTGTCGGACAACCAAGAAAGCAATGTGTGCGTGCTTTTGCAAAAGAACTTGACATTTTGCATGGGAGCCAAAACACATGACGGGGTACCACGCTCAATCACGAGCATAAACCGAGAATCCGACAGGCGGTACTCACCAATACGCTGTGAAGCGCCAAGCCCCGTAGCCGCGTAAGCGATTTTGGCAGAGGTACACAAATTGGTGGATGCGGAATTATGCGTGAAGTCTACTACCACGATCGGCTTTCTAACCCAAGAATGGTCAAAAGAGCGACAGAGTGGCGAATGCGCGTGGACTTCACCGAACTTAACAAAGCGTGCCCACAAGACCGCTACCCATTACCGAGATGGTGAAAAATAGAGTCTCGTATGGTACCCATTGAAGTGTTTCCTCGACGCGCATAAAGGATATCATCAAATCCGGATGGCAAATGAGGATGAGGAAAACGGCTTCCACACAAGCCAAAGCGTCTCATCGTTACACAAAATGCCCTTTCGTCAAGAATGCAGCGCCACCTACTAGCGGTTAATAGATAATGCTTTCAAAAACAAAGGGCGCAACACGAGGTCTATGTTGATGACCGGTCATAAAAAGCCATATCAAGATGAGTTAGTGCGATATCGAGGAAACATTCAAAACTCTACGAGATCAATATGAAGCTAAACCCCAAAATGTACCTTGGCGCCATCAAGGCATGTTCCTGATACCTAATAGAGCCCGACGGTATAAAACCATGTCCAGAGAAGACAAAGGTCGTCATCGAACTTCCTTCACCGCCACGTTGAAGGAGGTCCAATCTCTCAATGGAAAGCTAGCCGGTCTTAACAGTTCTGCCTAAGTCGCAGACAAGTCTCTACTCTCTTCAAAACACTCAAGAAGTGTATCAAAAGGGAGATTTTCGGTGGACTACGGAGGCGTAAGCCTTCACACAACTTAAACAACACCGGCAACGCCCCCACACTTGTCGCACCTCGACTGGGAAGAGTTAATTATGTATCTATCCGCAATCGATGGAGCGGTGAGCGCGGTGCTATTAATGATAGGGATTCAAGATAAACACAGAACACCCCAACCCGACAAGGGTAGAAGTGTCACATTTGGTGTCATATCGTAACATACAAATAAAATTTTATGTTTAAAGCCTTTAAGAATAAAGTACCAAGTCATATAGACGAATGACTTACAAGGAAAAATACAAAATTCAATATGTCTAAAATAAAATGAAATCTCCAAACAATAGCCCAACAAAATAAATCCAAATAATAAGCGACTAGGGTTGGTCCACTCAAATAATCCAACTCTCCCCATCAAAGCCCATCTTCAAACCTAACACCGCCGCAGAAAAGAAATGCTTGTGAGCTTAAAAGCCCAAAGGAATGGATATAACAAAACGAAAGCTAAATAGAATCAAATGCAAATGAACAAAGGAAACGGATAATAAAGTCACGGCAAAAGAGAACAATGAGTCAATGAGGATCCCGCAGAACACAATTATACGATATCCAAAACGAACAAATAACAAGGAGAATGAAGCAAAGCAAAGCATTGATGACATATAAACAAGCACATACAAACCGGATATACAAGAATGAAACATAAGCAACCATAGCAAAGGCCGATCCACACAACATATATGTCATACAATCAATTCAGAAAATCAAGACATACAAGCCAACAGATATCTACAGAGCGGAAGCAATTAATTAATAAGTGAGCATGGCAATTCACACGTGTCAAAACCCTTAGTTGAAATCATAACCAAGATCATAACAATGAAGTACTAACAAGGTCAACACATGGCGATTACGTAATAAGTAGTAATATAATATAAAGATATAATTAAATGAATTAAAGACATAGCAGGCAACTAAACAAATTAACAAGCCAGACGTCACAAGTCGAACCCTTTACCCAATCAAACCGTAGCATAAACCGAAATGCAAACATGGCGGGTCAACAACAAGCGAGATAAGGATACAACGGATAGTCATAGTCCACGAGATCAATCGAACGTAGTACACATAATAAGCAGACAAAACTATCGATTACACAATAGCATGATCACCGGACAATACAGAGGGTCACATAACGGTGAGATCACATATCATCGATAGAAGCAGTAACTCGAGATAACCGCATGTTAATCACATCATAGCAGGATAATCAATGGTCACATAAAACAGAATAGTATAATCAAATTCAATAAGCATATAATAACCCCAGACGTGAATGGAACGATAGTCAAGTAACGGAATGAGAGTGTAATGATCAAAGCAACGGAACATATATATCTTGGTAGTAGAGTGAGTCATATAAGGATATTGGGTAAAGGACAACAATTCGTAATATGGTGCGGTGGGAATCCATAAGGTACAATATAGGTATATCAAAAGTGTAAGGGTTGTCGTAAATCTATCCCGAGCCAACAAAACAAACCATATCAATAGTGGCAATAGCAGCCAAGTAACCAATAGTAACCATTGTATTGGAGGGTGACCTAGGAATGCCAAACCAATATGAGGGAGACCTCAAGAACGATGGAGTAGCTAGCTCCCAAAATGTGAGGGGTGTATTGCACACACGCACCGCATCACCAAAACAAATCATATCATATCAAATTCAAATCAAATCAAATCTAGGATGCATCCATACGCCCCTGCAAATCAAATCATAGTGGCCAAACATATCTTTCTCGAGCTCATAATCGTATATCAAACAAAATGGACGGTGTGGAACATCACTCAACCACACTAGAGTCATGCCATTGGTGCATCAATGACACGGACATGGAACCCCCATGCCTAGTTAATGGCTCGGGTATCAAACTGACAGGTCAGACCAAAGTACAAAGTGTAGCAATGTATATGTCTTTATAAGCAAATGTGCAATGTCAATAGTTCACAATTCAAAGGTTCATAACAATAGTTCAATATCAAGGTCCAATATCAATATTTCAATATCAAAGGTTCAATAGCACAGATTCAATAGCACAGGTCAAAAGCAACAATTCATTAGCAAAGGTTCGGTAGCAATGGGTTCAATCATCGAAGTTCAAGAATGGTTCAATAATGGAGAGTCAAAGCAAAGATTCAATAGCAATGGTTCAATAGCAATGGTCAAATAGCAAAGAAATATCATAAGCGAACAAAGTCGAAGGATCGAAGTCATGAGAAATCCCTACGAAAAGGGATAGAATATCCGCACTGATTCAATAGCAAAGACGCATACAAGTAGATGAAACACAAGACACGGAAGATTACTCCTTCTTCGAGGGATCTCTGTATGAACGAATATGCATTTATCGACGTAGTTAAGGTGTTTTACCCTGCTAAGTCTTTAGGGTTTATAAGTATCTTCCGCTTTAGTAAGTATCCATATTTATTATGTTTAGGTAAATCTCAAGGTTAGTTAACTTAGGTTTCAAAATGACATTGGGTTAACTTGAAGACAATAATCATAGTTTAGGTTTCATATGACATTTTATTAAAGTTTAGGGTATAATTATAAAAATTATTAAAGATTAAGGTTTAAAATATAACTTAATATCTTAACCAGTTTATCACTTCAATTCAAATGACCCACGCATACATAAGCCACCAAGACCATGCATACATCACTTTAGACTACCACCTGATCTTATATTACTGATTTGAAAACACATGCGCATACATACATTCAACCATTAACATGATTTGATTACCCCTTTATATTCAGATTAAACATGCTTTCAAAGCACCTTATACGCATTACTAAAGATCACACAAGAACGCCTATTCGACCATCCAAGTTAACGCGACACAACAGGTTTTTAATCCACATTACACGTTCGTGTTCCATCATTATTTCTTATGTTTATATCCAGATTCTTAGTCGACATATATGACATCTATATTCGATATTTTACGTGGCCTTTATTCATGATTCCATGCGACATATGCTATTATTTTATTTGAGACCCTAGTCGAAAACATGCATATGATTTGGAGACCAAATACACGATTATCAAACGTGAAGAGGAAAGAAAGATTGAGATGAGTTCGTTACGTTACCCTTGTTACGTGTCGAGCGGTGAAGACGACAAGGAACCAAGACGCCAAAACCAAACTAATCAATACTTACTAGTGTGCCACGACTACCGCCACTCTCATAAATCAGAAACCTACTACCAACCGCAGAAGCCCACGACAGCAGCAGCAACCAACGTCCAGCCAACACCAAAACAGACTCCCTGAGCACTTTGTTGCTGGTTTAATACGAATGGGAGGGGAGGGATTTTTGTTTTCTTGCCGTCACTTTTGTTTTGTGATCTAGGGTTTCTTTGTGCATTTATTTTGAGATGGTAAATGTGAGTTGACAATGAGATAAAAGTGGGGTAAATGGGGATGAAATTACCGAACATATGGGGAGTAATGGGGAGGGATATTCGGCCAACTTAGGGGGGAAATTTAATGATCAAAATCAAGACTAATTCTAACTTTCCAAAATAAAATGTGTAAGTTACAAAAATAATTGAGAATGGAGTATATGGGATTTACTTTGGCCGATTATTAGGGAATTCAAAACAGGAAATATGGCCTTCTAAAATTACAATTTTAATGGCTTGAATTTAAATGTAATGTCTCCATAATTATATACGCGTTTCGACCCTTGCATTTTAACGTATGATATGTATTCTAGACGTAAATGTAACGGTTTCATTTATCTTGTACAAATTTCATATTTACGGGTTAGGTTAGGAGTGCTTTTAATAATCTTAGAGTATTTTGCTTTTCTATAATATTAAACTTGAGGGGCAAAATGGTCTTTTCACACATTTTAGATTTTGAGGGTTTTACAACTCTTCCCCTCTAAAAGAAAATTTTCGTCCGCGAAAATTGAAGTCGCCGGGGTACACAGAGATGTACGAGTTTTAAGGCAGACGTAGCAATCCATAGTCTCATACAGATCATAACGATATCGGTTTCAAAGCGTTGAAATCTTATACATAACAGATGTCGGTGAGAATCTCGCAAAGAGGTACAGAATTCCAAACAAACATGTGGGTCGATAAATAACTGATATAAGTCATATTCCATTCACGCACCAAACCCGTGAATTTCCCAAGAAGTCGATGATTTCAATAAGTTCAATTATATGATCTCAGATTATCACGCTGATCAAAGGCCATAATACTTGCATCACATAATAAGTTCTTATTGTCATCATATTCTATCCCGGGTCATGACAACCCACATAACCAATATCACATCAAAACAGATAACATACAGATAGCAAGTAACATACCAAAATAGATCAGATCCTCATACATACAGCATATAACACATCAAACCAACTTACCATACCACAAAAGAGAGAAGGCCACCAACTAGCTCAAAACGGTTCCTCATGACTCATTACTAATGATCCAAAAGAAACGTTGAGATATTAAAAAAAATACCAAACGATAAAGCTTCACGATTCAAACCGAGTTCCGAACAAATCAAGAAAAACAATACCGATCAGAATCACTTAACAGGATATCAAACCGCCTCAAAACGCATGACAAACGAATAGGAGTAACACCGGTCGCGCCAAATCATATGAAGTAGATGAACCCTCTCACCACCGGTTGAATCTTGTCTCCGCTTTTGCGTCTTTGGTTGGTCCATCCAGCCTTCCTCCAAGAAGATCCCGATGCCTCCAAAGAAGACGGTCGGGTGTGGTTTCGCTTCACGAACCTCTCCTTAGAGAGGGCATAAAGAACGCAGTTCGACACCACCATCTTCGGCTCCACGGGTAATCTCCATCTAACGCCGACAAACGGATGTGCGAAGACAAAATACTAAAATCAAATGTGAAGAGAAGACCAAAATGTTGAAGACAAAAGATTATCAAGTCAAATCGAACGCGGTCAAAAGGAATCGTAATAGATCATAACAGACGGAAGCCTAGTGTCACCCACGCCCTCACTGTGTCAATCGTAAGGTCAACAAGACGAAACTCTGCTCGATACCATAATTGTAACACCCCAACCCGACAAGGGTAGAAGTGTCACATTCTGGTGTCATATCAGAACATACAAATAAAATTTTACAAGCGAAAGCCTTTAAGAATAAAGTACCAAGTCATATAGACGAATGACTTACAAGGAAAAATACAAAATTCAATATGTCTAAAATAAAATGAAATCTCCAAACAATAGCCCAACAAAATAAATCCAAATAATAAGGTGACTAGGGTTGGTCCACTCAAATAATCCAACTCTCAGCCCATCAAAGCCCATCTTCAAACCTAACACCTGCCGCAGGAAAAGAAATGCGACTGAGCTTAAAAAGCCCAAAGAGAATGATATAACAAAACGAAGCTAAATAGAATCAAATGCAAAATGAACAAAGGAAACGGATAATAAAGTCACATCGAAAAGAGAACAATGAGTCAATGAGGATCCTGCAGAACACAATTATACTGAGATATCCAAAAGAACAAATAACAAGGAGAATGAAGCAAAGCAAAGCATTGATGACATATAAACAAGCACATACAAACCGTATATACAAGAATCAAACATAAGCAACCATAGCAAAGGCCGCATCCACACAACATATATGTCATACAATCAATTCAGAAAATCAAGACATACAAGCCAACAGATATCTACGGAAAGCGGAAGCAATTAATTAATAAGTGAGCATGGCAATTCACATGTGTCAAAACCCTTAGTTGAAAACATAACCAAGATTATAACAATGAAGTACTAACAAAGAATAACACATGGCGCTACGTAATAAGTAGTAATATAGTATAAAGATATAATTAAATGAATTAAAGACATAGCAGGCAACTAAACAAATTAACAAGCCGGACGTCACAAGTCGAACCCTTTACCCAATCAAACCGTAGTATAAACCGAAATGCAAACATGGCAGTCAACAACAAGCAGATAAGGATACAACGGATAGTCATAGTCCACGAGATCAATCGAACGTAGTACACATAATAAAATGTATAAAACTATCGATTACACAATAGCATGATCACCGACAATATAGAGGGTCACATAATGGTGAGATCACATATCATCGATAGAAACAGTAACTCGGATAACCGCATGTTAATCACATCATAGCGGGATAATCAATGGTCACATAAAACAGAATAGTATAATCAAATTCAATAAGCATATAATAACCCTAAGACGTGAATGGAACGATAGTCCAAGTAACGGAATGAGAGTGTAACAAATCAAAGCAATGGAACATATATATCTTGGTAGTAGAGTGAGTCATATAAGGATATTGGGTAAAGGATAGTCAATTGTAATATGGTGCGGTGGGAATCCGAAGGTACAATATAGGTATATCAAAAGTATAAGGGTGTCGTAAATCTATCCCGAGCCAACAAAACAAACCATATCAATAGTGGCAATAGCGCCAAGTAACCAATAGTAACCATTGTATTGGAGGGTGACCTCTGAATGCCAAACCAATATGAGGAGACCTCAAGAACAGTGGAGTAGCTAGCTCCCAAAATGTGAGGGGTGTATTGCACACACGCACCGCATCACCAAAACAAATCATATCATATCAAATTCAAATCAAATCAAATCTAGGATGCATCCATACCGCAAATCAAATCATAGTGGCCAAACATATCTTTCGAGCTCATAATCGATATCAAACAAAATGGACGTGTGGAACATCACTCAACCACACTAGAGTCATGCCATTGGTGCATCAATGACACGGACATGGAACCCCATGCCTAGTTAATGGCTCGGGTATCAAACCGATGGTCGCACCAAAGTACAAAGTGTAGCAATGTATATGTCTTTATAAGCAAATGTGCAATGTCAATAGTTCACAATTCAAAGGTTCATAACAATAGTTCAATATCAAGGTCCAATATCAATATTTCAATATCAAAGGTTCAATAGCATAGATTCAATATCACAGTCAAAAGCAACAATTCAAGAGCAAAGGTTCAAGAGCAATGGGTTCAATATCGGAAGTTCAAGAATGATGGTTCAATAATGAGGAGTCAAAGCAAAGATTCAATAGCAATGGTTCAATAGCAATGGTCAAATAGCAAAGAAATATCATAAGCGAACAAAGTCGAAGGATCAGAAAGTCATGAGAAATCCCTACTGAAAAGGGATAGAATATCTGTACCTGATTCAATAGCAAAGACGTACACAAGTAGATGAAACACAAGACACGGAAGATTACTCCTTCTTCGAGGGATCTACAGAAGTGAACGAATATGCATTTATCAGACGTAGTTAAGGTGTTTTACTCCGGTTAAGTCTTTAGGGTTTATAAGTATCTTTCCGTTTTAGTAAGTATCCATATTTATTATGTTTAGGTAAATCTCAAGGTTAGTTAACTTAGGTTTCAAAATGACATTGGGTTAACTTGAAGACAATAATCATAGTTTAGGTTTCATATGACATTTTATTAAAGTTTAGGGTATAATTATAAAAATTATTAAAGATTAAGGTTTAAAATATAACTTAATATCTTAACCAGTTTATCACTTCAATTCAAATGACCCACGATACATAAGCCACCAAGACCATGCATACATCACTTTAGACTACCACCGATCTTATATTACCGATTTGAAAACACATGCGCATACATACATTCAACCATTAACATGATTTGATTACCCTTTATATTCGATTAAACATGCTTTCAAAGCACCTTATACGCATTACTAAAGATCACACAAGAACGCCTATTCGACCATCCAAGTTAACGCGACACAATGTGTTTTAATCCACATTACACGCTCGTGTTCCATCATTATTTCTTATGTTTATATCCGCATTCTTAGTCGACATATATGACATCTATATTCGATATTTTACGTGGCCTTTATTCATGATTCCATGCGACATATGCTATTATTTTATGTGAGACCCTAGTCGAAAACATGCATATGATTTGGAGACCAAATACACGATTATCAAACGTGAAGAGGAAAGAAAGATTGAGATGAGTTCGTGTTACGTTACCCTTGTTACGTGTCGAAGCAGGAAGACGACAAGGAACCAAGACGCTGCCAAAACCAAACTAATCAATACTTCTTACTAGTGTGCCACGACTACCGCCACTCTCATAAATCAGAAACCTACTACCAACCGCAGAAGCCCACGACAGCAGCAGCAACCAACGTCCAGCCAACACCAAAACAGACTCCCTGAGCACTTTGTTGCTGGTTTAATACGAATGGGAGGGGAGGGATTTTTGTTTTCTTGCCGTCACTTTTGTTTTGTGATCTAGGGTTTCTTTGTGCATTTATTTTGAGATGGTAAATGTGAGTTGACAATGAGAAAAAAGTGGGGTAAATGGGATGAAATTGCCGAACATATGGGGAGTAATGGGAGGATATTCGCCAACTTTGGGGGAAATTTAATGATCAAAATCAAGACTAATTCTAACTTTCCAAAATAAAATGTAAGTTACAAAAATAATCGAGAATGGAGTATATGGGATTTACTTTGGCCGATTATTAGGAATTCAAAGCAGAAATATGGCCTTCTAAAATTACAATTTTAATGGCTTGAATTTAAATGTAATGTCTCCATAATTATATCGCGCTTCGACCCTTGCATTTTAACGATGATATGTATTCTAGACGTAAATGTAACGGTTTCATTTATCTTGTACAAATTTCATATTTACTGGTTAGGTTAGAGTGCTTTAATAATCTTAGAGTATTTTATGTTTTCTATAATATTAAACTTGAGGGCAAATGGTCTTTTCACACATTTTAGATTTTGAGGGTTTTACAAAACCCCGCTCACTTTGTAAGCAAGGCACCAAGAAGTTAACGGAGATGAACTATGAGCCATGGAAAAATTAGTTCGGCGTTGGTATTTGTCGCCAAACGGCCACGCAGTACTCCAAGCGCATCCAATAGCGGTAATCACGCATCAACCGATCAAGCGGATCATCTCCAAACCCGACGATCAGCCGACCGCGAAGTGGAGTGTATTGCTACAGTGAGCACAACATCTCTTACTGCACCACGCATCGCGATCAAAGGACGACCGCGCACTTCATCATCGAAAAGCCGACACCGACGAGGTACCGCACCAAGCAGGACTGAACCGCATGACCCATGGATCTTGTTTACGAGATGGGTCCTCGCGCGCTGATGGTTCGTGAGCAGCCTCATTCTCACAAACCCGTAGGAATGGAATTCACTTACGACCGCGTTTGAATTCACAACGACGAACAATGAGGCGTAATATGAAGCTCTAATCACCGGACTACGATTGCAAACCGAATGGGTGTACGTAACCTGAAGAAAATGCGGACTCGACTAGTGGCCAACCACGTGTTGGGCTAATACGTGGCTAAAGAAGAAAATATGATTCAAGATCTCGACAAGACCAAGACATCGATCAAAGGCTTTGTGATTCACCATCAAGCAAGTTCCTAGAGGAGAAAATCGTAAGCGATGCACTAAGCAAGATCGCCTCGACAAGCTTCGACACCTATCAAAGCAAGTCTTTGGTGGAAACACCGAAAAGCAAATCCATATCGGAGATGGAAGTCTCCACAAGAATGAGGAGGAAGGTCCTACATGGATGACAATCGATAACGGAATTCCTAAGCAAAGGAACATTACCCCAAGAGCGTAAGGAAGCTCGCAGGATACGGCACAGACAACACGTAGATTCGAACTTCGAGACAACATATTGTACCGACGCCCTTCCTCCAACCATGGCTCACCGAGTTGGCCCCTACAAGCAAATTACGTCTTGCGAGAAATCCATGAAGGTTCATGCAAGATGCACTCGTGACCACGGTCCGTTGTGGCACGCGCCACGAGATCGTGATACCATCGCCAACCATGCACCGCGATGCGCTGGATTTAATAAGGAAGTGCAATGATTGCCAAGTTCATAGACTGCCCCCGCCAACCACAAAGACGAGCTAATGCCAATTACATCACCATGGCCATTCTACAAGTGGGGTATCGACATTGCGGGACCTTTCCAATCGCAGCAGAGAGGTTAAAATTCCTCATAGTCGCTATAGACTACTTCACTAAGTGGATCAAGCAAAGGCGAAGTGACAATCACGGCAACCGTGTCAAGCGCTTTGTCCGGGAAAGTATAGTATGCCACTTGACCGCCGAGGAAATCATCTTGGACAACGGAAACACCACTGCGACAACCCTTTCAAAGCGGTGCGAGAAGTTGAACATCACACAAAGACTTGCGCCGCTTAAACACCCACAAACCAATGGCTTAGTCGAACGTGCGAATCGAAGCTTAGTGAAGGAATTAAGGCACGCCTATAAAAGCACAAAGGAAGTGGGTGGAAGAGCTATCACATGTCTTATGGGCGATCGCACCTCAATCAAAACCAAGACGGAGACACCCTTCTCTAGTCTACGGGATGTAAGCCGTCATTTCACCGAGATCGGCATGCCAACCATCCGCACCGCCGAGATCAATGTGGCAACCAATGATGACGAGACGTGTCGACTTGGATCCGCTAGAAGAAAGGCGCGAACGCCAGCCTATACGGGAGGCAAAATCAAAGTCAAGGATGAAAGGATACTATGACGCTAAAGTGCGCAGTGTTTCATTCAGACCAGGTGACTTTGTTTTCCGCGCCAATGATGCGAGCCATGCAGAAGACACATGCAAACTTGGACCAGAGTGGGAAGGACCCTACGAGGTTACTGAAGCACTAGGAATAGGCGCGTACAAGTTACGAGGCTTGGATGGTCGAGAACTGCCGCGCACATGGAACATCTGCAACCTCAAGAGGTGCTACCTATAAGAGTGGCTACGCCCAACAGACAAGCGCTGTGCACTTTACTAAAGTACCCAATAAACACCTATGTATCTACTTTTTATTTCCTTAATGTAATGTTTTATTTGTTTCTCATAAACACTTGCAAGTATTAATAAAACGTCGCGGTTTCTAGCTAACTCCGTGACACTTTTCAATTTGTTATTTCCATATAATGTATGTCTTAACAATTTTCTATTTCTTGCCTACATGGCGTGCATGCACTAAATAAACCCACGATGGTAAAAGGATAAGTTAACCTACTAAACAACTTGTTGCGTAAGAGGGTTGCAAACCCATCAACACCGGATCACGATCCTTGTTAAACACCTTGTTCTCAAGACGTTGAATAAGTTTTGCAAGATCTCACGATGGGTGCGCAACATTGCATATGGTGCACGTTTAACAACTTAGAAACCAAGACACTTGATTTCTTAATGTAATATTTACAGTACGCTACATATCATAACATACACGACTATGATAGAAAATACTTAGTATTTATTTTATGCTCTTCATACATGATTACGAATTTCTTATATTGTTCGCGCTTGTGTACACATGTGACTTGTAGACAACACAAATGCCTTTTAGGCAAAGACAAACATACAAGTACGTATGTTACAAATGGCAACAATATTCACACGAACTCAACAAGAGATGATTTTATTAAATAACTATGAGTTATTACAAAAGGATTGTTACTTTACAGCATATAAACCTACCAACTATTACAACGCTCAATGGATAAGCTACCCACACGGTTTGCGGTATCTTTGGCTTCGTCAAGCCTCTTCAACAAGTCTGAGTCCTGACGAGACACAGTAGCAACACTCACCGGCACCCCGTCAGACCTTGGCAAGTGAACTGCACCAACCCCACACAAAATCGCCTTACCCTTAATACCTTCCTTTTTAGCAAGTCTGGTCGCATGCGCTTCCAACACTTCCTTCTAAGGCACTTCTTTCTCTAAGGCAAAGGGATTCAGAATATCCCTAGGATGAGCGAAGACAGGTACTTGCAGCTGAGAGTCATGGGGCTTCAAATAGTAGTCTGGTTGTTCCTCTGCACCCTCAGCACGATGACGCGCTAAGGTCAACCCCGCCATGATAACATCTATAGGATAATCCTGAACGCGCCCCGCTCAAGAATCATGGGAGCTCTAAGTCCTTCATCCTTTTCATAGCAAATACCGTGTGATCATAAGACTTAGCATCATAGTTCGGTACCTTATCAACGGCACCTTTAAGTTCCGCCTCATGCATTCTCCACGCTTTTTGCTTTGCGCAGCCAGTAGCGATCGAACTACCTCCTCAAGGCATTAACCACTTCGGCGACTCCTGTGGTATTAAGCACTTAGACGAAGACCATGGCCTATGAGCCATCTCGCCGCCTATAGTAGACATCACCGGGGTACAACTCTCGTCAGACTCAACATCGAGTTCATGCAGTTTGCCTCTTGCACTCCAATGCACTACCACATGAGCGCCAAGATCTTCCAACCGAGCGACCAACTCTTCTTACCCTACTCAAGATACTGAGAGCCCACTTACAAGACGCCTTGTCTTCGCAGACCGCCTCAACAAGCTCCCCGGTTTATTTGGGATAGCAATGCATTTTCTCTCCGCAAGTTTCTCCACATACGATTTGCCGCTTCTACCGTCCGGCAAGAGCTAATTGCGCCCAAAGAACGCAATACCGATCCTTCCGCGCTGGTCGCTCTCACCAAAAATCGAGCCCTTAGCTTCTCCACCAACGAAGCTTGATGCGCAGACACTTGCACCAACTCTTCTACCAACCGCCTAATCGATGCATCCCCAGCGAGACATATCCGCATCCTTTGGTCATGGTTCGTGATCAAGCAGAGCGGTAAGAAGGCACAGAGGACTATTATGAGAGGCGACTCTGCGGAATGTTCCAACCTACAAACATGATGAGGATTTCGCTATTCAAGAAGATCGGTAAGGAAATCGCTAAAAATTTTTCATCATGAAACTTTCGCAGGAATGTGATAAGGTTTTAAAAGGTACCATTTGAGGGTCGTTTAAGTCCTTATTTGATCACTTTGTATCCGTTATTGCTTAATATCGTTCCTTTTCACTTTTTAGGTCTCGTGAAGGCAAATGTCGGAATGGCACTTATTTGGACAAAAAGCGCGAATATATGGAAGAAATGGCCAAAGTCGAAATCGAGACACTCACGATTCACGAAAGTATAAAGCGCGCGTGTCCAAAAGATTACATGACGCCGTCCCAAAATTATTGCGACGGACGTAACCCAAAACTCGTGAGCCAAGAGACGGCGCCTAGTTGTGAAAGAGTAGAGGTCGTCGCTACTCGAACGACCTAGATGCAATCCGACGACGCCGAAGTCAAGAGACGGCGCCACGGACATAAGGTGACGCCGTCGCAGTTAACGTGGCAAGACGAAACCCCACGAGCGGCGACACTCAAGCGCCACTAAACATAAGGCGACGCCGCCGCAATTGTGATATTATATATAGAATCCGAATTTTTCGGTCTTTGTGTGGAGAGTCTTTGAGTAAAAACCTTAAACCGAACCTAAGGTGTCTTGTACAAGATTTTAGGGTTTTAAACCCTATCTTACACCAAGATAAGTCTTTACTTCATTAATTCAATTATGTCTTTGATTATTTGTGTGTATGCTTGCATGTTCTCCATGTCCCGCTAATTTATTTGTGTGTTTGCTTAGAAGTATGAAACTTAATTATTAAATATTGATTGGTTGTTTCTTATCTTAGTTGATTAATGATCTAGTAATGCGATAGGCCATTCGTTGTGTACTTAATGCTTGATTCATCTTTGTGAACCTTAGAGTATGATTACCGAGTGATTGAGGCTAAACCATCCAAGAGCGCCTTAGAGTAGAGTCTATAATCTCTAAGTGGATTTGTAGACAAGACCCTTTGGTAAGTTCAAAGAGTTGGGAGAAACGATACCCTACAACTTTAGACACACAACGCAACTAGAATAAGACGTGACACTCAACCATCAATAGGAGATAATTAAGGAGTAATACAAACTAAGTAAACACATCTTTAAACTATCATACGAGCACACATTAATTAGACATAGACTCCCACAACCTTAGTTTAGATAATTAGATAATAGTAGAGTAATCAGAGAAATACCAACCCCCAAACTAATACCGAGATTCAGTACCTTTCCATTTTCATAAAACATAAAAGATACAAAATAATCTTCCTCAACCTTAACCTTAGCGTAGTAACTCCCTACTAGCATTCCTATTCCCCAGAGAACGATATCAATACCGTGGCTTACCCTAATTACTACACTACAACGATTAGGTTCACCGCTTGTGGTGTTATAAAACTTGCTCAAGAAAAGGAAGTTTCTTGACCCCGAACGACGCGTGTGGCGTTATCGAATGGAAGTGTCAGGTGATGGTGGGCGCGACGCAACATCACTGGAGGACGACTCCACATTCAACACAACAGGGCGCTTCTTTCGGGAGGAAGCAGCGCCATCGCCAATGCGCATCCTTTTGCGCTTCAATCCCTGGCTTTCTTCTTCCTCTTCCGCTTCCTCCACGTGCTCTGCCGCTACTTGCGTAGGTTGCACTGGGGGGGAGGGGACTATAGGACATGGCACACTCTGCAAGGGTGTTGCTTCTAGCGCAACGGATGAACTTCCCCCTGCCTCTCCTAGGTCCAGCTCAAGGGTACGTCCTGCTGCCGCAACAAGTACGGGATCTTCTCCCTCCTTTAGCGGATGTGTTCCCACTTCCACTTGTATCGGCTTCGCCAGTTGAACAACGCTGAACAAGTCCATCTCTGGGCAACAACAAAGAAACACAAAATAGTTTACGACAAGTACGAAGAAAAAACAGTAAAGAACTTACAGTAATATAACTCAACGGGGTACGAAAGAATGATCACCCACCCTGACCATCCGCGCTAAGAAGATTGGAACTTCTTACGAATCGCTAAAATAGTTGCGGCTAATGCCAATATGCACCAAGAACTCCTCGGGGTAGGAGTTAATGGGGATGCGGTTGGCATTTATTGTCCGCATCCTCCGCATTATATGATCCGGGAGGCGCCATCCTTCGGGCGGTGTCCCCGAGTACAAATCAAAACGAAGAAAAGCACGCGTCGTCGAACCAAAAAGGTTTCCTCCAATTTACGAAGCGCATCTAATTTTTCCGTATAACATTGGAGTCGCCCAGGGCGCTTCGCGAAGGATACCCACCCGTGTGACCACGTGGTGTGGTAAAAAGCGCGAAACATGTGGATCGTGGGGTTAATGGCCAATAAGCGGTAGTTCACCTCAAAATTGGTTAGTTTCGCTGCACCTATGCAGTGCAGATGGGATATGTGTATGCGGTAATAGTTCAATACATCACTCAAGAATAACGATATGGGTATACGCTGATTGGCGAATTCGAAGAAACGCGTATATACCCCAATTTTCCCATCGGGGAAGTCCGCTATCGACGATTCGCAAGGAACTTCAGGATGTATCGCTACTGAATATAGTAATCGATCGAAACCGTAGAAGTTCCTCCGCTATGTCCGACGGAACCGATAATACCTTAACCATGATCTTGTTTTTCTAATGAAAACAAACTCGCACGTGACGTTACCTTGTGAATATTACGGTATGGCGGCTCGAAATGTTTGAAGTTGTGGTAATGGCGGATAGCGTTTTCTTTTTACTGTGGGAAGAAACGGTGAAAATAAAGCGAAGGGTTATATAACCTCCCTCATTCACGCGATGAGTGACACGTGGACCCCACCAACCCTATATATACGGTTGAGATTGCTTGATGGGACACGGGTGCAGTAACTTTCCCCCGACTTCCGAGGCGCCCATTTTTTAGTCCAATGTCTAGATCCAATGTACCGGTTGGTATATTTTTATGGCTTCACAGCTACGCTCAAGTTTTTTCAATGACTACGGTTATTAGTCTAGCATCCGCAGCTAGTCATCGCAAGATACTAAACTGGGGGACATGATGACGATAGTCTATATCCGGTCACGAACCAGACTAAAGTCCAACACTAACTTAGCCCTGCAGACGAACGGGCTACGCTGATTAGATGTTTGGGCTCACGAAGGCCCAAACCCAAAGGTATTCATGGAATAGATATCCGATATCTTCTAATTAGAAGATTATCATTCTAACCGACTTAGGCGAGATACGCCGGAAGGGGGAACAGAACCAACAAGGATTCCGTGTGTATATAAAGGAATCTCATCCTCGCTTAAGGTACGATCTTCAAACCCTAACTCTCCTTAAACCCTAAACCGATTACTTACTCACGCCGGAGGATAATCGGGAGACAATCCCACTGTAAGCCTAACGGTGTTTTCATCTCTTAGTTGCGCAGTGTCTCAAGCAACGATTCTCAATTGGTACGAGAGCCGGAGCTCCAAACAAGGAACGCCCAACTTTTGTATCAACAACCCGATTTGGTATGGTGAATATTCGAACGTTGTAACCAAAATACTATCCGTTGGAGCCTTTAATTTATAGCCGTTTGGCTATTTAAAAAAAAATTAACTCCCCTCTATAAATTAACAACATCAATCCTAGTTTCTAACACAAATTAAATCTCATCTCTTTACTATTTTAAAAACAATCTCATGGATCCAAGAAAAGGTGGTTCATCATCCAAAGGCCGTGGACGAGGTTCTCGTTCCATTCGTCCACAAATTCAATCACAACCCGCTCCGTACATTCCCCAAATGAATCCTCCTCAATATTATCCTCAAATGACTTCTCCCGCACTTTCAACCCCAATATTTTCACCAACCACCACTATTGACTCAACTCAATACACAAAGTCTCTATAAGTGACTTTGACCTGCTCGAGTACCGCGACGGTCCTTCGCGACGCGAACCAAGTGTTGAACGAGAACTACCGCTATATGACTTGGATGATGTGGTTCCCGAAACGCAACAACCAACTCCCATGGGTATTTTATGTTTCGAAATTTTATTTCATGTATTTCTAATTTATTTATTTTTTCGAATAATTATTTTATTTTTTCCGAATGGTATTTTATTTTTTCCGAATTGATTTTTTTTTAATTGTATTTTAGAAAATGATGTGTATGTTTTTAGAAAATGATGTGATGTTTCGTATGTATTTTTAATTTTTATAATGTTGTGTATGTTAGAAAATGATGAAGAAATTCAAGAAGTCCAAGAAGTGAAAAAAAAAAAAGAAACAACCGAATAAAGCGGAAAAAAAATCTTGGACGCCAGTCGAAGAGGCGGCTTTGGCTAAAGCTTGGGTTCATATCTCGGCATGTAGAGTCGTTGGGAATGAATAAAGTAGAGATAGTTTTTGGAAACGAATTCTTGAGCATTTCAAGCAAAATGTGAAAGACACAAATAGATCTTTTCATGCCTTGAACACAAAGTGAAAAACTATGAACTTCGAAATGGGTATATTTAATGGGCTATACATCCAACAAGTAAGTTTTATACTTTTTACTATTATAATCGATATTTATATGAATTTATAATTATTACTTTTATAATTGTAGAAACGTATTCGCGAGTGGGTGTAGCGATGTTAACGTGATGACAAATGCCATGGCCGATTACAAGACCAAAACTGGCAAAACGTTTACTCATATTGATGCTTGGGACGTTGTTAAGCAAGAAGACAAATGGTTGGAACAACCAGATATAGCTCAAGGATCCACTTCTCATTCCGACAAACGAAAAAAGTCGTCGGAATCCGCCCACTACGAGTCCGGAAGCAATGACAACAACACTGTGCTTCCTGATCTGAATGTCTGATTGGTTCCAAACCGTCAAGTTTTGTCACACAAGCTAACCACTTGTGAATGGTCAACCGTGATAAACTTCAAACAGTCTGAAACAAATGCAATTAAGAACAGAGGAGTATAGAATCATATCCCCGGGTCGTTATGTCCCAACGAGGTGTGTAAACTGTAATACAACGATCGCAAGGCTGAAATGATATCAATATACAAAAGCAGGAATCGATTGACTAACACTAGAATGTGAATAGTGATAGCTCACACAACTATGTCGTTAAAAACGTGCAATCGAGGAACCTAAAAGCGTAAAAGATAAATTTTACACTATTAAATTAATTAATATAAATTAAAATGAATTAAAGGTATTTAATAATGAATTAAATAATAAGAAAATCTAAGATTATCTTAAATAAATAAAATAAAGAATCAAAAATCAAAAATCAATATGTCTTGAATATGAACAAGTATAAACAAGCATGTGTCTTGATTTCATCAAATAAGCTTTAATAAGCTAATAAGCAATTCAAAGAATCCGAATCTTCTTTGAACCATTGCAGGTCTTGCGATAAGTATAAGCTACTTGCAAATTCTAGTAAATAGGCTACAATGGGAAAATTAAGCATAGGATCTTAAAGTCATGATAAGCTCCACGGAACTAAATCTCACAAGCTTATGATCACTAAGGAGCTTTTAGAGTGTTGGTAATGGTGTAAGTTCATGGATTACACGTTGAACTCGTTATGAGCGGGCAAACAACAAGCTCTAAATTAACTTATCAAATGAGCTCATGAGAGCTCAACAAACAATGAAACACTGAGTATGATTGGTTAGCCTCACATGAAGCCAAAGATCACAAGCTCAAGTTCAATGAGGAACTTTTCATAAGCTTAAGAGAATCACTCAACCTCTACTGTTTGCTTCAGTGGAAGGAGCTTAGTTGGAACAAAATAAGGGGTGAAAAAGCTATCTAATTTAAGCTGCAAACGTAAAAGCAAGCATAAACATAACAAATAAGCAAGTACTTCAGCAGAATTACTAAGTATGTAAATCAGCAGAATCCTAAATAAGCAGATTTACTAAGTAAATAAAAATAATAAAAAATATCCTGATGAAGACAAGCAACATAACATTAAAACTCTAAAAGTACTAAACATAAAACTAAGTAACAAAGACTTAGGAAAATAAACAATTAAATCAAAAACAGGAAAACTAGAAATTTGACTTTTTTAGTTTATGATCAAAGTTGACTAAGGTGAACTTTGATCCGAATACAATGATGATTATGGATTATTAAACAACATAAACATGAATTAAAGCAAACTAAACAACATTAAAACAGATATGCAAGATTATTAGATCTAACAACCTCAAAGTTCTCATATCTAGATTGTCAAGTGTCAATTTGACTTTCTAACATGCTAAACCCTTTGGTTAGTATTTCACCGAGTCAAATAGGTTCCATATAGTGTAAATCAAACAAGAACAACACCATTTACAACCATTTTCACAGTTTCATTATTAAATCCAAACAACCCTTTAATGGACTGCTTTGAGGTTTTTCAAAGCAAAGATTATGTAAACTAATTCTATCAAATCCAGAGGAACCAAAGTGTCAAATGGACCCTTTTAAGCATAAACAAGTAGTCACTCAAGTTTAAACCTAGGATTCTCAAAAACAAGCATAGGACGGTCCAAATGCAATATCAAACCACAATCAAATCCAAAGCATAACAACCTAAGATTAAACTATAACATCATTAACAAACAAAGAAAGAAACACGTAAACATGAAAATTATAGCATCTAAAATATCAAACAAGAAATGAAAAAATGGTAAAATTAAGCTTACAAGTGAATCCAAGTGAAAATGAGAACCATGGTCACGTAACACATCCTAAGGCTTTCCACAAAGCTTTAAACCCAAGGCAATCCACAATTAACCTTGCTCCATGCAAGTTTCACCAAGATCACATGATTATTTTTGGATTTTCATTGTTTTTCTTGATTTTAAAGACTAAACTTGTTTTAAGGTCTCTAAAAGCTTTAAAACTTTTGTCAGGAGCTTATGTGAACTTAAAGAGTCCATTAAACAACTACATAACAAGAATTTAAAGAACATGAAATTTAAAGATAATTTAAGCAAAAACTTAAAACTGAAAGATTACTTGAATTAAACTGAAAATAAAGTTCCATTACACTAATTTAAGGAAAATTACAACATTGAAAGCAATAAAATGACTTGAAATTAAAGAAAGCAAGAATTTAATTAACTACGTGACCTAGGCTAATCCAAAGGTAAGTTTTCTTTCTTCTTCTCTCTCTCTTTATAACATTCTCGAATTCCACTAGCATTCCAATCAAATCCCACTTTAATTTGTGTCCATTGGATAAGCAGAATCATCTAACGCTTAAACTACTTTTGGCGCCAAAAGTCATATAATGACTTGGGGCGGTTTAGAGCAATTAATGCTTCTTGGTTGTTTGTGGAGATGGAGTGATAAGGTTGTGGGATTTTGTGAAATTTGGAAGTAAGGTTGATGGAGTGTTGCAGAAAGTGGGTGAAAAGTATGGGTGTTGTGGAAATAAAGTGAGGTGGAAAGAGAAGGAGAAAGGAAATTGAGTTTGACTCGATGTTTGACCAGATATTATTTAGTGGAAGTATCTGTTTGAAGCGTGTGCCTTCAGCAGAAACCATCAACAGATTATAACTTCAAAGAAACCATTGATTCAAAGATAATCAAAATAGACTCAGCAGAACCATCATCTTCAGCAGAATCAAACTGCTTTCACTCTTTTTATACCGATTCATATAAAACACATTTTCATGATATTTGTAACATTTATATGGTCATTTATGTGTTTTTCGTTTTGTGGGTTTAAACAATATAAAATATGTGTATTTAGACACATATCAATGTAAACAACACTCCTCTTGCGAAAAGAAAAGGCAAAAAGCCGAAACCGAGTCGTCGACAATAAATAGTGTAGCTGTGTCCTTCGACATACACAACAAATAAGACACAACTATTGCGGGGAGCGGTGGCTACAAAAGTTGCAAAGAATAAAATGGCGAAAAGTTATTGGCGACAAAAATGGCTTTAATGGAAGAAAAGATATGTGGGCGAAGTTTTATAATGAACCGCACGATCACATAACCGACCTAAATATATTAGATTCACTTTTAACAAAAACGCGCTCGCAAGTAAAATATGGATGAACTTGCAATTTTTAGATATATGTTTTAGTTAGTTGTTTTATTAATGCTATTTAGTTCATGTAATTTTCTTTTAAGTATTAATAAAATGTTATGCTTTTATTCAATTGCTTAATATAATTAAATAAATAAAAAACGAGGTATGAAGCAGGCGTGGTTCACAAAAATCTATCTTAGGTATGAGATTGGTATGAGATGAGATGGAGAGATATATTGGTGGGTGCCGACAAATGAAAAACTCTTGGCGTGGTTTGCCAGTACCTTTAGTGATGAATCTGGTATGAGTAAATGTGTGTGGAAAGAGAGCAGCTTAGACAGAGACTGCAAATGAGACTATATATAAAGTGGTCATTTACGTTTAGGGTTTTTTATCAGCCGTTGGATTGTTTGATCTGATCATGATGGTTGGAGCCTTTATGAAGAGGTAACAAGAAATTAATGGAGAGTTTATTGTAGTAGTTGGGGTAGGAGATACAAAATTTAATTCGAGAGTTTCAGAGTATGCTGTTTGAAAAGATAAGGGGCAACTGGAAATTGGCATGTATGTGTCGCTCATGATATCTCATTTGGGATTTAACGAAAAGATAAGCACATGACAGATTAAAAATAAACAACATACGTTAAGAAAGAAAGGTCACGATAAAATGATGATTTGTCGAAATTGTTGGTTGATTATATTTGTGTGGAAGCTGGTATTGGTTTTATCTTTACTACCTAAAATGAAAAAATGGTCAAAAGGGAAAAGTGAAGACTTGAATATTGAATATTGAAAGTCAAATTTTTTCAAACTCTTTAAAATATCAAAAATAAAAATCTTAATCTTAACTACATATAAAGAGAAATGGTCAAGTTGAAGGTTGAATGTTGAAAAAAAAGTCAGAATGCCATGCACGTTAGCCAAGCGTGATTGAAAATAAGATGGTTCCCACGTTTCGTTAAAACTACACATTCAACTAGATATTGTTAAGTCGGGTCGGGTCAGATCAGATCAAAGTATGTTTCTTAAATCCGTCAAAGCTAATAGGTCAACTAAGTCAAACACGTTAATTGAATTTAACACGTCGCATAATGTCATTAATCGAAACTACGAAAGTTAAAATTTTAGGATAATTTTTAATATATCACAAATTTTTATAAAAAAATGCATAATCATATTGCACTGATGTCATCTAACAAGTTTTAACTAGTAGTATATTGGCTACAAATTATCATAAAACATGAAAAAGAAATACTACTACTATGTATTCTTTAAGAAATGTACGGTAATTCGAAACAACTTGACTTTTTAACAAAGAAAAAAAAGACCAGATACCTCATATATTTTTTAACAAAGAATATAGAAGTGATTAGAAAAATAGTAAATATTCACGGTTACCCATGAATTGATATCTACTTTCATGTGAACCTCCTATGTTTTACTTTTTCTTTTGACAAAATTACGGTTGGTCGCGTGTTTCTTTCGTATTCGAGTTTGGTCACTAAGTCGTTTAATTACCCCACAAATCTTATTTTGAAGCGTTCACTCTTTTAGTCCTATTTTGGATGGCCGTTCTTGCAGATCATTAAGTATTTCTTGTTAATTAGTCAACCGTTAATAAATTTTGCACCTTTGGTCCTTATTTTTTAAAATATAGTTTTCGATTAGTCACTCCGTTAATAATAGTTATCGCCTTAGATTTTTACGTTTTGTCCGTTTTCGTTCGTTTTTATCCGTTTCCGGTTTTTCGTTTTCGTAGTTTTCTTTCGTTTTTATAGTTTTGTCTAGTTTTTCTTACGTTTTATCCGTTTTTCTTACGTTTTTATCGGTTTTCATCCGTTTTGTCCGTTTTTCTAACATTTTTCTTAAATTTTTATCCGTTTTTCTTACGTTTTGTCTGTTTTCTTTCGTTTTTTCCCGTTTTCATCCGTTTTTGTCCGTTGTTCTTACGTTTTTATCGGTTTTCATCCGTTTTTCTTTCGTTTTTGTACTATTTCAACATATTGAAAATTTTTCCAAAAAGAAAAAAAATTCAAAAAAAAAATTGGAAAAAAAATATTTCCGAAAAAAAAATTTGAAAAAAATTAAAAAATACAAATTTCAAAACAAAATTGAATAAAAAATCTCAAAAAAAAATTTGAATAAAAAAAATATTTTTCAATATTTTCTTTTTAAAAATCTTAAAAAAAAATTTTGAAAATTTTTTTCAAAATTTTCAATAATAATCGAAATACCTTTTTGTTTCAAAACTTTTTCAATATTTTGAAATTTGGACATATTGTAAAAACAAATTCCAAAAAAAATAGAAAAAAATATTTACGAAAAAAATTGAAAAAATATAAAAAATTCAAATTTCAAAAAAGTTTGAATAAAAATTTCAAAAAAAATTTGAAAATTTTTTTGAAATTTTATTCAATTTTTTGAAATTTGAATTTTTTATATATTTTCAATTTTTTCGAAATATTTTTTCCAATTTTTTTTTTGAAATTTTTTTCAAATTTTTTTCTTTTTGAAAAAGTTTCAATATGTTGAAATAGTACAAAAGGAAATAAAAGCGGATAAAATGTGAAAAGCGGACAAAACGGATGAAAGCGATAAAAGCGTCTGAAAAATGGATGACGTAAGAACAATGGACAAAAGCGGATGAAAGCGGGCAAAAGCGAAAGAAAGCGAGACAAAGCGAAGAAAAATTGACAAAATCTAAGAAAATGTTAGAAAAGCGGATGAAAGCCGATAAAGCGGACAAAACTAAAAAAAAAAAAAAAAAAAAAAAAAACGGACGAAAACGTAAAAGCGGGGAAGCGAATATAAAGCGAATGAAAGCGGACAAAAGCGTAAAAATCGGGCGATAACTATTATTAGCGGAGGGACTGGCGAGAAAACTATATTTTAAAAATAAGGACTAACGGTGCAAAATTTATTAACGAAGGACTAACAGCGCAAAACACTTAACGGACTGCACTAACGACCATCCAAATTAGGGACTAAAAGAGTGCAACGTTTCAAAAATAGGTATCTATGGGGTAATTAAAATGACTTAGGGACCAAACTTGCAATACGAGCAAACCACATGGACCAACCGTGTAATTTTGTCTTTCTTTTTTAATACTATACCAATTGTCTTCGTCATGTTCTTCTTCATTCAAACACTGATCAAAACAACTTTCAGAAACCAAAACTGAACTAATGTCGGTTTTGTCCCTTTTGCGTTTCACTTGACCGGTTCTCGGAGATCCAAGGTGGTTCCCAACACGTATTCAAGGTAGGTCCTTAAAAAACATCAAGCATAGCTCTTTAATGACTTCGATGTCTAAGGTGGTTCCCGGACACCACCTACTTACAAGGTGGGTCTGCCTCTGCCCATGCATTCATTTAAGATGTTTAAACTCTTCTGCTATCACAATCTAAAGTACCTTCATTATTTGTGTTGGTAAACTATTTTTTATTTATACTTCGTATGTATTTGTTATACTCGATTGTCATACTTTTTTTTTTTTCTAATTTGAACGATTTTCATTCCATATCGTGATCATCTTATATTTTTGTAGGATTGCATCGGTTGTATTGATGGCACGCACATAGGGGCGTGCATCCCAGAGAGCGAACAAATGCCTTACATAGGTAGAAAAGGGGTACCTACATTCAATGTGATGGCGATGTGTGACTTTGATTTATGTTTTACCTTTATATCAGTTGGATGGGAGGGTTCTGCACATGACACACGTGTGTTTCTCAGTGCCATTAACGATCCATCAATGAACTTTCCAAAACCACCCGAAGGTAAATTTTATTGCCTATTATATTGTATTCTACATTTTTAAAGCCTCTAATTTTTATGTTATAAGCAGGTAAGTATTATTTAGTGGATAAAGGATATCCAGGATAAAAAGGATATTTGGTTCCATATCAAAGACCGGATACCATAAGTCGCAATTTGAAAATGAGCCTCCTAATAACATGCAAGAAACTTTTAATCGTTCCCATTCGTCTCTACGAAGTGCAATTGAGAGATCATTTGGAATATTGAAAAAACGATGGAAGATACTCGGTAAAATGCCTAAATACAGTGTGAAAACTCAACTTGAAATAATTACTGCCGCATTCGCCTTGCATAATTACATTCGTAATAATGAAAAAGAAGACAAGGTGTTCACAACATTTGAACAACATCCAGATTACATGGGAGGTGAAGAACTTCGTGACGTATGTGGCTCGGATACAAATAATGATGATATTTCTAGTGCAACATCTATCGAGATGAAGCAGTTAAATGATATTGCCACTTCACTATGGAATCTTGGCGTCGTCGGTAGTACATTACTAGTGTATAGCAGTATTATGAAATGTCAACGTGTAAAAGTAACTTTGTAATTTATTTAGAGAATTTTCTATTGAAATATATATATATGTCCTTTTCGTCATTTACATATATATAAATCATTCTGATTATATTACCAAGCGTTATTATTTAAAAAAAAACTCTCTTCACATTCGCTACTTTTGCCAAACATAGCCGTAGTATCAGTTGAACAATTGATATCATTGTTAAATATATATGACAACTATTGCAAACATATTATTTTATTAAAAACATAACTAATTATTCAAATTACCCCGTACCATTCATCTCTAAAAACAATTTCAAATTTGCAAATTTGCATGTTATGTATAAATCATTGCCTAACTTAGATTGATATTTTTAACTGAGTTTTCATTAATATATAAAGCCTCCATCGATGCAAACTTTCATCGCAATTTGTTCGCAAAAAAAGTCTAATGCTTTTGTTTCCACCAGCTTTTTATTATGCAATCCTTGATCCATTTCCTTATTTTAATGTGTATGTTTGGTTTTGAGTATATTACTTATTGTTTTGATCTTGCAGGCTCATCCACAATATCAACATGTTAGAGTTGAAATCATGTACTAATCTTCTCGATACCGTAAGACATATTACTTAAAATCTTTGTATTTTATTTTATGTCTCTTTAGTTTTATGCTTTCTTTGGCTATCAAATGTTACAATGTTTTCAACTTTCATTAATCGGTGGCTTAGTTAATGAAGAATGTTGTAAAGGTAAATAAATAGTTTTGTAATATATTTGGTGAAATCATTTGTACCCATTTGATGAAAGACAATATCATCTTACGTGTTCGTATTATGAGAGCCTGAACACAACCGCCTCAATGCCTCATAACAAACTCAAAGTAATCAACCTGATAAGGGTATCACTTTCGAGAAGGTACATGTATATATGCATTTTATTGCTCACTTTGAATCTTTTTCCCTTATTAATTACGTGTTTTCTTGTGTTGTTACATGTGTTCATATATCTCTGTATACATTGTTATGGTTGAACAAAATACAAGCAAATGTGAGGATGGTTCTGGTCCCGGGATTCATTCATCATATCGTAAATTGAATTCCTTAATTTAATATAGTCCACACAATGAAACGCTATAAAAGCGTTTTGACATGAATAAACACATTTTTTTCATCGTCGCTTTTTTTTTTTTTTTTTTTCTAGCTATGGTGTGACAAACTTTGATCACAATTTTGTTGATAATTTGAGTCCAATAGTATCATTTGGTCCGATTCGTATCTAGGCGAAGAAGCCTATGTAACGGATAAATCATTTGTTTAATGTTGAAATGATCATTATGAATGAGAAGTCACATTTAATTATAACTAACTTTTTAGTTTATTGGTCTTTCTTACTATTTAAGCATGTTCTACAAATGTCATTTTGAATATTTCATACGGTTCCACTATGAAAGCGTACCACCCACTTGGGTGATCATGCTTAGTAGTAAGCGGATGCTTTTGTTATGACCCTCACAAATGCTATACACACACACACACACACACACACACACACACACACATATATATATATATATATATATATATATATATATATATATATATATATATATATATAGGGAAGGGATGGGTGCGGATTACATTTTAAGTAGGGATGGTGCGGATAATATCAGGTAACATTTAAAAAATTAATTCAAAAAATCAGAAAAATTAAAAAGAAAGGGACAACAATTTATTAAGAATGAAAAAAATTCGAGAAAAAAATCATTTCATTGTTAAAAGGTACAATGATATTATGAATTTTGTTAATATCACCGTAATTATCAAGCTTTCTTAATATCACTACTAAGGCTAGCAGATGGTTTCACCAAATTAGCGTAGTTTCTAAACTAGCATGATGATATTAAGTTTTTTCTAATATCAAGTAACTTTTTAAGTAAAATTGTTAATATCCCGCCATTACTTTTACATGTTTTCTTAATATCAAAGTTATTTTTTAATATCACCGTAAGTTTTCTTAATATAGTAATAAAAGACGGTGATATTAAGTAAAATTGTTAATATCACGATGGGACTCATAATATCGTTAATATCACGATAGAACTCATAATCAAAAAACAAAATTGCTCGGAAAAATCAAAAATTAAAAATGAAAGAAGATAACAATAATGTGATCCTCAAAAGGAAAAAAATTAAAAAATCGTTTACATGGTCAATTCTACCTGGTGAAATTAGCGCGGATCTTGACTTTTTACAAAAATCAAGATCGGATCCGAATGGTGGTCGGATCCATCCGCACATCCGCAATTAAAAAAATCCGACTGATCCTCACTATATATATATATATATATATATATATATATATATATATATATATATATATATATATATATATATATATATATATATATATATATATATATATATATTCTCTTTTTCAATGTTTTGCTTATTTAAATGTTCATAGTTTTGATTCATTGATTTCGAATTTGACCATTTTGGTGAAGATATCATAGACCAAGATGTGGAATGCGATGGAAACAATAATATTGACGGGGCATACATTATGTAGTAAATGATGAATAATTGTATTTCAGTATGTGTGTATGATTTAGTTGACTAAGTATGTTTGTACAATTATACATTTATGTATGAGTTCACGTTTGTAAAAGTCCTTGAAACAAAATCATTAGATAGCTTTATAAAAAGCTATCACTGATCGCAAGACACATGAACGAGATGTTATAATAATGAGATAGTTATAATGATTTTTGGTTACGAAAATAATATTTTGGTTGAGTATTTTGTGTAACTAAAATATCACGATAATATCTGCTGGCTATAAATTCCGTTGCTATGCATCTGGATCTCTTGGTTTTTTATTGTTATGTGCGGTATTATTAAATTCGAAAAAATGAGTTAATATATTATTATTACGAGGCTACAAAACCCATACGTTGCACCGATTGGTTAAGGGTTGAATATATCGTGTTTTCATGTAATATTGTATGCAGTAATTCTGAATAGGTTATTAACCATTTAAAAATTATCATGTATTACTCAAAAAGTTTCTCCAATAAATGATGCATATGTTGCAAAATAAATGGTATGAAATTAAAGTTTCATGTTGTATCCAAATCCAAAAAATAACACAAACAACTTCGTATTTTTTCACCATTAATCAAATTCAAATATTTTACAATTGTTCACTATAGCTCAACCTCATATGTTTCCCAAATGTACTGGGAAGGGAAACCAAGTTTAGAGGAGTATTTGTTTGGTCCAACATTATTTCTACGTAAGATAAGCTTTACAACTATATTATGGCTTTTAAAATAATGTTCATGAATCACTACGTTTCGCCGACGCGCGCCTTTATAACCCAAATTGCGAATATGCCTTCTTTTTCACCTTTATGAGCTATAGTGATAATGTGAGCGCCTCAAGATGAGTTTTGATTAAGTTTGCTGGATAATTCAATTACAGTGACTATTGTGGTTTCATTTTTCATACAAAATTTATTATATATCCATTGCAAGGTCTATAACTTATCAATTGTTAGAGATTCTAACATTTTCAAAAGCAAGTAATACAATATACCCGTGTATTTGTGAAATCGTAATATGTTCGAAAACAGTATTGGTACTTTAATATCAAAGCATTCAAATTTGTTCAATATACAACATTTTCTTAATACATTATTCTCTTCTTCATATGTTATAAACAGTTTCGATGTATCAACCCGTGCGATGCACCGATTGTGTCTAATATTTCATAACTAAGTGTTTGGTACTAATTAGGTTCCTATTATTTTAGATAGTTACTTAACTTTAAAATAGTCCATGTGAAGAGGTTTTTTGAAAGATGTTATATTTAAATAAGGCTTTTCATATGTAATATTTTAATATTAGTAAGTTACATAAATTATTTTTTTCCTATTTATTTGATACTTTTGTCATAGTGAGTAATAAAACCATTTGTTTTTTAATATATTTTGTTTTGAATGGCTAATTTCGAGTTGTTAGAGAATGTAATGAATGTTGTTGGTTCTTCAAAATTGCATAATTAGCGAAGAAGCATACCATGATAGCAAACATGGAAGCTTATGGTGCTAATGGGGTTGCTTTGGAGTCACTCGATTGAACTCTTGCTTATGTGTCCAATGACACCCATACCGAGCACTCTTTATGCGGTGTAACCACTAAAGTACATATGTGCTAAGAAAATAACAATCATATTGTCATTTGTCAAGTTTGCAATTTCCATGTCTAGGAGACCGATAAACATGGATTAAGGCATGTGAAATAACCAAAGTTTTTAGAACCCTTTCGTTATTGTCATAAAAGTCAAACACATATATTTGCTTTTATCATTATAATCCTCAATTGTATCAATTGAATTTTGTCCTATGGAACCAAATATATTATAATAACATATATTTTACTAAAATTTGTTAAATGAATTGTTGCAAACTGGTGAGACATGAAATGAAGTTACTATACAAAGATTTAATGCAAAATGCATGGTACGCTAGGTTCTCATGAGACAATAAAGAAGTGTCTCTTAGACCTGCAAAAATAGATGCAATTGCCATCACAATCGGTCTTGTAATAAACGTTGCTACCATTGCATAACACTAGTGAGTTTCCACAGGCTATAAGCTTCGGTCGTGAAGCCATGAACAAATGTTGAGCAAAGACAACAGTCATTTATGTTAAATAAGTCATTAGAAAGAGGTTTAATCTTGATGTTGAATAACATTAATCATTCTTAACCAAGTGCCACTTACCTGCAAGAAGCAAGAGCCTAACTCAATCATTTTCAAAATTTTCTTGAACATCTCTGGTGATCTAGGAAACTGAATGGCATTCGGTTCTTTTATGCTTGCCAGCTTTCTCATTATTCGTCCTGCATGCTTCTACTGATTGTTCAAATATGCCTGTTCAATTTATGTGTCTTATTTGGCTCATTTATATCGGGTAATATCTCAAATGAAATTTTCTTTATTAATGCTAGGATTGAGAACATCCAAACACATGCCAGCAACTAAAATAGGCATTTAACTAAAAAAAATAACTTGGAAGATCAGCAACTTTGAACACCAAAACCATTATCACCTATCATCTATTTGAGTAACATCATACGTATTCAAATTGACATGCTTTTTTGTTCAATCATCCTAAAGAATTCATCAAATATGACCATACAGAAACATAAAAAAAAGAGTTAATTACATAATTGGTCCTTGTGGTTTGTCGGATCTTGCATAAAATGTCCCTGTGCTTTTTTTTTGACGGGTCATGTCCTCGTGGTATGCAAAAGTTACGGGTTTGGTCCTTTGACGGGTCATCCGTTAGTTGACCGTTAACTTGGCAAACCACGGGGACCAATTATGTAATGTGCAAAAAAAAAAAAAAAAACTTAAAAAGCTGATTAAAAGAAAAATTGTTTAAAAAAATCGATTAAAAAAAAAAAAAAAAAAAAAAAAAAAAAAACTTAATAAAAACGAAAATTGTTTAAAAAAAAAAAAAAAATTACAAAATATTTATTACACTTTAATTGGAACATATATAATGTCGGGCCTAAGAGAACTTTTTTTAATTATTATCTTAAATTTTGAGAACATGTCTGACGTGATGGGCTTAAATTTTTAATCGTATTTTATACGATTTTGTATATTTTCATTCGTTTTATCGTTTTCTCATTTTATAAGTTCTTATACATTTTGTACAAAATATTTAATTAAAAATTTTAGGCCTCGTGTATGTGCGTAAGCCTCAAAATTTAAGTATAATAATTAAAAAAAAAAAAAAAGTCTCTTGGCCACGACATTATCATAAGCACCAATTTAAGTGTAATAAATATTTTTGTAAGCGTTTTTTTAAACAATTTTTTTTTTTTTTTTTTTTTTTGTCTGTTATAATTGGTCCCTGTGGTTTGCCAAGTTAACGGTCAACTAACGACATGCCCGTCAAATGACCAAACCCGTAACTTTTGCATACCACGAGGACATGACCCGTCAAAAAAAAGCACAGGGACATTTTCTGCAAGATCCGACAAACCACAAGGACCAATTGTGTAATTAACTCTAAAAAAAATATACATACATATGAAATCATATTTTGATAATCACCGTCATGAATTTATAACTAATGTAAATAATCTCTAATCTACATATTCCTACCCACATCAAAATCACCAGATACCATTTTTAATCATGTGTTTCATATACAACTCATTATCATATTAGAGCTTTGTATATTGCTAAAAAAAGAAAATGAGCTTTGTGTGGTACTTATCCGTTGAATTTCATTGCCACTTTAAATTTTCATCTACCTGCAAAAGAAATTAACAAAGAAGTATAACCACATAATAACATTTATAAATAATGTAGATTATTAAACAATGTATATAACAATATGGGTAAAAATTGAAAGATTAATTACCAAATGCGTGCAAGCGCACTTACTCGAAACCTTGACTATCCCGATTGTGTTCTTGGACCGACATTGTATGCAACCTCGACTTGCTTCTCCTCGTGCTAAAAAGTTACCGATACCAACCTATCTCTTATTCGAGTCAATTTCTTTGAAGACTCTCAAGAACAACATTCATATTCAAAAGTGACCGATTAGCTTTTCTAAGTACCAAAGTATGAATAATAATATTTTAAGAATCAACAACATCGATCGTAATCAATAGTCATATGGACATGTCGTAATTGTTTTCACAGTAATACTTTTGTGCTAAAGTGCCTAAGAAAATGCGATTCATCGCACCATAAACATGTGTAGTAAGAGCTTTTCATGTTATGATATACGGGATTATAATATTTTCCCACATAGTACCGGCCGCAAAAAATCAAATAAACACTAATGAGTTCCATAAATCAAATCCAACATCTACTAAATTCTTTAGCATACTTGCAGCCTTCCGCCCTTCATAAGTTCAAAAACTCTAAACGTCTTTTTCTTCTCCATGGTGTGAAAATTTTAAGAAATGCATGTGTTATTTATAGGCTTCTAAGATGAATATGAAGTGTTGCAACAAGTAAATGCAGTGTTTCTTTGTATACCTCCAAGTAACTTCATATCTCTTCATATACCTCTGATTAATGATCATACATGAATGTTGTAGCCTTCAAAGAACACTTCATATTCACCTTCATTTCATTACATTCAATTGAGAGTTTTTGTGGAGCATTGACATGTTTGTACCGTACATGATTTTGTGCACAAACCCTCTTGCACATTAAATTAAGGGGTTCAACTTTTAGGTATAATAGATTATTAGAAATTTTGAATCTTAATAGACTATTCTATCTTAAAACTATGTTGGCAGATTTGTTGAAAAATGTTCATTCTCTGTGCGCTATGCAACCATGCCATCAGGAAAATAGTTAAAGAAAAATATTCTTTAGTGCTACAAATAAAGTTTCTCAAAAGGAATATTCGCCGCCAGAATTTTGTCGGAACTAGATACCGCTGCCACTAGGCGCGGGTACTCGGCTATTTAATGTTAAATGTGTATATAGGTAATGGTGAAGACAACTTATAATCACATGAATTACCGTGGCAGACCTAGAAAAAAATCTAAGGTTATTCCTTTACTTAGTTGATACGAAAAAATTAATGGTTCAACAAGTCAAAAAGTCAATGGATCAGGTTAAGATCTTGTCGAACTCTACAGTAAGGTTGCCAATGTCGCTTGTAATATTTTTTGATGATTAAAATATAAAACTTTTTCTTTCGATTGACTCACAATATGTATGTATATCTAAAATGGAGAAAAATACTTTCGTTGTTTGTGATAAGTCGTATTTGTATTACTATTTTATAATTATTGAGAAGAGGTCTACAATATGAGACTAACGAAAAGATGTCTTGTTGGGAATTCTGTGAAGTATGAATTATCTTTGAAAATAATTTGAAGGAATATCTTGAAGTACATGGATTCTTGAAGGAATCTCTTGAAGTATATGGATTCTGCTTTGAAAAGGACTTGATGAAGTTATATTATAGTATAGTTGGTTTCTACGGATATAGATATTCCGTATATTCTATTAGTTTGTTAGGATATGCATGAGCTATTTTAGGTAGTGATATGCATTTATTTTATATTATTGTTTATTTAGGGTTCCTGGTGGATAAAAGGAACTAGTAGCTTTTGTATTACAGACACGGGAAGAAAAAGAAAAACTCTGGAGAAAAACATCCCAGGAAAACATCTCTTGAGAGAGAGTGAAAAACATCCATAGAGGATCATTGTTTTAATATGATAAACCTTGTTGGTAACTTTGATTGTGTTAATTATTATCCGCTGTGCATCTATTCAATCATTGTTATTATACCCTAGTTGAGTCCGGATCTTGGTTTCAACAAGTGGTATCAGAGCGGGTGGCTCTTGATCTAGGGTTGATAAGGTTTGTGGGTAATTAGGGTGTTTACCCTAATCGATTGTAGTGTTGCGATCGTTCAAAATAAAGAGGTGGCGGATCGATTTGATATAGTCCTTTTACGTAAGGCGTCAAATTCAACACAAGGTAACCTCGTACCATTTAATCTACTTGGTGGACATTAAAGATTGGTTATTGATCTGTTTCTTTTATTCGGATCTCTTTGGTCAAACAATCACAATTATTTGCATGAGCGGTCAAACAGATTAATTGATGATTGTGATTGGTCTCGTGGTATACTTTGTTATGCGAGATATCTTGTTGTTACTCGGTCCTCATTGAAATTGGTCCTATGGTTGAAGTATTTTGAAGTCAAAAGGTGCGGCGTTTTGTGATCTAAGGTGTGAGCAGTTATTGATTTTGTGATTGGTCGAATTGATACAAAGGTGGGTATCGCTTTCATTCTGTGAAGTTATCGGGGAATATTGTGTGCGTGGGGCGCATCGCATTTGCATAAGGTTTTGTCTTGATCTCGATTTAAGTGGTCACGTGATTGCTATTGTGTTACTCGTACTTGATACAATCGCTGGTCCCCACTTGTTTATTGTTTTGATAACAAGAGTCATAGCATCGCTGGTCTTGGTCTTTGTTTTGATTGTACTCACGTCAAGATAGGATCTACTAAGGTGTGGTGTATCATTGTTATCGTGGATGTGTATTTGATTGGTCCCTCGTTTGTACCCTACTAATTTTGCTCATATTGATCTTCACGTGGGGTCTCAGTAACTGTCTTGCGTTATTGGTTGATCAAGTAGCATGAGCATTTGATTGGTCTATGATAACACGTGGGCTTATTACACGAGAATTGAGTAAACAGTCATTTATTGTTGGTAAATTGACAAGGTCTTCATTGGCTGACGCTATAATCAAGATCATTAATTCGTGGGTCCCTAGTTGTATGATATACTGATCACGTGGTGCAGTGTGAAAGGGAAATTCATTTCTACCGATATTGACTTGATTCCGCTGAAGTTCACGTAGGATATAATATTTATTGTGGCATTGATTTGTGATACTCCGTATTATTTAATTGATGTGTGATTGGTTGAATTATTATTTGTCACGTGGGCTTGTGTCGTTGGTATACTGAATTTGGTACCATTCTCATTCACTGATTATCTGCCGAAGTCTTCGAGTGCCTCATTGCTCATATAATTTGATACTACTGCATTAAACCTCTCGACCAAATTTCTCTCCACACCTTTAACATGGTGAATTTGATAATAATAAGGATGATGTTATATTTCCTTATTTGATGGATGATGAGTCACAGTGCGGGCTAAGAAGATGGAACCTTTGGATCAAAATAATGATATGAATATACGGAAGGTGATCGAAAATGGCAATGACTTGAAAAGGATGGAAGTGATCGTGAAGGAAAGCTCTTTTATCTTCCTCCAACATTGCGGATGAACACATTCTTGTACAAAGAGAGTCAAGGCAGAACTATCTTGCTTAAATCTGTTCCTGCGATCATGTAGCGATTTTAGTTATATGGATGATGCAAGTCGTATATGGGATGCACTCGAAGAAAGGTATGGTGGAAAATTTGAATTCGAGAAGATGAGCAAGGAAGTTGATCTTTGAGGTTATCTTTGAAGAACTTGCCGATCCACACTTTGCATTCATGGGCATCTCTCGGTACATAATTGTGTGTTTGGTTGTAGTGAAAATATAATGAACTTAAGGAAGCCTATGATATTTTGAAACCTAAATATAATGAATGCTTTGTAGAAGTTGAAGCTTATAAGCGAGGCTTTAAAAACACTAGAAAGACAAAAGTATGGTTTCAAAAGAATCGGATAGCTTATGATGAAAAGATAAGTGTATTAGAAAGGGATCTCGAATGTGCTAAAAATGAGTTAAAGTGGTGCGAGAAGTTAAAGCAGATGTAGTGTCAGAAAACTTAGAGCTAAAGAGAAATTAGATGAGGAAGTAGCTAGGCATAAAGAATGGTTAATGAATGGAGATAAGTTATTTGGTTTCATTTATAGTAGTCAAGCTTCCAATTCTCATGGCTTTAGGCTTTAAGAAATATGTAGGCTTAGAAGCTAGGGATGACACACGTAAATCTACAGGTGGCCTAGCTAATTTTGTGAAAGAAGGTGACCTACATCTTTGTCGTGGACCTATTAGGTGAGCACATGCCCGTTGACCTTTCCTCACAGGTTGACTTTGATGGATCACACCATTTATGGCAAGCGGTCAAGTGACTTGCGGACCTAGTAGCAAAACTAATGACTCGTCTCTTGTTACGAAAGTGACAAGTCATCGGACCTAAAGTCCATCGACTATGCCTCATGTGATTGAGTGATAAGTCGACTACTGAGCACAGCCTTTGAACCGCACCTAAGTCCAAAGTAGCGATATTGAGCCCGAAACAAAGCCGATTACTTATTACATTGAAAACAATTTTGCTTCTAATGTTGTTTGATAAGTTTAAATGTAATAAACAAAGTTGTGTTAAGAATAAGTCTTTTAAGAAGAAATCTTGTTTTGTGTGGTAGTAAACTCCATCTTATTAAAGGCGTGATTATCATGAGAAAAAGATGGGTGTTTCCTCGGCCATAAGACTTCTAAACCAAAATGGACTAATGTTGCTAGTATTCCTCCATTTATTCCCAAAGTTGCACATGTGAGCGGGTAAACCGACTCCTCTTGGTAAACCAAGGTGTATGCATCATTTACTGGCGGCGGGCTTAATAGGCCTTTTCCGGTTCCTACGGTGGAGGATATTCTTCACCGTTGCTCTTGGTTGGTGGAACAATAATGCTGAACTTATGCCCTATAGACCTACAAGTTCTTACTGGTCATATATACCTTATGTATCTCATATGAATATGGCACATGGTGGAATTAGAGTGGCAATTTGTTAAGCCCTCAAGGTTATTCTTGGAAAACTCGAAAAGGTTCATTACGGGTACCCAGAAAAATAGTCCTTGTGGTGCATTGATTGAGGGAGGCTAGCCTAGGGAGGCTTATTGTTGTATATTTGTCTTAACCATTTTGCGGATGTTGGATCCTCATACGCCTAAGGGAGGCTTAGTGTTTTCTTGACACTACTGTTGTCTTTGGTTTCTCTTGATGCTTGATGGTTTATTTTCCATGTTTTGGTTATTTATTTTTTCTTTATTTTCTAAAAAAAAAAAAAAAAAATTATTTCTTTTCTTAGTTAAAAAAAAAAAAAAAAAAAAAAAATGGTGTTATTTCTTTAGTGATTAAAAAAAAAAAAAAAAAAAAAAAAAAAAAAAAAAGCTCTAACTTTTATGTGTTTAGTTTCTACTATTTCTTGCTTTGCAGGTTTGGTGTTGGTTAATAACCACACAACTAATGGCTTTCATCTCACCGTGTCTTTCGACACAAGAGTTGACTAGCCACGGGATTATGGCTTGTGGTAAAGGTGCGAAATCCATAAATGGTAATCAACTCACCATGATGATGGCGACATTCCATCGAAGAGTTGGCTAGTCCAAAAGCAAGCGGTTTTGGTAAAGACATCTCAATTCCGTTGATAATTTGTAATGGTTTGCTCAAAATCATAGGGTATGCAACCACCATACTTAATTCTTTGAGGGTTGTATGGTCATCAATTCACCATGGTTTATTCCTTTTGGAATCCAAGAATTGACTAGTCACGAGCGGCTACACGGTAAAGACATATCAAATCCGTTTATATAGTTTACGGTTTGCTAATAAATCGGATGGTTATCGATGTACCAGGTTTTCGAACTTAAACATTTGGCTACTCCATTAGTAATGGCTATTGGTAAAGAGACATCAAATCCATTATTTTCAATGATTCACTCTCTCGAGGAGTTAACACTCTGGATGTGATGAGAATAGTATGAAACTAATCTGTTTTGATGTATCTTTTGTCATTTATTCTTTGCAAAAGATCACGGAGTTTCAAAGTTTGTCATCATAGAGATGTACTTGTTTTGATTCTTTCTTGGCGATGTTCGAGTACAATCCTCAAGTTACGAGCGTTAAAGTACTATCGAAGCTGGAACTTAACCATGTCAAATTCGGTTTAGGGAGATTGTTGGGAATTCATGAAGTATGAATTATCTTGAAAATATATTGAAGGAATATCTTTGAAGTACATGGATTCTTTGAAGGAATCTCTTGAAGTATATGGATTACTGAAGAAGGACTTCGATGAAGTTATATTATAGTATAGTTGGTTTCTACGGATATAGATATTAGTATATTCTATTAGTTTGTTAGGATATGCATGAGCTATTTTAGGTAGTGATATGCATTTATTTTATATTATTGTTTATTTATGGTTCTGGTGGATAAAAGGAACTAGTAGCTTTTTATTACGGACACGGGAAGAAAAGAAAAACTACGGAGAAAACATCCGGGAAAACATCTCTTGAGAGAGTGAAAAACATCCATAGAGGATCATTGTTTTAATAAGAAAAACCTTGTTGGTAACTTTGATTGTGTTAATTATTATCCATTTGTGCATCTATTCAATCATTGTTATTATACCCTAGTTGAGTCCGGATCTTGGTTTCAACATGTGCGAACTATTTCGGTTATTAACAAAGATTTATCGAGGGTTTCTCAAAAATTTCTAAACCATTGACGAAACTAACTCATAAAACCAAGAAGTTTGACTGGGGAACCGATCAAGATTCTGCTTTCCAACTCTTGAAGCAAAAACTTTGCAAAGCTCCAATTTTGGCCTTACCCGAAGGAATAGAAGACTTTGTGGTATATTGTGACGCCTCACACCAGGGTTTAGGCGTTGTACTAATGCAAAGGAGTAAATTGATTGCTTATGCCTCCCGTCAACTCAAAACTCATGAGAAGAATTACACCACACATGATCTGGAATTGGGAACAGTAGTATTTGCTCTTAAGTTATAGAGACAGTATCTATACAAAACTAAATGCATAGTGTACACAGATCATAAAAGCCTTTAACACATCTTAGACTAAAAGGAGCTGAACATGCGACAACGCCGATGGTTACAATTCCTCTGTGACTACGATTGTGAGATCCGCTACCATCCCGGAAAGGCAAATGTTGTGGCAGATGCCTTGAGCAGAAAAGATTGTCCTAACCCACTTAGAGTGAGATCTTTGGGAATGGTAATCAATTCACCTCTTCCATCAAAAATTCTTGAAGCTCATACTGAAGTGATTAAAGAAGCAAATAGACCAAACGAGAAGATTTACGGCATGCCAGAAAATGAAAATGGCTTTGTAAAGAGATTGGATGGAACAGTATGTTTCAAAGAAAGAAGTTGGATTCCACTTTACGGGGATATCCGTGAACTTATCATGCACGAATCTTATAAATCTAAGTACTCCGTTCATCCCGGTCCCAACAAGATGTATCAAGATCTTAAACAAATTTATTGGTGGCCAAACATGAAGGCTGACATCACGGAGTATGTTGGAAAATGTCTAACGTGCTCTAGGGTCAAAGCAGAGCATCAGAATATTTTGTGGGGCCCACTGGTTGACCCATGTGTTTCACTTTTAACCTTAGTTTGTTTAGACTACTGCTGACGACTTTTGAGTGTTATGTTCTTGGTTTAGACCGTGTATATATCGTAGATGAACTTCAGTTTTTTTAAAGAAAAAGTTAACAAGGGGTGTCAATTTCTAGTACAACAGCTTGTTAGTTAAGCATCAAGTATAACTATGTAATAAATGGTTTGGGTAGGGGCTTTGCGACTTGGGGTTTAAATTTGGTTGATATTGGTAGCACTCTATTTAAGTTTTGAGTTAACATGCCGACACGGGTGGACCTTACATTGGGCCATCTGTGGCATGTGTCACATATGACTTAACATTGTGAAGTAGAAGTTCTTTATAACCCAACTCTAGTATTACAAAAAAAAAGTCTGGTGAATTTGAAAAAAAAAAGAAAAAAATAATAATAATAATTTGGCCTAATTGGTTAATTAATATGTCACGTTTTATAGTAACTTTGTTAACTTTTATACGACATTTTTTTTTTCTTTTTTTGTATATGAGTTAGGACTTTGGTTGAAAAAATAATTGTACCACACATGCTAAACTATCCTGGATCCGTTATCGCATGCTGACATATTTAGCTATAAACCCTTTTCATCATACCCGATGCATTACAAACAATTAAAAAGACTCTTTGCGAACTTGAACCACATTTGCGAATAGCATTATTGTTTAAAGATGCCTTAGTCATTATTTGTTCTTCTCCTTTAAAGGCGTCCACTTTGGGTGCACAATTCTCTTTATGGTAGGCGTACTGAACCAAAAACCAAACTTTCATTTAAGTATACAGTTCTGTTTTTGGTAGGCCTACTTAACCAAAAACCAAACTTTCCTTTATGTCACACTTTAATCCATATATATACTTAGTATGTGTTATTATGAGAGAGAAAGTTGTACCTTGTGTGGGGATTAGAGCCCCTTTTATAGGCGAGGTTTACCGCTAGGGTTTCCTAATGACTCGCATATAAGAGTTAGCGGCCGGAGTGGGGCCCTTGTCGGGCAAGGTCCCGTGGTAATCGCGGATGCAGACACAGGATGCCTTCCGCGGCCAGTGATTTGGTCCGCTAAGTATCCTGCGTGCGTCTTTGAGTCTGGACTATAGACAATTTCGTTATTGGCCTTATTGTTGGTCCCGTATTCGTAGTTGTTTCGTTGTTGGGCCTGGCCAGTATGTGTATAGCACGAGTTAGGCCCAATAGTCCTGCTATACGTGCTATACGTCATCAGATATATTACATGATGAAACATCTTGTGATTTTTAATTTGAGTGTACTATACTATTTGAACTTGCATGTTTGATTAGGTCAAGTGTTTGGTTTTTCTAAAGCTTAAAGCACGTGAGATTAGAAAAAAGGTAAACGTGATGCCCCGTATTGTAAACTATAGCAAACTATAGCGGGTTTGAAAGATTTTGAGAAATGTTCTTTTGCATGACCTGTGAGGCAAGGTCATGGAAATTGGCCTTGAGGATTGAAGCTTGAAGTAGAGTTACTTGCCCCATTTTATGCATAATAGACAAGTGAACTCTTAGCACCATGTTTGAAGCAAGTTAGACCTCCAATTATTTTGGTCAAGTTATGGTCTTTCGTAAAGTGTAGTTCTTTCGGACATTTTATGTGTCTTGAAGTAAAACCGACACATTTTAGTGTATGCAAAAGAGTTACATACAAATTTTGTTTTGATGTGTATAAATGGGTGTCTAGAAACTCGTGCGTTATTAATGTCAAGTTTACATATAATTATTATATATACGATGAATGAACTATGTCTGCAAAGTTTTGTGAATTATCGAGGCGTGCACGTTTCTTTTTCGAAAAATGTAGCAAGCTGCGTCACAATGTCTAGACGGCGTATAGGGTTCACCCTATATGGCCACATTTTTGAAAAAATAAATTAAAAATTGGTTTGGGGTGTTTCAATCCTATCATCTAACAATATAATCTTATCAAATATAAACAATGTTTGGGGTATATCCTTTAGTATTTGAAGTTGTTTGATTAGGTAAAGTGTTTGTCTTTTCTTTGGTTTGAAGCATGCGAGATTAGAACAAAGGTCAACATGATGCCATGTACCTCACTTGTGGATCACTCGTTAGTGCCAGAATATAATTGCTCGTAATTAAGGGTGTAAACGAGTCGAATTTTTATTGAGTAAGTCGAGCTCTAACTCGACTCAAGCTCAATTGCGTTGAGCTTTATCGAGCCTCGAGTTCAAGCTCAAGCCAATAAAATGAGCTCTAAATGTTTATCGAGCCGAGCTTGAGTTTATATAGGCTCAACTTGAGTTATTGTCGAGCTTTTAACACTTTTATATATATTACATATATGTATACATGAAGAGTAAATATATATTTATAAATGTGTGGAGCTTTTTAGTGAGACTCAATCGAATTTCAAATCTTATCTTATATTTTAATTTTAAAAGCATATCATTATAAATAAGTCGAGCTGAATTCAATTTTTCTCGAGCTGAACTCGAGCTTCCTTCAAGAAATCTTGTCTAGCTATCGGGTCGAGCTTGATCCGAACATAATGATATTGAGTCGAGTCGAACTCTATCAAAATCCGGCTTGATTCAACTCGTTTACACCCTTACCTATAATATCAAGTAGTACCCACTTTCTTTATTTTGAAACCAAAAATAGAAAACTAGCATGAGCATTAATTGAATATGGTGGTTAGGAGTTAAAATTAAATATTGCACTCGATAGGTTTTAGACAATCGCTTTTTATAGTAGAGTGTTGTCACCCTCAAGTTCTTTTACACAAAGGTGGTCTAAGGCCAAATGTAATAGTGACAACAGGTGACCGCCAATTCAACTTTCTCTCTTTTAGAAATTCTGCATGACCAAGGTACCATAATAAGGAGAACGAGGACAACACGAAAAATACAAAAAAAAAAAAAAAAAAAAAAAAAAAAAAGGGTTAATAAACACCCACACACAAACATTCGTTTTCAAATTGGTCGCATATTCGACCAAGTCTCGATTTTTTCTAGAGAGCGTCTAGAAAGCGATCGTGGGGAGGAGTGCGCAGCTCGAAGGCAACCGACCACAAGTTCGATCATCCATTCTTGTCACACCCCGATTTACATTTTTGCGGCGGAATGGAATTCACAGGATTGTTGTCATAGCATCACAATCAGTTATATTGAGCGACCTAAAGTGTCGTTTGAAAAGAACATCGTTTGATTTAATAAAACAATCGAGTTTACAAAGTATAGGTCCCAAAGTTTATGAAGTTTGCGGAAATATAAATATATTACAAGTCAAACGATGTTTTAAAAGAAAGTGCCATAATGTACAATGCTATAAGTCGGCCTTGCGACTCAAAAGGTGGTTCCTTAACCATGCCATGATGATATGCCTTAGTTACACGAAAATACATTGCTAAAGCGGTCAACAATAATGTTGGTGAGAAATCATAGCTTTATGTAAATGTTTTATACGACTACGCAAGTATAGATGCAGTATGACAATCATGTCACATAAAATGTTCGGTATGACAATCATGTCACATAAAAATGTTACAGTATGACAATCATGTCACATAAATATGTTACAATTGCTTTAAGCCCATGACACAGAAACTAGGCTGTTCATAATGTAGGCCCCAAAGAGTGTTTTCGGACAACTCAATAATGTTATTAAATGAAATGCATCCAGTATTACTAGTTGGGATTCACCAACCCGGATGGGCGTCACCCTCGATAGATCTATCCACCACCCTCGCTTCTAAGATTAACGGTTCATGTTCGGGGTAATGGGGACTTTCAATTGGCAAATCACGGTAACTTAAGCAATGTAAATGAATTTAACATACTTGGTATCGTAATAAAAATGTTGTGCAATGTATTCTCCCGTAGGTTTGAAATGAAGTAAAACTTGAATAAATCGGGGCTATGAAAACTCACTTGATAAGCGGTATGATGACAAGAGTGAGTACAGCGAGATGTATCGTTATGCTTTAATCGGGACCTATTACGAATGATATGATATGTAATGAGTTATGATGTAATGTTATGCATGCATTTAGTATGTTATTTATACCATTTGCGAGTTTGAAAATAATACTTATCGTCGAAAAATACTCTTTTGGCGTCTTGACCATTCAAAATTACTTTACAAGTATTTACGTCAAAATGTCATCCTACAATGGTTTCGTAATGATTTATAGTGAAATTATCACTTTTAAATAGCAAAATAATGTCGTTGAAAATTTCATGAAAGTGACAAAAATGGCTTGAAAAACTAGTAAGTAAAATGGTGTCACGTCGATCGTTAGGAAACGAACTCGACGGTTTTGGAAAGTTGTATCAAAATCTAGAAGTTTCGATTCGGGAGTTTTACGTCATAGGGTCTCGAACATAAAGTTAATAAAGGTTAAAGATGGTGATTTTGTCTAATTGTTGTGTAAAAGTGAGTTTCGGCAAAGTTTAAGCAAGTAAATAATTTATTACGACTCCGCTATACAAATGGTTGGTCGTTTTGGAAAATATGCTTGGTGATCTTGATTTTATTAGAAGACATTTCGTTACAAAAGTTCTACATCATAGTTAAAACAGCCTCCAACATGGTCGTTTTAGTTACCGTAATACTTATCTCGTAAAAATAATATAGTTTTTCTAAAAATAATAGTTCTGGCACTTTTATGAAAGCGTGCATATCTTAGTCGTTTCAAATCCGTTTTCTCACGTATAATCGTCCTTAACCGTATCAAAGTATACTAATATATTTTGATAAGTCGAAATAATTTGTAAAGCTTAGGACTCGTTTTGACTCGTACAAAATAAAATAGTATCTTTGAAATTTTGGAAAAAGTATATATCGTCGTCAAACTTGAAAAATTCATAACTTCGTTATAACTCCGTTTTAATCCGTTCAAGCGCCCGGATTCGTTTTAAAGTATATTTTCTAAATATCAAGGCCAAAAATTACGTTACCCTCTGTCGGATTTTCCAGAAAATCAAAATAAGGACAGAACACTTTTATAACTTGTCGAAAATAGTTTTTCTCGTACTAAACCTATTCCAATCCCTTCAAATCAACTCCAAAGCTAATCTAATCCTACCATACACCTTCTTAGGGTGTCATGGGTTCCTAGACATCATCAAGACCAAAATATACCAAGGGAATAATTATAGGATGACTTTATATGTATAAACTCTAAAAATCAATGAATAAATGGTATAAATACACATAAGTCTTGCATGTTAGCTAAGAAAATGATGAAATATGTATGAAATGATAAGGAAAGATGAAAAATGTAAATGATATGCTTACAAGTAAACTATGATGAGGTGATTAGAACAAGGATTAACCTAAACACCCTAGGTTTTTATTTCAAAACCTTAATAAGAGTGTAATCTAGATTGTGTTTAACACTTGAGCTTGAAAATTTTTGATCCCTTCTTCTCCTTGTATATGGCCGGTTTTGGAAGTGGGAACAAGAGAGAAAGAAAGTTTTTGCTTACTTGAATTATTTGAGATTGGATGAATGAATGAAATATTTGGAGTATAAATCTATACCTTCAAGAATTTTTTTACCAACTATAATAAATGCCACCCCCCCCCCCCATAGGGCCGGTTTTAGGGGGATGTGTTTGTCAAAATATTTTTTTTTTTCTACATTGTGTAAGTAATTGTTAAAATGTAAGTAAATGTGTAAATAATAATAACTTGTAAGGTTTTGATATACATTAGTGTATTTAAGGAGATTTTTGGTAAAAGTAATTTTTAATAGATCAGAATGAAGTATAATGAGATCATAATAATTGTAAGAATACATTCCTTGTAAAAATTGAGTGATATAATAATTGTCGTGTAGTTTTTAAGAAAAGTGTCGTAATAATATAACTTTAACGATTTATAGACAAAATAATTTAAAACACTAGGTAAACTCAAAATATTGTTTTATAACTAAATGTAAGTATAAAAATATGTCGGGATCATTTTAGAAATGTGGATTAAATGTTCAAAATAATAACTCACGCGATAACGTTTATTTAATATAAAATTCTGCGTTTAATGTGAAATGCAAAGTCATGAATGAACTAATATGATGCAAATGATGTTAATGAAATGTAGACTAAACTTAGTCCATATGAAATGTTCGTGATGATATGATCATGAATTAAGCTAAACCATAAAGGTTCTGGCAATTTGGAACACGTAAACCTAGTTTACGATAAATGTTGAAATTATAAGGCATGAATTGTTTTGAGAAATGACCTGAAAGTACGAGTTGTCACATTCGCCCATCAAAAAGGAATTGGTCCACAATTCAATCGTTATTAGGTCTCGCGGTGTCGGTGAAAAGATGAGGATATCACGGGTCGAATTGGTTCGTTCGATGTTTTTTCATCGCACACACCTTTCAAGACGGGTCCTTGTGCATAATTTGTTGCCCACTTGAGATTCTAACGGTTTGCGGCTTATGGGACATATTTCCAAAATTTGCACGTATAACGATGTAGCTTATCTAGCTATATGTTGTTACTTATGGCGATTCTTGATTTGTATAACTTCTTTGTTTGTTTCATGAATGAGTTATGAACTAATGAATCGGACTTTCACGATTTTAATCCTTGAATAAGTGATTGATACCTCAACCTTACTGATGTCTCAAATGGTGTAGTCAATGTGTTCATGAGCTAACTATTGTTGCAAAGAAACTTGTCGATGGAGAATGTTTTGCCTAACCATTTACGGAAAGTTACCGGCTTGAGCATATTATCTAATGTGGGAATTGCTCTCGCTCTAACCATTGAGCTGAGGATAGTGAGCGGTAATCATGTCCTAGTAGGTTCCATGGAAATCACGAAATGATTGTCGGCGGTCTAAGGTGAATCGAATAGCTTATAATAGGTACAAGCGGAATTGATACTACGTATCTCGTGTTAGACTTCAAAATGTTAAATCATCGGAAAGGACCTTATTGAAAAGAATAGATTATAGGTAATGATTGCGATTTCCTCGCGTTTCTAGTCTATCGAAGGTCATGACACGAGTCTTACTTACCTAAGGTGTTTAGTCTCTATGACTAAAATGTTTATTGTTTGATTATCGAAGTGTTTCCATGCTCCATGTTGTAAAGTCACAAACCTTAAATATTTAAGTGAGGTGGTGTAGTGGTTGGTTTTCAAGATTTGTTCCGATATTGAGTGCTTCCAAAAATAGTTCATCACTAATATTGTTATCATGCTAGCAAGAAAATAGATATCAGCTCATACTATGTCGAAGAATGTTTGTTCTAGTTTCACTTGTAGATGGGGAGTCATTGATTGTTCGACATGTTCAAACCTGTGGCATCTCTTGATATAGAAGTGAGGTTACTTGGAATTTCTAGAGAACACAATGCCTTAGGGGAAGTTTATATTGATAACCTTAATTTAACCAAATTTTCCTTTAAGGGAAACTCATTGTAGGAAAGTTCACATATTGTTGAAGCCTTGTTTAATGAAATGTTCTGTAGTCTCAATTAGGAGGATTGGTTTATTCCTATAGTGTTGCTTCATGGGTATTCGCTTCGTATTAAATCTCGTAACTCGGTCTAGCTAGTACTTTTGGAATGATAGAGTTTGGATTCTAATCCAAAATAGTGGTTCGGAATGTCTCGTGATGTCTTAAGATTTTTATTGAGTTGTGAAAGATCTCGCTACTTACTTCTAGCCCTTGTTGGAAATTACAAAATCCTTTCATTGTTTTCTTGTATCGAGGAATCCTCCTCACAGATGGTATAGGAAGTCTTTCCTAAAAAGGTCACTCGCCAAATCCTAACTTATCGGTTGAGTGCGAGATAAATGGCGTAAGCATCTATAGAGTGTTAACAAAAAGAAATGTTTATGCACGATATATCTGATTATAAAACTTTGCTTCCAAATGAGAATTTTTTTAGGAGATTTGAAATGATGCTTGTTACTTTCATGACATAATTCTTCCTGAATTATACATAGGTGATCGGGCCATGTATAATTAAGGACAAATAATGTGATTTTTTTTTTTTTTTTTTTTCGTGGTAACATGAAAATCGTTTCACATGAGGATATTAAATAGTTGATAAAATGGTGAAACCAATTGATAAGTTGGTAATAAAACAACTTGCGTTAAAACTTTATGAAACAACGTTTCTAAGATGGTGATAAAATAGTTCGAAATAAAATCAAGTGAAATAATTTACGTGAAATAGTAGCGAGGATAATTTGGAATAAAATTTGTTGGATGGTTTGTAGGATACATAGGAGAACCTTATCGAGTAGTAATAGTCTACAAATTGGTCGAGAATAAAGTTGGCCTAACCCCTAGTAAGATAGTGATGTATCGTCGTGAAATGATGGAAAATTGGGCAATTGGAGTAAGGAATGAAATAAACAAGGTGGTGATTATCGTGAGATAATAAATGATAAAGATTACATTAGCTAGAAGGGTACTTATTATCCATTCTGTTGGTGGTCTAATCGTGTTTCAAGTGTAGGAGTAGTAGGCGGTCTAGCAACAATAGCCTAGAACTCTCAGGTCCTCGAACCTATGAGATGGTGTAGTGTCTATAGTCTTAGTGGTAGATGGTAATGGTGTGTCAAATCATGCACGCTTCCCAGCCGCAAGTCGGTGTATGAGTATCGTGTATGAGATGTGATGGTACGGATGGTGTTCGAAATGATAATGATGATGAAAATAATGACAATGATGATAATGGAATCCTTGTGGTGAGTTAAGAAAATAGGTTCATTAGGACTAAGCCTATAAATTCTACCCAATGGTATGATCATCCCAACCGAGTGATAAAATTGTCCGATCCTACGGTGAATCAATAGTGATCGTGATGGTGTAGGTGCAACTTCGTCCTCTAAAGGTCTCGGTGTCATCATCTGATGTTATCGATGTTGAGTCAACGGATGTTAAAATTGTGATAGGGAATGACAGGGCATTCTCCATGTCAAAGTATGATGTGAGTGTAATGGGATGGGTATTTGAAGGCATCTATGTGACAATCGATTTCGAAATGGAAGTAAATAACTCGTAAAATGTGCGTATAAAACCGCATGTATAGTGACTATGTACTCATGATGAAATGATGAGATGCTATGATAATGTAGTTATAGTCTAGGGTCAATGATACAACCTAGTTCTCTATAATCAAGCTCGATGCCAATCTGTCACACCCCAATTTACATTTTTTGTGTGAATGGAATTCACAGGGATTGTTGTCATAGCATCACAATCACAGTTATATTGAGCGACCTAAAGTGTCGTTTGAAAAGAACATCGTTGATTTAATAAAACAATCGAGTTTACAAAGTATAGGTCCCAAAAGTTTATGAAGTTTGCGGAAATATAAATATATTACAAGTCCAAACGATGTTTTAAAAGAAAGTGCCATAATGTACAATGCTATAAGTCGGCCTTGCGACTCAAAGGTGGTTCCTTAACCATGCCATGATGATATGCCTTAGTTACACGAAAATACATTGCTAAAGCGGTCAACAATAATGTTGGTGAAATCATAGGTTTATGTAAATGTTTTATACGACTACGCAAGTATAGATGCAGTATGACAATCATGTCACATAAAATGTTACGGTATGACAATCATGTCACATAAAATGTTACGGTATGACAATCATGTCACATAAATATGTTACAATTGCTTTAAGCCCATGACACGAAACTAGATTTGTTCATAATGTAGGCCCCAAAAGAGTGTTTGCCGACAACTCAATAATGTTATTAAATGAAATGCATCCGTATTATTAGTTGGGATTCACCAACCGGATGGGCGTCACCTCGATAGATCTATCCACTCACCTCGCTTCTAAGATTAACGGTTCATGTTCGGGTAATGGGACTTTCAATTGGCAAATCACGGTAACTTAAGCAATGTAAATGAATTTAACATACTTGGTATCGTAATAAAAATGTTGTGCAATTTATTCTCCCCCGTAGGTTTGAAATGAAGTAAAAACTTGAATAAATCGTGGTTATGAAAACTCACTTGATAAACTGGTATGATGACAAGAGTGAGTACACTGAGATGTATCGTGATGCTTTAATCGGGACCTATTACGAATGATATGATATGTAATGAGTTATGATGTAATGTTATGCATGCATTTCGTATGTTATTTATACCATTTGCGAGTTTTGAAAATAATACTTATCGTCGAAAAATACTCTTTTGACGTCTTGACCATTCAAAAATTACTTTACAAGTATTTACGTCAAAATGTCATCCTACAATGGTTTCGTAATGATTTATAGTGAAATTATCACTTTTAAATCGTAAAATAATGTCGTTGAAAATTTCATGAAAGTGACAAAAATGGCTTGAAAAACTAGTCGTAAAATGGTGTCACGTCGATCGTTAGGAAACGAACTCGGCGGTTTTGGAAAGTTTGTATCAAAATCTAGAAGTTTCGATTCGGGACTTTTAAGTCATAGAGGTCTCGAACATAAAGTTAATAAAGGTTAAAGATGGTGATTTTGTCTAATTGTTGTGTAAAAGTGAGTTTCGGCAAAGTTTAAGCAAAGTAAATAATTTATTACAACTCCGCTATACAAATGGTTGGTCGTTTTGGAAAATATGCTTGGTGATCTTGATTTTATTAGAAGACATTTCGTTACAAAAGTTCTACATCATAGTTAAAACAGCCTCCAACATGGTCGTTTTAGTTACCGTAATACTTATCTCGTAAAATAATATAGTTTTCTAAAAATAATAGTTCTGACACTTTTATGAAAGCGTGCATATCTTAGTCGTTTCAAATCCGTTTTCTACATTATAATCGTCCTTAACCGTATCAAAGTATACTAATATATTTTTGATAAGTCGAAATAATTTGTAAAGCTTAGGACTCGTTTTGACTCGTACAAAATAAAAATAGTATCTTGAAATTTTCGGAAAAAGTATATATCGTCGTCAAACTTGAAAAATTCATAACTTCTTCGTTATAACTCCGTTTTAATCCGTTCAGCGGCCACGGATTCGTTTTAAAGTATATTTTCTAAATATCAAGGCCAAAAATTACGTGCTCTTGTCGGATTTTCGAGAAAATCAAAATAAGGACGAACACTTTTATAACTTGTCGAAAATAGTTTTTTCGTACTAAACCTATTCCAATCCCTTCAAATCAACTCCAAAGCTAATCTAATCCTACCATACACCTTCTTAGGGTGTCATGGGTTCCTAGACATCATCAAGACCAAAATATACCAAGGAATAATTATAGGATGACTTTATATGTATAAACTCTAAAAATCAATGAATAAATGGTATAAATACACATAAGTCTTGCATGTTAGCTAAGAAAATGATGAAATATGTATGAAATGATAAGGAAAGATGAAAATGTAAATGATATGCTTACAAGTAAACTATGATGAGGTGATTAGAACAAGGATTAACCTAAACACCCTAGGTTTTATTTCAAAACCTTAATAAGAGTGTAATCTAGATTGTGTTTAACACTGAGCTTGAAAAATTTTTGATCCTTCTTCTCCTTGTATATGGCCGGTTTTGGAAGTGAGAACAAGAGAGAAAGAAAGTTTTTGCTTACTTGAATTATTTGAGATTGGATGAATGAATGAAATATTTGGAGTATAAATCTATACCTTCAAGAATTTTTTTACCAACTATAATAAATGCCACCCCCCCCCCCATAGGGCCGGTTTTAGGGGGATGTGTTTGTCAAAATATTATTATTATTTTTTTTTTTCTACATTGTGTAAGTAATTGTTAAAATGTAAGTAAATGTGTAAATAATAATAACTTGTAAGGTTTTGATATACATTAGTGTATTTAAGGAGATTTTTGGTAAAAGTAATTTTTAATAGATCAAAATGAAGTATAATGAGATCATAATAATTGTAAGAATACATTCCTTGTAAAAATTGAGTGATATAATAATTGTCGTGTAGTTTTTAAGAAAAGTGTCGTAATAATATAACTTTAACGATTTATAGACAAAATAATTTAAAACACTAGGTAAACTCAAAATATTGTTTTATAACTAAATGTAAGTATAAAAATATGTCGGGATCATTTTAGAAATGTGGATTAAATGTTCAAAATAATAACTCACGCGATAACGTTTATTTAATATAAAATTCTGGCGTTTAATGTGAAATGCAAAGTCATGAATGAACTAATATGATGCAAATGATGTTAATGAAATGTAGACTAAACTTAGTCCATATGAAATGTTCGTGATGATATGATCATGAATTCGCCGCTAAACCATAAAGGTTACGCGAATTTGGAACACGTAAACCTAGTTTACGATAAATGTTGAAATTGTAAGGCATGAATTGTTTTGAGAAATGACCTGAAAGTACGAGTTGTCACAATTACGGATGGTATAACATCACCACCACCTCCACTTTTCACGCGCTATCCCCTTAGCACATGTTACCAACCGCGTGCCAAGGGCAAAATTTTACAATGGTTCGATGGTGTAGACCACCCAACAATTTCCCATCTTTTGTGTGTGTGTGTGTGTGTGTTTGTAAGGTATGTTTGTATAAGTTAAGATATTTTTATATTTTTTGTTTAGTGTTAATTAGGGCTGTAAATGAACCGGACGAACACGAACGGAGCCTTGTTCATGTTCGTTCATTTAATTTTAACCGGACAAATAAACGAACACGAACGCTTAAACGGACGAATTTTCTTGTTCATGTTCGTTTATTAAAAAAATAAGTTGTTCATGTTCGTTTATGTTCGTTTATTAAAACACTAAACGAACGGTAAACGAACGAACATAAATGAACATATATAAACAAACATAAACTTTACTAATTTATGCATGATATATTGTTTTATAAGCGTTATTTTGTTTAAACAAACCAATTTTAAAATTATACCATTAAAAATATAATATACTAATATAAATAAATAAATAAACATAAGCGAGCGTTAACGAATGCATAATCGGACGTTCACGAACATAAATGAGCAGACGCGACTTTTTGTTCGTATTCGTTCATTTAATTAAGCGAGCGTAAAATATGGTTCATATTCGTTCATTTAATAAATAAACGAACATAAGCGAACTTTTACCGAATCGGTTCATGAAATGTTCATTTGAGCGTTCGATTCGTTCTGACCTAGTGTTAATCATAGTATCACGGTGATGAGTTTGATAGTGAGTTGAAAGATGATATGAAGGCGATATAAAGATGTTGAGTTTGTTAATCATTGCACCCACCATAAAATCAGATGATATTTTCCAAAATCGTTTTCTTAAATAAGTCTCCTAAAATCTCGAAATTATTGTCGGGAGACAAGACATGAAATATTAATAAAATGGAACCACTATAAATCTTAACCACTAATATAGAATATTCGCCATTATATTCTCTTTTCTTACTTATATAGGAAAGTGGACAATTAATTTGAGGCGTTCGTAAAAAAATATATGAATGATAAATATGAGACGGAGGGAGTAACTAATAACAAAACAACAACATACAAATGAATTATAAAATTACAACAAAATAAAGTCACCTAGCTACAAATAAGTGCAACTTGTTTGAACGAAAATAACATAGTGTTACTTTTCATCAATGTTATAAATAGCATGAGACGTGACGTGGCGGCATGACCAAGCCTCACGCCTTTACATCTAAGACAAAGTTTTTGCGTTTATAAGGCGTGACATAAGACGGCACAAAGTATGCAAATATTTATATATTTATATCATAATTTATATATCTTGAGTTTTAAAAAACATGTGTCATAAGGCGGCGTGGCGGCATAGCCAAGTCTCACGCCTTTGCGAGGCCTTGCAAAACCTTGCTTTTCATTTATGCTTCACCAGTCGCTAGGTATCCATGCATTGATCCGGAGCCATCATCTGTGTATAGAGTGATATGAATTTTCAGCCGTCCACTTCATCGATCCACACTTTCAGATAAAGGGTCAAGATCAATACTAAAGAAACACAAATATCCATTTGTTTAGTCACTCATTCATTTCCTTCTACCCATATTTCCCTATTTATACCTTCCACACACAACACCATCTTCTCATCTTAATTTCTTTTCCACACAAAACACCACATCATAGTTACCTCCAACCAACTTTGGAAATGGCTTTAACCACAACCTTAACTATGTTCATGTTTCTGCTCTTACTTTATGACACACACATTATGCTACTTAGTTTGTATTAGCATTGAAATAGGTGATCTTGGAAGAAAAAAAATGCACAGGTAAATCTCGTTCTTTATGCCACAAATTATACTACTTAGTTTCTATTAGCATTGTATCTGATTCTTTATGGTACATAGAAGTGGCCTTATAGTTTATGTCTTTTTTTTTTTGGTTGCATTTACATATATCCCACATACACACTCATATTTGCATATTTCTCCAAACAGTGCTTTAACAGACTTGTACATCATGCATAAAAAAACTTGTATTTGGAGAAATATATAAATATAGGTGTATATGTGGGGATATATGAAAATCCTCATTTTTTTTTTTTTTTTTTTAATGTGGGTAGATTGAACTGGATTATGTAAATTTGTATGGCTCTTTAACAGTGATTATTGTTTGTTACTTAGGAATGCAAGTAGCTAGATGAAAAAGAGCATCAAGGCTAGTGAAATTTTCAATATTTTGCTCTAGGAATCAGTAGGCCTTTAAATCCAGTTATCACTTCATGAACTGCATTTTATATGCATCCAAACATTGTTCATTGATTGTTGTTTTCTACATTTTAATGCGTTTCATCTTTTTTACTCCGTTTGTGTTCAGCGTTTCACACTTCTGCTAACGTTCTTTTCATATGTGCTTTTCAGTTTGAAGATGGGACTTTTCAGTTAGGATTATGAAAACATGTCCTTGACATTTGCTGATTGTCCCTATGTGGATGTGTTACCGAATGACCCACCTAGCATCAGGGAAGAGAGTATTTTAAAAGCTAGAAAATATTTGAAAGCTTTTAAAGATGATTACATGAGGAATCATTGATCCAGGCTAAAGGAGTTGATGCTAAGAAGGCTCTTGTGGAAGACTGGCTCTTGCAATATGAGACTATCGAAAAGATGTGTGAACTCTTTCGGTGTCAGGATCTTGTTAAAAGTTACCAGGACCGTTTTGGTCCCCTTGAAGAAGAAGAAGTTGCTGCTGCTCTTTTTCCCGGTTTGACCAAGTGTACAACTGTCAGTGTTTCTAAAGATGACCCGGATCATGGTATGCTTGATCGCTGTGAGTAGTATATATATCCTTTTATATTTTTTGTCAAATAAGTCAAAATATAAGTGGCCTTATAGTTTATGTCTATGTGTTTTTTTTTTATCAATGTGGGTAGATTGAACTGGATTATGTAAATTTGTATGGCTCTTTAATAGTGATTATTGTTTGTTACTTAGGAATGCAAGTAGCTAGATGAAAAAGAGCATCAATGCTAGTGAAATTTTCAATATTTTGCTCTAGGAATCAGTAGGCCTTTAAATCCAGTTATCACTTCATGAACTGCATATTTATATAATTATATGCATCCAAACATTGTTCATTGATTGTTGTTTTCTACATTTTAATGCGTTTCATCTTTTTTACTCCGTTTATGTTCAGCGTTTCACACTTCTGCTAACGTTCTTTTCATGTATGCTTTTCAGTTTGAAGACGGGGACTTGTGAAGGCGCTTCTGCTAAGTAACATTATGCTATGCTTATATAGTTAACTTATACATAGTATTATCTTTATGGACTATTGACATGTAGTATTAGGATTATGAAAACATCTTATTAACTTTATATTAGGCATGTAATATTAGGATTATGAAAACATGTCTTTGACATTTGCTGATTCTTGTAATCTTATGACTTTAATTTTGTGATATCATATGGTGACTCAAGTTATATTATATATCTAAAAGGGATGTACTTAACCACTTGAATCAATAATTTTACCCTTGAAACCAAACTTGCATGTGTATCTTGCTGATGTGACTGTTGCTTTTGATCTTGTCAATGTGCTTGATTATGCGATTGACACCGTGATTTGCTTACAGTAATATGTGTCAAAATCCTATGGCCTGCTTATACTCTTGCAAGCAAGGTGATATGCGATTCTCTTACCTGGTAGTGCCGTTGTAGCATTAAGTTAAAACTACGTAATGGCCTGCTTGGATCTTGGCTGCTGACAGCGGCCCTTTTAGTGTTCCTTTTTAGTTCAGTTTTATAAACGTGCTGTGGCAATCTGAACAAGACTTGAAAACATGTTAGATGGTCTAAAGTGAGTCTGATCACTTTTAACTTGTTTGCAAGTTCCAAGCTCATAAAAATCTATAGGATTAATGGGGAAAGGTGTTGCCAGTATAATCGTCTCAGTTTTTTGAGACTCTGATTCACTCGTTTGAGTTATTTAGACGGATCACATTTGATTAGTCCTTAAAAGTGTAACTCGGTTATCTGGGGAAGTGATTTACGCACCAATAAGATCATTAGTTCATACAACAAATAGTATCCTTCGGTATAATGAATAGTCCTTAAAAGTGTAACTCGGTTATGCACTATCACAACAAGTTTGCGTGTGCACTTTATACGACGACAGTGCGACACAAACAAACTGAGCAGTCCAAATAACTGTGGCGTCCATTAATTGCCTTTTGTAACAGCAAAAAGAGTTGCAAGCCTGCGAGAGTTTGGTCAGAGCTGCAATCCTCAACTCCCTCCCACTTAAACATACTAGTAATTTATATTGGTTCCATTTCAAACCTTAAAACCCACAAAATGTCCGACAACATGTGCAGTGAGTTGGCTGCTTAAGAAATTTAGAAAACGCGATAAGTAGTTTCATGGTTGATCAAAGTAAGTTGCTTATGCTTTATAGTACGAGATGCAGCTCCAAAAAGGCAAACTGGTAGTTTTGAGCGCTTGGAACTGCTTACCTTCCAATAATCTATACATGAGCAGAATTTGAAACACTCAAATACAAACAACTGCTTATCTAACTATTGTATTTCGTTACAACTTAAGCAAATAAATTTACTGTCTCATGCATTGGACATTGTAACAGCTGATAATACGCAGCTTTAATAAGCAATCCCAGACACCCCCTTTAGACACTGTATCAGACTGTTGACTCGCTTCCATTGTTCACCTTTTTTATGTTCAATCAGTTTACTAGTTGCTTTACCAATCTGATTATTTTGACAATACACAATCAAAAAGTCCTAATCTTTTATACCCGAACACTAAGAGCTGATTAACTTAGTCTAGATAAGAAGATTTTCAGCCGAACAGGTAGATAATCAATCCCACACACCCTCAAAACTGTGTATCTAGTATCTACTATATCGAAACATGATGAACAGATAAAAAGTTTTGAGAAGCAATCCCAAACACCTCTAAATCTGAACTAGAACATAGAATATATATAGCATTGTGAACTTCAATCCCATGTCCCAAATACACGTAAAATTTTAACGTCCAAGATTTTTTTCATTTGCATCACCTTACAACGAAGATTGGCTAAGCAAAAGATCAGAAGCAGATAATGTTCCTGTCTTATCAAAATCTAGCATTTCAAACTCGTCCATGATAGGTGTGATGTCATCTTGGCTGATCTTCCCCATCTCTTTTAGCTTATAGATGACGAACTCAGCAGCCCTGTTCGGATATTAAAAAATAAACAGCATATAAGAAATTTATCAAGCTATTATGTAAAAAAATGAAAGCGTTTGGGATTGCTTTTGATTGCTTAAGCAAAGCATACTTACACGACGATTCCATCACCATCAAAATCAGCAGCCTCGAGATCAGAAGCCGTTGTTTTTCTTTTAAGAACCCATTTGACCAATGACCTTTGCCTTCTTTCGGTATGTAGCAAAGCAAACGTAAACAACAACTGAGCTACATAAACCGTACCCGACAAAATCCACAGTGAAGCAAACACACGTCCACCTGTTGTTGAGAAACATTTACTTATATAACCAAGCCCGGTAAGTGTTGCAACAACACAATAGAACGCGTTAACAAAGTCCAAATCATCAACCGAAAGCAACAACACCGTACCAGCAGCTACAAGTACCAAGAGCAACAATACCAAAATTATGCATTTGTTTCTCACTTTTTTTGTTTTCATCTTTTTAAGAATTTCAACTTCGCCAATTGTTTCATTTAAATGCATCGCTCTTACTAACAAACGTTCTTGTTTCTCCACTAGCAAATCCGCTGCTTTACTTAAAACTAACCCGACTACAAGCATGCCCGAGACAACAAATAGACACACAAGTAGTATTGTAAGATGACTAGCAGGAACAAGGTCTCCATATCCGACTGATGTCATTGTTACAATAGTGAAATAAAGTCCATCGAGTACATCATTTGTTTTTCTTCCTGAAATTTGCTTTCTCAGAAGAGTAAAGCAAAGGGTACCAACAGCTAAGTATACAGACACTACAATGACTGCTTTCCAATAATTCGGGTAAAAGTGGTCGAAAACAGACTTTGGGTGTGGTTTAGGTAGTGCGTTGGTACTTTTGATACTAGAAGGAAAAGAATCGGCAAGTGGAGCACTTTTGATTCTTCTGAATCTCCGTCTCTTGAGTGAAGCTATTTGATCAGCAAGAGGTGGCGGCTTTGTTGATCCGTTTTGTGAAGCGTGCTTTTGGCCATTAGACGTCATCACAAGAACTTGTGTGAACACAATATGGGAGCTATATACGACAAGTTAAGTTAGAAAATCTGCAGAAAGTTTCGCGGCAAATCGTATTACAAATTACAAAAGTGGTGCTATAATAGCGCAAAATTGTACTTAATGTCCCAAAATAAGTGTCCACCGGGAAAAGAAAATACATAACTATAGAAGTATGCAATACACACAGCTTTTTAAATCTGATTTTTTTTCTAGGACGAACTATAAATAGGAAGGTGAACACTTTATTTTGCACCGGAGTAATGTTTTTCCACCATATATCAATATGCTTTCATTTTTTTAATCAATCCTAGCAACCACATGGAAACTTAAGTTGCTACTATTATCAGTATAAAATGAACAGATGTTTATATTACAGGTTTAAATTGAAAGTTTCTTGCTATATTTGTTAAGAAACTACATATGTTGCTGATATAAAAAGTGTGTACGTAGCTATTTATCTTATTTAAAGAAGTACGTTGCTATTTATACAAGTAACCCGATTTCAAGACTGTAAAACAAATTCATAGTGAACTTACATATGAACTGAAGCAGGACTGCAGAAGTCGTTACGTCGAATTCCAGACCACTTTCCAGCCGAAAAAAATGCACTTTAGACACTAGACAGTGACCTTGTTCTAAGCAGAAAGTAATGACTACACGAAAACAATCTAGCTCCTAAGAAAGGGTCTGATGTGAATTTTTTTAAAACTTTTCGGATTCTTTGAAGATGTAGCATTAGCATAAGCTAGTACACTTTTATATATATATAGTTGCCTTGGTGTTTGATCAATACTACAGTATAAGTATCAACCACATTTTTATTATCAGGTATACAAAGTAGACTTTCAAAGTATGGACATGTTTTTTTAAAGGAAATTATTGGTATCTTCATGAAAAGCATCTTTCAAGATCACAAATCTAGAAGCAGGAAGGACAGTAATGTGACTTTTTGTGGGACCCACTGGTTGACCCATGTGTTTTACGTTTTACCTTAGTTTAACCAAGGTTGTCAAAATCACGATCCTGCTCGTAGGATCGTACGATCCTACACACAAAAAACGATCAAGATCTTAACAAGATCGTAATCGCGTAGGATCGCAGCGGGATCGCAGGATCGCGGAGGATCGTGGGATCGGATCGGATCGTATAGGATCGCCTATTACTAGCTTTTTTTTTTTTTTTTTTTTTTTTTTTTTTTTTTTAACTTATTAAGTATAATTTCGTGTTTTAAAGCCCAACGACTAAGAACTTTTCAAAAAATATTATTTTGTGCTTTTAATTAATTGTCTCTTGCAAGATTAATGAGTGTAAAATCATTATGTTTTTATAGACTATTTAGAAATAGTTTAGATGTGTCTTTTTGGGTTTATTATGAAAAACGATTTCGTGATTTTTAAAATGTCAGAAGCTTATTTTTGAAGTAAACTACCAACATACTTGACCCAATTTTGTTCATATTTTATTTTATGTTACATATAAAAGCATGAATATTTTAATTTAATTTATTTGGTGATCAAGAAAAAAAATTCGGTAATATTATCATAATATTCTAATTTAATTTATTTGGTCATAAAAAAAAAAAAAAAAAAAAAAAATTGGTTGCCTCTATTATAAATTATGCCGTTTCATTTTCGGATCAATACTTTTATCTTTTGCATTAATATATATATTGTAACAAAAAATTACGAATCACGTCTAATAAATTAATATTATCTTTTTGCATAAATGTTATCGCGAAAAACCTATAATAAAAAACATTAAAATAAGTAGGTGACCGCAAGACGTATGTAGAACTTTGTCAAGTTTGCATTGTAATATATCTAATATTCTACTACTACGTTACTTGAACATATAACTTTTTCTTTTATCATCTATTTAGATTCGTTTATCATATGTAATATAAAACTACAACCCCTATACAAAAATATATACATTTTCATAGGATCTTACGATCCCGATCCGATCCTACGATTCGATATGGACTGTGATTTTTTTCAACCCGGTTAGGTAGTGTCTTTTTTTACGTGTCGATATAGACCAGTCTTTCTCCAAATCTATTGGCCTTGCCCGGTTGCGGGTTTGTGTGGCGTGGCTTGCCTACGTGGAAAAAATAAAAAAAATTAAAATTTTAATTTGGAAAAAAAATTTATTATTTTTTAAAATTACGTTTAAAAAAAAAAAAAAAAAAAAAAAAACCTTTACGTTTTTTAAGTAAAAAAAATTAATTTTTTTAAAAATTTACGTTTTTAAGAAAAAAAAACCTTTACGTTTTATTAAAAAAAAAAAAAAAAAACCTTTATTATTTTTTAAAGCGGAAAAAAAAATTTAAAATTTTTTAAAAAGTTTACGTTTTTTTATAAAAATGAAAAATTTACACGTTTGGAAATATTATTTTTGAAAATGAAAAAAAAAAATTCCTATTTTTTTTTTCTTTTTGGAAAAATTTTTCAATATGTTGAAAATAGTACAAAAAACGAAAGAAAAACGGACAAAATGTAAGAAAATCTAAAAAAAAGAAAAAAAAAACAGATGAAAACCGATAAAATCGTACGAAAAACGGACAAAACGTAAAAATAACGGACAAAAATCTAAGAAACATGTAAGAAAATCTAAAAAAAAGAAAAAAACAGATGAAAACCGATAAAATCGTACGAAAAACGGACAAAACGTAAGAATAACGGACAAAAATCTAAGAAAAATGTAAGAAAATCTAAAAAAAGAAAAAAACAGATGAAAACCGATAAAAATGTACGAAAAACAGGCAAAACGTAAGAAAAACGGACAAAAATCTAAGAAAAATGTAAGAAAAACGGACAAAAACGGATGAAAACCAATAAAAACGTAAGAATAACGGACAAAAATCTAAGAAAAATGTAAGAAAATCTAAAAAAAGAAAAAAACAGATGAAAACCGATAAAAATGTACGAAAAAGCAAAAAGCGTAAGAAAACGGACAAAAATCTAAGAAAATGTAAGAAAAGCGGACAAAACGGATGAAACCGATAAAAGCGTAAAAATAACGGACAAAAATCTAAGAAAAATGTAAGAAAATCTTTAAAAAAAAAACAGATGAAAACCGATAAAAATGTACGGAAAAACAGGCAAAACGTAAGAAAAACGGACAAAAATCTAAGAAAAATGTAAGAAAAACGGACAAAAGCGGATGAAAACCGATAAAAACGTAAGAATAACGGACAAAAATCTAAGAAAACGTAAGAAAATCTAAAAAGAAAAAAACAATGAAAACCGATAAAATGTACGAAAAAGTAAAACGTAAGAAAACTGGACAAAATCTAAGAAAATGTAAGAAAAGCGGACAAAACGGATGAAACCGATAAAAGCGTAAGAATAACGGACAAAATCTAAGAAAACTAAAAACGTAAGAAAAGCGATTCAAAACTTTAAAAACGAATGAAAGCGGACGAAAAAAAAAACAAGGGAAGCGGATAAAAACGAGCGAAAGCGGATAAAACCGACAAAAACGGTGAAAACTATTATTAACTAAGTGACTAACCTACAAACTATTATTTGAAAAAACGTAAAGTTTTTTTTTTTCGATTTAAAAAAAAAGTTTTTTTTTTTTTTTTTTTTTTTTATAAGCGAATTTTTGAAAAAAAAAAATTTTTTTTTGAAATTAAAATTTTAATTTTTTTTATTTTTTTCCACGTGAAGCAATCGATTTGGCAAGTTCACGCCACACAAAAAATCCATGTGCAAAGGGTTAAAAAAGAAAACAACAAAAATTCCACGTAAGTTTCGATCTATTTTGGCTTGTCACGTATGGCGTTTGTGACCATATCGACACAAAAAAAAAATACACTACCTAAGGGTTGAAAAAAAACGGTGTCGTATCGAACGTTTGAGAAAGACGTATTATTTAATAAACTTAAACCCACGTAATAAATGGTTTGGGTAGGGCTAGGGATGGCAAAAACCCGAACCCGACGGAAACCGAAACCCGAACTTATCAGGCGGGCGGGGCATGCTTATCGGGTTTCGGGCGGCTTTGGGGCTTAACGGGATTCTTATCGGGTTTAGGGGACGGGCACACCATCCCCGCACCGCCCGCCCGCCTGAAATATATACATATATATATACATATATCTATATACATAAAATATTGTGTTAGATTGCGTCTTAAATATAATTCTAATTTTGTTAGTTTTATCTTTGTGATATTTCAAATTGTGATCATGAAAACTTTTTTTGGTCATACTATTCTATAAAGTTGTGATTTATTCCAATGATTAATATATTACTAATGGTTTCTCGATTATTCAAGTTTATTTTATAAAATCATATTCTTAATAGTGCATAAATAAGAATAAGCAGGAATGACACCAGTATGATGGAGATCGCTAAAAAAGACAACCCGATAAGGCCGATGGGGAATGGAGCGGGTTTGGGGATATCTCGCCCGATGGGGCGCCTGATAAGATCCCATGGGGATTGGGGCGGGTTGGGGATGGTTTTGTTATCGGGTTTGGGGATGGGGATGGCCGCCCGAACCCGCCCCATTGCCATTCCTAGTAGGGCTTCGTGTCTCAGGGTTTAAATTTGGTTGATATCGGTAGCACTCCATTTAAGTTTTGAGCTAACATGCCGACACGAGTGGACCTTACATTGGGCTATCTGTGGCAAGTGTCATATATGACTTAACATTGTGAAGTAGAAGTTCTTTATAACCCAACTCTAGTATTACAAAGAAAGTCCGGTGAATTTGAAAGAAAAAAAAAAAAAAAAAAATGGCCTAATTGGTTAATTAATATGTCACGTTCTATAGTAACTTTGTTAACTTTTATACAAAATCTTATTTATTTATTTTATTGTATATGAGTTAGAACTTTGATTGAAAAAATAATTGTACCACACATGCTAAATATATATCGCATATTTAGCTATAAACCCTTTTCATCATACGCGATGCATTACAAACAATTAAAAATACTCTTTGCGAACTTGAACCATATTTGCGAATAGCATAATTGTTTAGAGATGCCTTAGTCATTATTTGTTCTTCTCCTTAAAGGCGTTAAAGTTGAAACTACTAATACAAAACGATGAAGCCGAACACTTAACTTACGGTGTGTTTAAGTTGGATCATATTACTGTAAGCAAATCACGGTGTCAATCGCATTATCAAGCACATTGACAAGATCAAAAGCAACAACCACATCAGCAAGATACACATGCAAGTTTGGTTTCAAGGGTAAATTTATTGATTCAAGTGGTTAAGTACATCCCTTATGGATATAATATAACTAGAATCACCATATGATATCACAAAATTAAAGTCTGAAGCATGTCATAAGATAACTAGAATCAGCAAATGTCATGGACATGTTTTCATAATCCTAATATTACATGCCTAATAGTCCTCCATAAAGATAATAAGATGTTTTCATAATCCTAATATTACATGCCAATATAGTCCATAAATATAATATAAGTTAACTATATAAGCATAGCATAATGTTACTTTGCAGAAGTGCCTTCACAAGTCCCATCTTCAAACTGAAAAGCACACATGAAAAGAACGTTAGCAGAAGTGTGAAACGCTGAACATAAACGGAGTAAAAAAGATCAATAGCATTAAAATGTAAAAAACAACAATCAATGAACAATGTTTGGATGCATAGTTCATGAAGTGATAATTGGATTTAAAAACCCTATGGCTACTTGCATTCCTAAATCCTAAGTAACAAACAATAATCACTATTAAGAAAATGAAAGAGCCATACAAATTTACATAATCCAGTTCAATCTACCCACATTGATAATAAAAAAAAAAAAAAAAAAAAAAAATGCAGACATAAAATATAAGGCCACTTATATTTTGACTTATTTGACAAATATAAACGCTTAAAAAGGATATACCACTCACAGCAATCAAGCATATCATGATCTGGGTCATCCACTGGCAGTTGTACACTTGTCAAACAGGGAAAACAACACCTTCTTCTTCTTCTTCTTCAAGGGGACCAAAACGGTCCTGGTAACGTTTAACAAGATCCTGACACCGAAAGAGTTCACGCATCTTTTCGTTAGTCTCATATTGCAAGAGCCAGTCTTCCACAAGAGCCTTCTTAGCATCAACTCCTTTAGCCTGGATCAATGATTCCTCAATGTAATCCTCTTTAAAAGCTTCAAATATTTTTCTAGCTTTTAAAATACTCTCTTCCCTGGTGCTAGGTGGGTCATTCGGTAACACATCCACATAGGGACAATCAGCCCCCTGACATTTGCCTGGAACACAAACCACACAACAAGACATAATGATGCTTTTTTCGATGCCCTAATCACCCAAACCCTTCTTTTCTTGTGAATAAACTGATAAATGTAAGAAGAGCTAGAGAGATTAAATCTACCTTAATTTCCGAGACAACCTATTCCAACAAAGATGACAAAATAATCGCCATGCCACATGCCACACACTCCTTTCATGGCCAAAATCCATGGCTGCTAAGCTTTCGGTGAATTATAAACTAAATGTTACTTGTTGATCCTAATGTCTTCCCGCCACTTCTTTGGGTGAATTAAAGTGTTTGGGTTTGAGTAGCTAGAGAATGAATGCGATGGTGAAATAAAATGTGTTTGTATTTATAGGGGTGTATTAAAGGAGGGTGATGAGAGCCAATGGGAGTGAAGTGTGTGGATCGGGAAGGAGGGCCGTTGGATTGAAATACATCTTGTGGTGGTAGAGATTTGTGTTTGTTATTGTGTGAGGATGAAAAGAGTAGTCGAGTGGTTAAATTTCTTGCAGGCTTGGTGGTTGATGCAAATAAATACTCTGTATTTATGTTTGGGTGGTCCGATGACTTACGTGATCAATGTGGATTAATAAGAAGTATAATCTGCAAAATCCAATCAAACAAACATCTGAGATAACAAATAAGCACTATAATGAATAAAACTTTCCACTTTTAGCAACTTTTCAACTAAATTAAACACTCTAACACACGCCGAGCATAACACTTGTCATTTTAGAAACCCTAAAACCATAAGTGAATAAGAACACAAACTTTAACAAAACACGCACTAATTTCACACAAAAAACACACAGTTAACCTAATGAACACAATTGAACCGTAAAAAATCCAATCAAACAGCATAAAGATGATAAATAACCACTCAATTGAAGAAAACTTACAGAAATTAGGCTGATTTGAGGGTTAATTAATGGGTTTGAAAAACTAGGGCTCAGTTGATAAATTTGGGGAAAATAATATTTAGTTCGGACTTGAATAAATGAGTGATGATGATAGATACTTGTTTTGTTTTTGTGTTTGACTTATTTAAGTATCAGTAGGTGGTCATGTGACTTACTATTAAATTTATTAAATTTTGAGCTTAAGTTTATGACTTTTAGAGGGTAAGGTATGTTACCCTTAAGTTAAGGGAGGTGATACTCACACCACATTTTTTTTTATGTACTAGGGCTCAGTTGATAAAATTGGGGAAAATAATAATAGTTCGGACTTGAAACACGGAATTTAAAAGGAGTTGATAAATGAGTGATGATGATAGATTACTTGTTTTGTTTTTGTGTTTGACTTATTAAATTTATTAAATTTTGAGTTTAAGTTTATGACTTTTAGAGCGTAAGGTATGTTACCTTTAAGTTAAGGGAGGTGATACTCACACCACATTTTTTGATGCATACATTATTATTTGTGCATCAAAGTATCAAACAATAATGCATAAATTGTAGTGTATGTATCAAAAAATATGGTGTGAGTATCAATTCCTTTAAATTAAGGTTGAACATTTGTCACGTCAGCGTCACATCAGCTTTTACATTTCATCTTAACATAACAAAAAAACATCTATTATCATAATTTACTCAAGTTAAACTTTAACTCAAATATTTTCAAGTTCAACCCTTAAACTAAAACTAACACTTCATTTATTAAAAGCATATCATTAATTCTTAAACATATTACAATACGAAATATAAAATAACTAAAAAATTACAACGAAAAACATCGAAACATTGCAAATTTAAAACATCTAATTACAAAATACTTATTCATCGGTCTCTTGTTATTGTTGTCGTTCAAGATGGTTCTGCCAAACATTCTCCATAAGGTCTAGTCAGGGCCGGTCCTGAGTTATGTGAATTGTGATGCCCTGGGCGAGATGAGAGAAAAATCCCCTTATTAAATGTAAATAAATAATTTGTAAACAAAAAATTAATTTGTAAAAGGTAGTTCCTTAGTCCTTACTACATCTCCGATGAGAGACAGATCAATGACTCTTTAGCGTTGGAATATAGTTAGTCATTAGAGGTAGAAGTTAGTGAATATTGACAAAGAAAATGTATTTCATAGGTAAATTGCATTAGTCAGGTTAAATACAACATTGTCAAGTAATTTAAGATAACTATATTTTTATTTAATGAAAGGTACAACTATTTTAATTAGAAAAAATTACACGTTTGGTCCTTATGGTATACCTCAAATAACAACTTTAGTCCCTAAGTCGTTTTTATTACACCACATATACCTATTTTTGAAACCTTGCACGCATTTAGTCCCTATTTTGGATGGGCATTAGTTAAGTCCGTTAAGTATTTTGCGTTGTTAGTCCTTCGTTAATAATTTTGCACCGTTAGTCCTTATTTTTAAAATATAGTTTTCCCGTTAGTCCTCCGTTAATAATAGTTATCGCCTTTTTACGCTTTTGTCCGTTTTATCCGCTTTTGCCGCTTTTTATCCGTTTTATCGCTTTTTACGCTTTAACCGTGGCCTCGCATTTTTAACGCCGCCCATTTTTACGCTTTTGTCTGCTTTTATCGTTTTGCTCGTTGTTTATTCGTTTTCTCCGTTTATTTACGTTTTGTCCCTTTTTTCCGCGCCCGCTGTTGTTTCGCTTTTATCATTTTTTTCCTTTTGCGTTCGCTTTTATCCGCTTTTGCCCGTTTTTAACGTTTTTGTCTGCTTTTATCCGCTGTTCAGTAAAGTCCAAAATACATCCATGTGGTTTGTCCGTGTCTCGCTTTTACATCCTAAACTTTTTGGCACAAAACCATCCCTCCGTTAGTAAAGTTGGCACAAATACATCTCTCGTCGGTAAAATCGGTTAATGAGGACTAACGGTGCAAATATTTCTCCGTTATCTCTAACGAAAGAAAATATTTGCAGTTAGTCCTTAGGACTAACGATGCAATAAAATAAATTGCATCGTTAGTCCCAAGGACTAACGGTGCACTCCACCGCCACCCACCCACCACTTTGCCACCACCCCCACCTCCACCGCCGCCACCACCACCACCACTCCACACCCACCTCCACCTACCGCCAACGCCACCACGACCATCAACGCCACCACCGCCACCACCACTTCACCGCCACCGCACCCGCGCGCTGCCGCCACACCTCACCTCCACCGCCGCCACCCACCGCCGCCATCGCCACCACCACCACCTCCACCGCCACCCACCACCCATCGCCGCCACCACCGCTACGCACCACCACCACACCACCACCACTGCCCGCGCACCACCTCCACTCGCCGCCACCGCATCATCGCGCCGCTACCTCCATTGCTAGCACACTAACACCACTACAACCACCATCAACAACGCGGGGTGGTGGATGGCGATGGTGGGTGGTGGTGGTTGTGGTGGTGGCGCGCGATGGTGGTGGTGGTGGTGGTGAAGTGGTGGTGGTGTGAAAGTGAAGTGGCGGTGGTAGATGGCGGCGGTGGTCGTGGTTGTGGTAGGTAGGTAGCGGCGGTGGGGTGGTGGCGGTGGTGGCGGTGGTGGCGGTGGTGGCGAGTGGTGGTGGCGTTGGTGGTGGTGGCGATGAGGTGAGTGGCGGTGATGGTGGTGGTGGCGTTAGTGGAGGTGGTTCTGATGGCGGTGGTGGTGGTGTGTGAGGTGGTGGGTGGTAGGTGGTGGTGGCGGCGTTGGGTGGTAGGTGGCGGTGGAGGTGGGTGGTGGTGGCGGTGTAGGTGGGTAGTGGTGGCAGTGGTGGCGGTGGAGGTGGGGGTGGTGGCGTTGGGTGGTGGTGGGTGTAGGTGGCATTGATGGTGGTGGTGGCGTTGGGTGGTAGGTGGCGGTGGAGGTGGGTGGTGGTGGTAGTGGTGGCGGTGGGTGGCGGCGGTGGAGGTGGGTGGAGGTGGCGGTGGAGTGCACCGTTAGTCCTTAGGACTAACGATGCAGTTTATTTTATTGCATCATTAGTCATTAGTCATTAGTCCTAAGGACTAACTATGCAAATATTTTCTCTTTCGTTAGGAGATAAAGGAGAAATATTTGCATCGTTTGTCCTCATTAACTGATTTTACTAACAGAGGGATGTATTTGTGCCTACTTTACTAACGAATGGATGGTTTTGTGCCTACTTTACTAACGAATGGATGGTTTTGTGCAAAAAGAAAGTTTAGAGATGAAAGAAGCGAGGTAGAAAGACCAGCATGGGATGTATTTTGGACTTTACTCAAAGTAATAAAACAAGATTATAAGTTTGAAAAATTCTACTAGATTTTGTTATTCACTACGAGAAAATAGACATGGTTGACTATAAATAATAAGATAGATGTTTCAAACAAAAACTAAAAGCATACGTAACAATCAATCAATCATGTTTTTTCTAAAAGTATTTATAGTGAGCCGAGAGATCAAACTTTTGTTATTCACTACGAGAAAATAGACATGGTTGACAAAATGATTATGTTGTTGACCACAACGTTAGCGACGATAAATATTAAATGTTCTCTTATGTCTGTTTATGTTAGTTGTCATCTAAAAACATATTCACTTCCGATATGTTTATTTTTGGTACCTTTTAAGTAAGTCTTTGTTTCATGTTTGTAATAAGTTGGCTATTTCGCAATTTTTGCAAGCTATTGTTATCAATAATTTTAACTATCAAACATCTTTTTACCACTATGCAAGTTATACTAACATAAGAATATCATTCATTCATGTTAAAACGATCAGGCCACGGACATACACGTTACTAAATTATAACAAATGATACACTTGAAACTAGCCCGGCCATCGGCCGGGTCATGAGACTAGTATTATAATATGTTTGTTATATGTGAACGTTTAAAGTATATATGTGACACCATTTAATATGGTGTTTCACGATTTCTCAAAAGGTTAAGCGAAGTTTTTTTGTTTTCTAGCTTTTCTTTTTTGTATTATTAACTTGTTTTATTACCGATATAGTCATTAGAATTTTCAAATTGTGAACAATATCGGAAACTTTCTTCACATACACTTGCATCGTTAGTCCTTTATAATAACGGTCGTTAGTAAATGACTTAAAATTTCGCTTTCTTACATTTTATTTCGTTTATACGTTTTCGTCCGTTTTTGCGCGTTTTGGTCGTTTTGCACGTTTCGTCCGTTTTACACATTTAAATCTGTTTTTACGTTTATATACTGTTTTTTTGCGTTTTCGTCCGTTTTACGTTTTGCCTATTTCTACGTTTCGTCCATTTTACACGTTTAAATGCTTTTATTCATTTTACACGCTTTTGTCGATTTTCACGTTTCGTTCTTTTTCTTTATGTTCGTCCATTTTACGTTTTCTATCCGTGTTTGCACGCTTTTTGTTTTACGTGTAAAGCGGTACAAAACCGACGAAAACGCAAAAGCCAAGAAAACGTGCAAAACGATTTAAACATGCAAAATGGATGATTGATAAGATTTAAAACATACGTTTTAGGGGTCATTTAAGCCCTAAATCGACACATTTTATATCCGTTACTACTTAAAATCGTTCATTTTCACATTTTAGGTCTTTTGGAAGCAAAGTGATGGAATGAAGCATATTTGGACGAAATTGAGCGAAAACATGAAAAAAAAAGGCAAAGTACCCGGATAGTCTAGAGGAGAATTACAATTCATAGAACTAGGGAATTAGGCACCCCCTATGACCAAACGGAATACAATGCACCAATGAATATGAGGATGTGACAATTCAACCGATCTATAAGAGATAACTAGGGAGTAAGAACATCTAAGTAAACATATTTTTAATCATCATAAGAGCACACCTACAATTAGCATAATCTATCCTTAGTTCAATTAATTAATTAGTTATTAAAAGTAGTTAAAATCAGTAGAAGTACCACCCACCACTCCTATACCCCGAGATATTTACTTTGCTTTCTAAAAACCATAAAATACCAAAAAGAATCTCCCTCAACCTTACCTTCTCATCATACATCTCTTTATTCCCATAGAGACCGAATCAACCCCCTGGGCTTACCGCATACTCCACTACAACGATTAGGTATACTGCCTAGAGGGTTGAAAAACTTGCTCGTAGAAAAGGAAGTCTTTTCGACCCCGAACCCACGCTTATCAATGATAACATTAAAAATAGCAGCGTGTAAAACGCGTGCAGCGTGTAAAAATACGAAAGCGTAAAGCGGACGAAACGTATAAAACATGAAAAAGCGGACGTGAGCGTGAAAAGCGAAAAATACGTAACGTAAAGCGGATGACGTGTAAAACATTAAAAAGGGACGTGAAAGTGAAAAACGAAAAAAAAATGTGTAAAAACGGACGAAAACATGCAAAAACGGAGAAAAAAACGTGAAAAGGGAAAAAGAACGTGTAAAAAATGAACGAAAACATGTAAAAACCGACGAAAACATGTAGAAACGAACGAAAACGTGCAAAATGAATGGACAAAAACGTGAATCGCATAAGCTAACCTTTTTTCGGTTGCGAAAGAGCGGGTAATCAAAAATCTAAGGTGAAATACTATGAGATAACATGTTACCTGGAATTCGATATGGCGATTGTTAAATCCGCGTTCCATGACCAAGCCAATTTCCGCAACAATCGTGCCACCTAAAGATGATTCAAATACAAACGTAAAATATTACAATGGAAATAAGAAATAAACATTACGAAGTATTTTATAAGGTACTTCGACATAGAATGTTTAGGTTCCATTTCCTTTATTATTATAACAAAGCAATAGAAAGAAATGAAATGCAATAGATGATATTTGCAACCAGTAATACCCAAAGTCCCTTGACATGTTGACAAACGAACGTTTGGTCAACGTAAACGACTGCATGAAGAAACTTGCGTGACTGCCACCAGAATCCAAAACGGTACCTTTCTGCATTCCACCATCAAAATCGCTTAACAAAACCTGGAAATATTGATTGTATGTATGTTAACCAATAGCACTTACATTCTTTGACATCTCCTCTACTTTTTCATTTGCAGCATATGAATACTGAGAGGTACGATAGTAGTCAGTAAGAGCTCGGATTGCTTCTGCTGTTGTTACTTTTTCAAGTGGATCATCACTCGCTTCAAACTCATCAACATACAAATTGGTATCATAACATAAGATACGCATTAGTCTCAGAAGTAGTCATTTTGACGCAATACTGATGAACAGTTCGATTCGTGTTGAGTATTATGTCAAACACTGAAGAAAAACTTTTAGAAGCTCTCAAATGGGTTGAATGGGTCAAAAGTCATGCAAACTAAATTTTAATTGCCTAATCGCTTCTTATTAACTTTATGTAACAAACTAATATTCTTATAAAATACCTTTAATAATGATAATTGACACGCTATTTATTTTTGAGAAGATAAAAGTATTAAACGGAACTCGTTGTGGCCCATTCAAGAATTTACTTTTGATGCATGACCACTTAGCTATCTAATTGTTTTCAATTTGGATTACGATACCCTTAGTTTCATGGATCGTTTCAGAGTGGCCTTCGCTTTGTCGAAATCTGAGTTGATGCACCGTAAAAAATGGTTTGATGGGTCCGTAAGCGTCGGGCAAGGAAAACCAGCTTGTGCAAAAAGCTGCAAAGTTAACACATATTTAACTATCTTTTCACCTTTTACTCTCAAGACCACAAATAATTCAAGATTGATCATATCATATCCCAAAAAGGAAATAGTTCTTGCCTCATATGTATAAGGGATTCAAACATTAGAAAAACAATAAATATAAATGAAAAAAAGTAAATTTACCTGTCCAAAAAAAGTAAGGTTGTGAGCTCCCTGCAAATCACACAAATTCAAAACCTATATCGAGTACATTAATCCTAAAGTAGATCGTACCAACTGAAGTATACCCAAATGAATATGAACCTAAATTTCAAAATACCCGATGCATAGAAATAAAAAACATAAACGATTCCTAGTCTCAATTCACAAAAAACACCCGTTTCACTAAACTAAAAACAGAACTCAAATTTACAGTTGTATATAGCTCTGTATGTCCACGCCGGTGTGTCCAAGAAGAAAGTAAATTGTACATGTTGAAGCTTCCAGTTCGACAACTCGTGTAAATTGTCCTTTCTTCTTTTCGAGCTTTCGGTATGACACCAAACCATAAACAAAAGAAGTTAATATACAGAACGAATAGTATTTCCATTGTCGAATACAGAAAGACGTAATAAGTTACCCTGTATATCTGATTTATTCAGGAAACTGAAGAAACTCTCCGTTTGAAGTTGGGCAAAACCAATAAATCCCAAAACTAAACAAAGTATTTTGACAAAACTAAACATAACTATTATACAAAATAGTTATAACAAAGATAAAAAAAACCCCAAATCTAACAAAAATAAACATAACTCACCTTCAAATCCTAGTCTCCCAACCATCTTTATTGCCCCTGAAAAAATTATTGCAATCTTCTCCGATGTCATTAATCGCCTCAGACGTGTATTTGCGTTATGCCAGCAAAAAAAACGGAAACCTAATGGCGGTGTGTATGTGTGTAGAAGAAGAGAGGACAAAAAAGCTGGATAATTATGTTTCTTTATTTTATTTAAGGCGGTGTGTGTAGAAGCATGGAAATAATATTTTGAGGTGTTGGGCAATAAATACTATTTTAAATGTTGGGCAACGCACCCCTTGTGCCATGTATTATATAGTGAATGTTGAAACGTGAATAACAAGAATTTAGATAATGCGGCCATAAATATTTACTCCTAAAATAATACAAGGAAAATCATAAGATATCGAAAATCGTTTTTTGGAATATTTAGAGTGCGTTTAGTTGGGAAAATTTTCTTTTGTTTTCTATCTCTAGTTTTGTAAAAATTTAGAAGGGAAATTTATCTCCACAAAATACTGAAAATATAAACGCGTTTAATTGGTGTTTGTATTTTATTTGAAAGAAGAGAGGAAGGTTGTGGTTCTAAATAAACAACTAAAATTTGTTTTGTAATTTTCCTTATTAAGTTAAAAAATGAGGGAGTTTGTGTTTTGCAAAACATTTTGTAGGAATAGAAAATGTTTCTATTCCTAGTATGTTATCAAACGTACTTTAAGGAATAGTGTTGACACTTGTTGTACCTTTTTACCAGCTATAGTACCTATTGACTTTTGATAAGTGCTTTACACTTATCTTTCCAATATGTTTCCCGCTAATGTATCAGTGAATTATGAAACACCCCTTTCTCGACTAGACAAATTTTTTACGCAAACAGCTTCACCAAAACTGACCTTCTGTTACTAATACAAAATTCTTTTTATATTTTTGTTAAAAACCAGACCCAAAAAGTATTTTTAATAGGTTGACTTAATTACATTTCCATTGATAGGTGATACGATCTCCAACGAGCAACGGTTGATTTTATACAAAAGAATGAAAATGACCAAAAAGAATTTAAAAAAATACCATACAGCATACAACTTTATGCTTTTAGGCATACAACCGTATGGTCTAATCAGAAATTTTTGTGATATAGCATATGATATTCGATCAAATATATATGTTTTTAATGTAGAAAACCTTCACTTATTAGCCAAGTTGATAACGAAATATGTGTTTTAATTGCAAATTATGTGAATTGTTATTTAATATTGTAGGTGTTTTAAATGGAGTTAGTGAGTAAATGAGATGGTTGAAGTGATAATTGAAAGATTAAAGAAAGATTTAGTGATTATTAGCTCATTACTTGAAGATTAACAGTGAAGGATTTTTAAAAGCTCAACAAAGTTTAAGTGATAGTGCTCAAAATTCGGACCAACATAAGCCCAATATTCAGCCGACTTGCTATCATGTATTTGGGCCTAACTAGAGAGCAATTTTCAACACTTGACTTAGGGTGTTCATGGGTTGGATAATATCCGATAAATTGAAAATCGAAACCGAATCAAATCGAAAATAATTGAACCGAACTCGTAATCGAACCAAAGTTGCCAAAACCGAACCGAACCGAATTAAATATTCGGTTTTCATTTCGGTTATGGTTTTAGCAATCCAAACTGAACCGAAAACCGAATTCAAATAAATTTATATATTTTTTTATATATTTATATATAAAGAAAATATTAAAACTCTTTTATACTATATATACAACATTTTTTGAGCTTGATTTTTTTTTTGCTAAAAAATATATATAAATAAATGGTTAAATAATTAAATTTATGTAATTCGGGTTATTCGGTTATGGGTGTTCGGTTTTTGGTTATTCGGTTCGGTTTTCAGTTCGGTTTAATAAATTTAAGCTCGGTTCGGTTCGGTTCTCGGTTATACTAAAAAAAATTAACCAAACAAACCAAATAACCCAATAACCGAAGCGATGAACACCCCTAACCTGACTCCTGAGTACACAACTATAATGCTAGGTTTTCATGAAAGGAGGCTATAAAAATTATTTATCTATCAATCCTCCAAAAAAGATAGTCGTGCCCCAATGGAGGGGTCGGTTCATCACACATTAGCCACACGTCGCCTCTTCATCCTCCACCAAACTTTAATCAATTTATAATAATTTCCTTTCTCTTTCTCTTGTTTGGTTTTATAAATTAGTTGTAACGAGGTGGATGGCACCCGCGCGTTACGGCGGATTTTCTTGTTATTTGGTTTACGCTATTTTTGTGTAACAAAAGCATTAAGACACGGCGTTTTTGTGGTGGTGCTTTTAGGATTTGATGTGTTTCTAAAACTTTTTCTAAAAATTATTTATGTATTCACGAAATAATAAGGTTGCGTTTAGTTGAGGGAAAACACCTTTGTTTTCCACAAAATGTTTTGCGGAAAAAATGAAAACAAATATTGCGTTCAAATCAACGTTTTCCAACAAAATGTTTTGCAAAATACAAATTCTTAATGTTGCAAATGTACAAATGTACTTTATCCTATCACATGTTGACACACACTTTTTACCCCACGGGTTTCAAGTTATCTTTGCCTATAAATAGGATGTTGTAAAGTGGGAATATGCATTTCTTGTATTAAAAATTTGTAACACTTTCAAAAGCTGATACTCCTTCAAGTTAGAAATAAATCTCATATATTGAAATCGGTTTGTGTTTATGTTTAGAAATGAAATCATCACATATACTTGTCATTTAATCCCTACTATTATTCCACAAACACTATGG